>CM053783.1:304252895-304852895 GCA_028749045.1 Cupressus sempervirens
TACTGTATACAGGGTAGACATTGGGAAATTTATCTTCACAAGTCAAGTGAACATTGATCAGTTGCTCCAATAGCCCAAAAATTAATCATTATCATGTCCTCTCTTATCAAGTCCTCTTAGTTGTCTCTTTCTTGAGGTCAATTTATCTTTGTGGACCATTTACATTACATTAGAAATAGATAGATCTTCAGGTAGGCTCCCCCTACCCATTATTAGGAGACACTAACATTGGACCACTCTTTCCTAATTTATGCTTTGCCAACTTATAGCACCTACATGTGAGCAACCTCATAAATATATCGACCTCTTGGTGGTCTTATTCCTTCCTAAACCGTACACCCCATTCCTTCCCTAAAACATATGTCCTATTCCTTCCCCTCTCTCATTCACTAGTGGACATGGAAAGATAAGCCATTGAATGCTACTAGCAATAACTTTGTCCAACCAAGAAGAAGTAACTTCTAAGATTTAATCCTTATGACGATGTTTGTGGCATTGACACTTAGATTAATTACAATTTCAAATCACATTCCACGTAGATCAAACTAGGTCTATATTACTATCATACAACCATTCCAATAAATAAATGCTCTTCCCATGTTTATGTGAATGATAAGGTAACCACAAATCAAGCCATTATTAAATTAAAGGAGGGGTGGTCTTATCTTTTACTTTCATAAAGAAGGGAGACATGCACTAATACAAAAGATGTAATAGCATTTATAGGCATCCACCATAAAAATAGTCTAAAGTAAAACAGACAAGTGTTTCCCGACCATATATGGGGTAGACATTGGAAAATTCACCTTCATGAGTCAAGTGAACGTTGATCATTTGCTCAAATAACCCAAATATTGATCATTATCATGTCCTCTCCTATCAAGTCCTCTTAGCTATCTCTCTTGAGGTCAATTTTATCTGTGTGGACCATTGACCTTGAATTAGAAAGGGATAGATCTTTAGGTAGGCTCTCCTTGCCCATTATTAGGAGAAATTGATATTGGAGCACTCTTTCCTAATTTATGCTTTGCCAACTTACAATGCCTACATGTGAGAAACCTTGTAAATATATCGTCATCTTGGTGGTCTTCGGGATCATCTATCATTGATCATCTTAATTCAAAAAATCTTCAAGATGATTCTAATCTTCAAATAAATCAAAATCACATTTATATCAATTACACATAATCAACAATGTTTGAAATCTGGATTTCATGATTTTCAATTTCTATTTCACTCCTGCGGGGGCATTGATCATACCTACATTTATCAAATTTTCATCAAATCTAGTCAAGGACCTTATTGAAATCAACCAATCAAATCATCTATCAACACTAGGGGCATGCCAATTCTCTTCTATAAAGTTAGGAGTATCGCTTAATTGACTTCATCACATCATATCAAGTTGATCATCTTTGCCTAAATCAAATCCTCTCACAATTGATCAATTTCAATGCCCCAAATCAAACTAGTTATTTTGTTTTATCAAGAGTCATTGCTTTTGATATCTTCTAACATTGATCAATTTCATCACTTCAAATCAAATTGGTTATTTTCAATAAATCACGATCTCTCAGATATTCATTTTCATCCCTTCAAATCAAACATGATATTATGGTTAGCTCTTATTAGCCTTTGTTCCATCAAGTTTGGAGTCTGTGTGGTTCCAATAAGAGCTCAAAATCAATGGATTAAAAACTTTTTCAATCAAATTGGTAAGCTCTTACCAGTCTTTGTTCTATCAAGTTCAAAGGTGGTATGGTTGGATATTGTTTCATTGAGTTGACGATCAATGGCTTAAAATTATCAATCAATTGAATTTCATTCAACCAATCTCAAAATTCTCAATTTTCAAATTAAGAATAGTTTCATTGGTTCATATAAAGCTATTCTATGAGTTAACAACATCATTTCTTTGAATTAATACACTACTCACACATCGATTCAAAGAGGGGCAAATGTAATCACCCTAAAATGGGCTAGTAAACTATATGCCTTATTTGCTCTAAGTTAGGACTTACCCCTCAGTTATGCTAGTATGGTTGTTTGATCACCAACATAAATCATCAAAATTAATGAAAGCCCCAATTAAACATTTACTCATCATTAATTGGTCACAAAACCTCATTAATTACCTTCACATATTTAATTAAATCAAACACATTAAATACACTTGGCTAAAGTAATTAATTAAAAGAATTAATAAATCCCCTAAAATACAACTCATCACAAGGGGACAAGATGGTTATCAATGAGCCAATGGAAGTTGACACATGCCGATCACCTCACATGGATCACCCAAGGTTGCATCCTAACCACTCTTTAACTCTGAATCTACACCACTCGTTTTATCCCCAATTCTATAAAAATAATGGATTTGAAGCTTAAATGATCATTACTCACTTTGCATTAATATCCATATATTATCAAAATGAATCCACTTATTTGCATTCTAAGATATGTTGTAGAATTCATAGTTGAGTTAATCAACTACATCTAATTAATTAGCTCACACTTCATTTTCGTAATGGAAATTGATAATCTAGTTTTCATTTACTCATGTTGGATGTATTAGAATTGTATTATACTTGACTTGAATCTTTCATTCTAATCTTGTAATTTTACTAATTAGGATCTAATATGAGGGAAATTTAATTATATTGATCATATGACACTTTTGTTAGCTTGATTTACCTATCTTTAATTCATTTGCTTATCTTTTCTTGATTTGATGATTATGGACTTACAAGGTAGTGCCTTATTGAAGTGTTGTGTTATTTTTAGGAACACTAATTCACACACACAATCAAAACAAAAGGATATTCACATTGAGACTTTAAATATATGCTCCTTAGCTTGTTTGAAGAAGAAAACAAAAAAATTGTAGATTACCTGGTCAAGATATATATGCATAAAGAAAAGGAGATTAAGTAGGCACAATGGTGCCAGTCTATTTTGTTTTGAACTTCTTATTTAGCCATCTTGCTAGCTATCCAAGGCATCCCATATGTTATTTGGCTTTGTGGATGTTATTAAACACATTAATGCATTCAAAATTATGTAAGGCAAAACTTTAATCACCTAAGCACCTAGACTAATACATTTGAAAGGAAAAATTGTACACCATGACCAAGTTTATTCCTTGTGATAAGCATGGACAAAAACATTACATAAAAACAAAATTCAAAAGAAAACAAAGATACTTGAAACTTTGTTAAGGTCAAATAACATCAACTTAGATGGATGATAGATAAGTGAAAGAACCAAAAAAAAAAAAAGATGATATGAATAAATAATATTTTTATTTTATATATTAAATACTAAGACAAAAACATTTATAATAAAATATTTCACATATAATAAACCAACTACTTAAATAACTTGAATGAAATATTTATATTCTAAGATAATTAAAAATATATATAAATAAAATTTTAATAAGTCTTAATGAAAATTTATTACATATAAATAAACCTTTAAAACACACGTTGATAATGCTAATAAAAAATAAATTTAAAAACTTTTGAAATAAAAAAGTTAACAATTCTTTTTTGATAAGTAGGAGATATTTTCCACAACAAGTCAAATTGTGATATTGCTATCAGGATTTAACTGTGTAGTTTTTGAGTCAAACTCATTGACTATATATCATGAGTAGTGATTCACACATGAATTCATCTCTCATGAGAATAAATGGAACACTTAGCACTCATTTGGATCTAGGTGATGCTCACATTGGTGAAGCACCTGGACTTCTCGAGAGGTCACCCATCCCAGTACTACTCCAGCTCGAATGCGCTTAACTACGGAGTTCCCTCCATAATTAAACCTACTCTCCTTGCAACAAAAACTACTTAATCTAAAAGTTCATATGACAAACTAATTTTTCCTTAACATCTCATTTCCTTTATTAGTACTTGCCGGTAGGCTAAGTACTATTGTGATACTTTTTAGATTTTATGCTTTAACTAGTGATTAATTTTTTTAGTTTCTACGTCTTAAAATTAATTGATTTTAAATTTTTTTATCCAACTAATCTGTTGTGTAGGATAGATGCATGATAGTTAATGTTTCAATTTTAAGAGATTATTTTTCTAAGATTTGATTGATTGAATTCATTTAGCTCTTATATTGGCCGGGTGGATTGTAAAACTAATAATTTTTAAGAGTTAGTTTTTATTACGGTGAATATGATTCATTAATGTTTAATATTTTTTAATGTAAATGATTTGGTTTAATTTTTTTATATTTTAATATTGCATTTTTTTATAATATAATATTTGTCATTCAATTAAAACTACTAAAAGATATCTTTCATATATTATACAATAGTTTAAGAAATACTATTTTATATTATTATTATAAAAATAATATTATTTTCATATTTTACTATTGTGATACTATTTAGATTTTATGTTTTAACTAGTGATTAAATTTTTTAGTTTGTACGAGTTAAAAATTAATTGATTTAAACATTTTTTTATTCAACTAATCTATTGCATAGGATAGATGCATGATTGTTAACATTTCAATTTTAAGAAATTATTTTTCTAAGATTTGATTGGTTGAATTCATTTAGCTCTTATACTAGCTGGATTGTAAAACTAATAATTTTTAAGAGTTAGTTTTTATTAAGAAGCTTGGGAAAGTAGGTTGGCTTGCGCATCGAGGTGGTGGCGAGCTTGTCTTTCAGCGGATGTCAAGGATGGAGTCTGCGGCAGTTGAAGGTGGAAGACAGAATTGGGTGTCAGTGGATGACAAAGGTGGTTGAGTGGAGACGAAACAATAGTGTGGAGTTTTCAAGGGTGTCATTGAGGATTACCAGCTCAGTGGAAGTTAGACATGGAGTGGTTTCATGCAAGTGGGGTTAGTATCGGGGATGCTGACATGCACCAAGTATGTTGTTGAAACAGAAGGTGTGCACCAGAGGTATAAGGTGATGATGACAGCCAGTGTTTGATATGCAAGACATCTGTAGATCCATGCAATAGGTTGCGGTAGTGGTGTTGGCATCGAGGACGTCGCCTGTTTTTAAGTGGGGGAGGATGTAAGGGGTTGTTGATTCACAAGATGAAACTAAGAGGCCGGAGGGTCCTATGCTGCAAAGCTGGGTGCACATAGGTGTGGTGTAGGCAAGGCATGGGCTGAGCCGAGGTGTAAATGGGACTATGTTGTGTGCTGGGTAGGCATGGTTGTGGTGTAGGATCTTGTCCTAGACATGATCCGAGGTGTATGCTTGGGATTGTGTTATGAGTTGTTCCCTCCAACATAGTTGTGGTGTAGGCACTGTGTGCAACCGAGCCGAGGTGTGATCTTGGGGCTGTGCTATGAGATGTTCCCTCTAGCATAATTGTGGTGTAGGTGAGGCGTGGAGCCGAGCTGAGGTGTATCCGCGGAGGGTAAGTGCCGGTGTGAATGAAGGGTGGCTTGGAGAGTCCACATCCCTCGAGAGGGCCGAAGCAGAGTAGTCCCTCCCTCTAGTCTCAGGATGAGATAGAGGTGACACAAAGTCTTTAGGAGCAATGAAGTGTTGCTCCGCCGTTATGCAACGTGGTGAGGTTTGGTGTAATGACAAGGGTCCCTATCTCAGTGAAACGGAGTAGCCGGACCAATGTTGGCAGCCTTTCCCCAGGAGGTTGTTCGGTGTCTGAAAGTTGGGGAAAGAGAGTGCCTAGTCCTGTGGTAGGAGGCAAAGTGGTTTGTCCGAGTAAGAGCATTGTAGGCTTATGGTGAGCTGTGTGTTGGATGTGTCATTGTGCTGGATAGCTAAGTGGTGCGCTATCGGTTGGGTGTGGCACCGAGTGCACATCCAGGGTGCTTGGTTGTGTGGGTTTGCATTGAGGTAGGATCTCAGAGACCAGGGTGGTCCAGTATGGCAAACGAGATGTAGTGTTTTGGGATGGTGCTAAGGGGATGCCGAGTCAAGGGGGTAGATCCATGTCAAGTATCCGAAGGGGTAGTCGTTGGGCATGGCTTAGGGAGGTGAGTCATGATGGAAGGCTAGGAACTAAGGCTTGTGGTGCATGAGTGAAACAGGTGAAGCAAATGAGTGAAGTGGTTCAAAGATGAAGCTATGGAGGGCTAACCGAGTTGGCATTGGCTGTCCAGCATCCAACAAAGTTGGGTGGATCATGGAGCTAGGGTGTGGAACTCAAGTAGGTTGTGCAATGCAAAGGGATCCGTGGATTGAGTATGAGATGACGTGGATGCATGAAGGGGTTGGTTCGAGTGCACAGGCATATGAGAACGTAGTGTTCACCAACGAGGGCATGTAGACATAGACTTGGGTGTCAAAGCAGTTGGGGCTCAGTGTTTGGATCCAGAGTTTGGCTAGGGTAGTCAGCAGTTTCGTGGGGAACAAGGGTTGGGCTTCAAGGGTTCAATGGGGAGCTGGGAAGACCAACAAGATGTGGAGTGCCGTGGAGGCATAGTCATGTTGAGGTAGCATGCAAGATTGGACTGGAGGACTCTAGGAAGTTAACAGAGGTGCCATAAGGGTGTTGAGTATATCGTGTAGGTGTGCGCATGAGCCAGGAAGTTCAAAGAGGTACCGTGAAGGTGCCGAGTATACTCTAGGAGTATGCGTATTGAGCTAGAAGGTTCAGAGAGGTGTCGTGGTGGTGTTGAGTATGCTTCAGAAGTATGCGCATGAGCTAAGGAGTACTCATGGGGTCTAAGTCAGCCAGTGTGGATGCAGTGTTCAGCAAGGGAGTCTAGGTGGTTCTCGATACAGGGTTGTAGTGGTGCAGCGTTGGGCTCGGGGAGTCAGGTGAGTTGAGCAAGGGGAGTTGTGGGAGCTCGGTGCATTCCTAGTGTGGCATAGGTGATCATAGAGGATCTGGAGGTGGTCAAGAGACTCATGGGAGTTGAGATCACATATGGCCGATATTAGAGTAAGGTGGGCTTATGGGAGACACCGAGGCAAAGATATCACAAGCTCTAGGAAGGGGTTCAACATGGAGGTTGAATAGGGGTAGAGCTAGAAGCTCGAGGATGCGTGCGTGGAGCACCAAAGGAAGAGAACCAGGAGTAAGGGTGGTTCGGTATGCGCTTCTATTCTGTAGGAGTGTATGTTTAGGCAGTTAGGTGTGTGGGCATTTGATGAAGAAAGGGGGAGGCATAGTCTGGGTGAACAAAAATGGTCGCATTTTATGGTGGATCAGAAGTAGGGATCGCCAGTGCCGCGCGGAGTTTGGAGATTCTCAAAGAGAAGGCTTAACCTGGGCATAAGAGTTAGTTTTTATTAAGGTGAATATAATTAATTAATGTTTAATATTTTGAATGTAAATGATTCAATTTAAATTTTTTATATTTTAATATTGTATTTATTTACAATATAATATTTGTCATTCAATTAAAAATACTAAAAGATATCTTTCATATATTATATAGTAGTTTAAGAAATACTATTATAAAAATAATATTATTTTCATATTTTAATATATTTCTAATATAATATTATTAGATGACATATATACAATAGAATATATATATTAATAATTACATTTATAAATAAAACTTAAATTTAAATTATAATAGAAAATTATAATTATCTAATATTTTATAAACTATAATAAATTTATTATATTAAAACTATATTTATATAAAAGGTAAGGCAAGTAATGGCACTTATTATTATTGTTGTTGTTGTTGTAATTGTGATTTTTTTCCTTAAATCCATTTGAAGTTTCAGGCCATGTGTTGTGCGTCGCGACTTTACGAGTCAAAACAAATTTTTCTGCAAAACCCATATTACCTTAATAATTACCACTTCAAATTGCCCTTCAGTGTGATCGAATTACAAATAGGAGTTACAGGAGATACGTACATATTTAGATCGCACCTGTAACACAATCGAAAAGGCGATAAAATGGACATTGAGTTGCTGGAATTGCAGAAGCAATTTGAGGCAGCCCAGCAAGCAAAATCAAGCGTGAGGTTATCGGAAAGAAATGTGGTTGAGCTCGTCAATAAATTGCAGCACCTCGATTTACTCGACACTGATCTCCTTCACACAGTCTCTGGAAAAGAATACATAACTCAGGTACATTTGTTGTTCCCACAATACATTAGTCTGTCCTGGAAAAGTTTTTAAAATTTACATAATTAAGTCCTGGAAAATAGTTTTTCCAATACACATTTAAAGACTTGACAGTGAATTTTTTTGTTTTTTTTGGCCACACGGTTAAGTTTTCAAAGAGACCAAATGTACCAACCAAATTGCTGTAATGCAAATTTTATTATTTTGTTTTTTAAATTTGTAAATACGCAATCATGCGAACCGAGAGATTACCCTGTTATGACTATTGATGAAGAACAAGATAGTTCCTCCCTATTTATTGAGTAACCTTTTGTTTAGTAATAGGGATATCATATGTCAAATTCACCGAGAACTTTCCCCCAGTCTCATTTATTCGGTTAATAGCGCCTATAATTGGATGCTGTATTAAATTTCACCCAATTACATTCTATCATGCCTCATGGAATTTGAACCCAGGGCTCCGTTTATGGACCTATTCTATAATAACCGTGTTGTTTAAAATTAGGTGAATGCTCAACTTTAGCCGATTCCACTGAGGTAGAGCCGCAGATATGATAACACTATTTCATTTTTCCATAAGACTTCTCTGACCAAACTGCTGAATTCAACATCCATGCATATTTCTTTCTTCCATAAGACATCTCAGATCAAACTGCTGAATTCAACATCCATGCACAAGGGATCTATGCCCATCAAGTTTGATTCGGATTCTTAAGCGCGAAGATATGCTTTCTTAACCTGTGATCATAGTCTTATGGTCCTACCCAATGAGTAATGCTCCGTGATAATCATTTTGTACATTCTTGCAAGTTTTTAACAGCTTCACTCCACGAGGAATCTATGCACTGCTGTGTTTTAAACCTGGACCTGTAAAGACTGAATTTCTCACATGCATGCCACATAAGCAATTAACATAAATTGTGGAAAATTGAGTACAAGAGTCAAAGTCGAATACACATAGACTAGTCGACAAAATTTTTCCTTTTTATTCGAAAGGAAAATCATACATGAATTCGACCAACTTGTTGAATTAAGATCAATAATCTGCATCAAGTTTGATTTAGATTCATAAGCGCAGAGATATGCTGTTTTAACCTGTGATCATAGTCTTATGGACCTACCCTAGAGTAATGCTCCATGATAATCCTTTTGTACATTCTTGCAAGTTTTCAACAGCTTCACTCCAAGAGGAATCAAGTACATCAAGTACATCATATATAGAGTATATATCAAATGCAACACCATGAAGGTCAACCATGAAACACAATAGATAGGTGCCATCGTACAACTGCCCATCTGCAAATCCCATTGGACATCTGTCCACCTGCTATCTCGAAATGAGAGTGTGACCTTAGTGCTTTTCCACCCAACCATAGAGTGGTTAGCTCCCCCGGGGCTCATCCTAACATGAGAGCTTGCTGACCCTGCCCAAGATGCCTAGCAACCCAGAACTGGTGGATCAGATGGATTCCGTGCAGCTGTGAAACTATCTACAAAACAAATATGCCTAATGCAGAACTGATCACGGATGTGGTAGGGAGATGAAACATAACCAACATATTTAAGAAAACATATGCAAATAGCTTTGGCCAAAGCATTTAAATACCAGATCTCTACTAGCAGGTTGAAAGAATGTATAACATTTGCTATTCTGCTCTTCCCTGTGTTTTCCACACTCAACACCCTTCCTTTAAATGCTTAACATTATCCACTGTTATTTTATTTTAATAATCTAACTCTCAAGCATATTTCTGAGGTACATTTACCAAAATGTGATCATTGCATCAAGAAATGTGCATCATACAGTAATATAATTAGAGCAGCTCTAACATTGTAAGGAGTCACAAAAGACAACTTATTCTGGACTTAGGTGGTTATAAAATTATGTTTCACATGTCCCACAAACAAGTTCTCCAACAAAGAATGATTCAAGCACACCATACATGTATTATTGTATCAACACTTTTTAGTTCAATACCAGAGAAGTCTGGTGTCATAACAATACAAAATAACATAGGGACTGCCAGAGGATATGAGTTTTACCGTCCGTAACAAACCCCATTTCCATCTTCTTAGTGGTGAGATAAATGTTCTCTATAGTGTGTAACCAGCTCATACCAAGAACAACATCATACCTCCAGTGTCAATAACATAAAAATCTGCCTTAAACGTATAATTATTTAGCTTCATGGGAAGCTTAGTAATCATCTTGTTACACCTAAGAGTGTAACCATCAGCCACCTGTACTTAATTGCCCTCAAACTCCTCAGTCTGAATGCCCCTCTTGGAAACCAACTGTGAATCAATAAGTTTTGAGTGGCAATGTATCTAGAAGAGTAATAACTTGCTTCCCTGCCAAGAGAACACACAACCTGAATGATCCTTCCTTTCTCATGCTAGAAGGGTACACTACCTTGAGATTAGAATCATCAATAACTTCTACACTGTTAATTGCTCCCTTGTGTTTCTTGTTCATTTGCAGCAGGCTGTTCCAAAACATTAGAATTCTCTTCATCATTATAAAACCACTCCATCATCCTGTTTTTACCCATAGGCATCAAAGGGTGATCATGCTTTTCTTCATAAGGACCCCTACAATAGAAACAAAGCCTCTTCCTCCTTAGATCATTAAGTGTTTCTCAATCTAAAGGGGCTGCCATAGGTCTCTTGAATCAGAATTATCAACCTTCGTAGGGGCTGCCTTATTGTCATAAGATGAAGTAGAAGGTCTAGAAGTAAACTTGCTTTGTGGAGTAGACATCTCTAAGTTCTTTGCCTTCTTCATAGCTTCCTGCAAGGTAGGTTGTAACATCCCGATTTCCTGGGTCTAAATTAACAAATACCATACTCAAGAAATACAGTTACTACTTCGTTTCATAGGAAGACAGTTATATCATTTAGGTTCATGTGAATAAGATTTACTGTTAAAAATCAGTTAGACAAAATTTCTTAACTAAAAACTTAAAAACACCATCAAATAAAATTACTACAGAAATTAACACCACATACCTCGGAAAACTGTGACTGAAATCAACTAGGGATACTTCTGCAAAGGTTAGTCCACAATTACCTTTATAATAATACCACAAAAACTACTTCTATCCAATATTGTTAAACCAAAATCAAATGGCGATTATCATTAAATACCATTATATAAAATTAGGGCATCACATACCACTATATCAAGTAGGGCATTGTTTACCTTCGGTTCATTTAGGGCCCGTTTGGTTGTGGGAATAGGAATAGGGGAATAGGAATACGTATTCTGGAATATGTATTATGGAATAGAAAATGGGGCTACGTATTCCTGTTCGCTGTTTGGTTCAGCCAATATTTGATGGGAATTTGTGGACCCCAAATTTTATGTTTTCTAAAATAAAAAAAAAGTGGAATAGGAATATGTATTCATATAACACCTATTTGGGTGGAATTGCAAAACCCCATTTTTGGGCCAAAATTGGAATACATATTCCTATTTTACTTCGTATTCCAATTCCGTTTTGGTGCATCCAAACGAGGAATTCAAAATTTTTGGAATTTACATATGCCTATTCCGCTTGTATTCCGCTCGCCAAACGGGCCCTTAGGGCTTCTGATACCGCTAACTCACTCAGGGCTTCCACAACCACGGATTCAATTAGGGCTTCTGATACCACTGATTTAAAATAGGGCTTCCAATACCACGGATTCAAATAAGGCTTTCAATACCACGGATTCATTTAGGGCTTCCAATACCACTGATTCAATTAGGGCTTCCGCTACCACAGATTCAATTAGGGCTTTTCATACCATTGATTCAATTAGGGTTTCCGCTACCACGGATTCAATTAGGGATCCTGAGCCCACTGTATCACTTAGGGTTCCAGTCATCACTCCATCAATTTTGTGCTTCAGGGTTCCTTTCCTTTCGATTACTTAACAGTGACAGTATCTCAAGATCAGATAAATACTTATAATCGATATTCATATAAATGAAAACAATTCACGAATCTATCTAAGTGTAAAATAATGGTAACAACGAAATTAACTCAATTCAATCTTAACTCCTTATAAATAAAAGTGATAATACCTGTTTCTGATAAACAATTGACTGCAAAGCTTATCTCTGTCTGACACACTACTGATATCTTGGGGAGAGATGAAACATTGCCAGGGGCTTAACCACCCAACCTCGGACCACAACTTGTCCCCACACGATCTCTAACGAGAAAGACCCTCCCTACTCGGAATTGGCAGGGGTCATCTTGCCACCCACTGGGCTTCTTGGTAATTAACTCACCATACAACTTGGTAGCAGGAGATCACAGTAACAGGGATGTGCATGAGCTAATAATTAATTCATATTTAAAGTGATAAACTTTGTTATGTCATATCTAATATTGATTCATATTATTGATGATTCCTTTCTCACACCTCATCACCCATTTTCTTGGCTATACAGCCGGGTGAGTCTCAGGTATTCGGAATTCTCAGAGCAGACGACTCTATCAATTATTCAAGAAGATTACATACAACCATCATTTTACATTCTATGATTATGTTCTTTAAAGATTCCAAAAATTGACAACATTCTTGACAACATTCTTCATGAATGGAACATGCATGAGCTAATGCATTATTTATTTATGAAAATCGTAATCGAAACTCAAGATCCATTTTTACTTTAAAGTTTCCAGAAAGATACTTGCATGGTAACATAAAATTAAACACGTACTCACCTAAGTTCTTTTTACCTTGTGGTTTTCAGGGCATCATTTGTGTCAGTTCTTTTTCATGTTCCTATCATACTCATGTAGGTACTCACCATATCATTAGTTCGATTTCATATTGATATCTTAATTTAAGAGAATTTTTAGGGTTCAATGACGGTAAATAATATAAGCATTCAAAATTGAAATTCTTCAGCTAGCAAGTTCTAGATCATAACTTAAATCACTTATACATACCATTTGGCATAAGGAACTTATTAATGGGTAGATTGTCCTGGTTAATTTATAGATCACTTGAAAAAGATTATTAGATCCATGTTTTCTATTTATGTAACCTCTGCCTCTTTGCCCATCTTATAACATTAACATTTCATTATAATAATCATTTCATGATAGAATATACACTTTATCTTCAAAGCAATATACAACAACTCAATATGTAAAGTCAACATTGCATGTGTATCATACAAGTATAGCGGTGTGTCAAAGGGTAAAAAAACATGATATACCGTGCAAGATATACATCAGATCAAGATCATAAACATCTGAAACAATTCATAAGATTCTTATCGAGTGGCTCATCATTCATAAGCTAGTATTTGGAAGTTCATCTTTTACATTTCTGTGATTCAGGCTTCCATGCTCATTTCATTCAAGTTTACATCTGTAAACAAGCATTGATAGTTCCAATTATGCAAGTGTGTTTACTCCTTACTGGAGCACATAATGATCTTGTCATTTAACCAACATCAGAAAGGATCATGGTTCACAGTTTTGTTTTCATTCAGTTCAAATTCAAATAAGTAATAATTTATTTCTGTCATTAATTTGGGTCGAAAAACCTGATCATGATGGATTTAGATAACATTTTATCAAAATTATATAAACTGTGTTTGGATTACGCAAGCCTCAGCATCTGGACCCATTTCAACCTTTTCATTCTCGACAAAGAATGGCCTTCCCACCAGGGATAAGGCATATGTATCATTCTGGTCTTGCCATTTGAGTATTCAGGTGGGTTGAAGTCCCAATAGTTATTCGACAAAATAATTGAAGCGTCTGGACAATCAACAAGATCAATTGTTTTGGCAAATCAGCCTAATTGAAGTCCCAATAGTTATTTGACAAAATAACTGAAGCGTCTAGACGACAAAGATCACTTGTTCGGCAAATCAGCCTAATTCCACCCTGGCCAAGGATTTCAAAATTTGGGTCGTCAAATCCGATCTCCACCACTAAACTTGCCAATCCTTTTTATCTTTTTAATAGTTTATACATTTGTCCACTTTATATCATTTCATCCTTCTTGGCTATTCTGAATGTTTTTCTAGTGTGATTTTCCAGTTATGAAAATTGCATTTTCAGTTTTTCAAAAACAATGTTGGACCCAAGGTTTTGGTGTTGACCCCAGCGCTCTGATACCATATGTAACATCCCGATTTCTTGGGTCTACATTAACAAATACCATAACCAAGAAATACAGTTACTACTTCGTTTCATAGGAAGACAGTTATATCATTCAGGTTCACGTGAATAAGATTTACTATTAAAAATCAGTTAGACAAAATTTCTTAACTAAAAACTTAAAAACACCATCAAATGAAATTATTACAGAAATTAAAACCACATATCTCGAAAAACTGTGATTAAAATCAACTAGGGATACTTCTGCAACCACTCGGGTTCGTCCACAAATACCTCTATAATAATACCACAAAAACGACTTCTATCCAATATTGTTAAACCAAAATCAAATGACGATTATCATTAAATACCATTATATAAAATTAGGGCATCACATACCACTGTATCAATCAGGGCATTGTTTACCTTCGGTTCATTTAGGGCTTCTGATATCGCTAACTCACTTAGGGCTTCCGCAACCACGGATTTAATTAGGGCTTTTGATACCACTGATTTAAAATAGGGCTTCCAATACCACAGATTCAAATAGGGCTTTCAATACCACGGATTCATATAGGGCTTCCAATATTCAATTAGGGCTTTTACTACCACGGATTCAATTAGGGCTTTCGATAGCACCGATTCAATTAGGGTTTCCGCTACCACGGATTCAATTAGGGCTTCTGAGCCCACTGTATCGTTTAGGGTTCCAGTCATCACTCCATCAATTTTGTGCTTCAGGATTCCTTTCCTTCCGATTACTTAATTGTGATAGTATTTCAAGAGCAGATAAATACTTATAATTGATATTCATATAAATGAAAAAAATTCACGAATCTATCTAGGTGTAAAATAATGGTAACAACGAAATTAACTCAATTCAATCTTACCTCCTTATAAATAAAAGTGATAATACTTGTTTTCGATAAATAGTTGACTGCAAAGCTTATCTCTGTCTGACGCACTAATGATATTTTGGGGAGAGATGAAACATTGCTAGGGGCTTAACCACCCAACCTCGGACCACAACTTGTCCCCACATGATTTCTAACAAGAAAGGCCCTCCCTACCCAGAATTGGTAGGGGTCATCTTGCCACCCACTGGGCTTCTTGGTAATTAACTCACCATACAACTTGGTAGCAGGAGATCACAGTAACAGGGATGTGCATGAGCTAATAATTAATTCATATTTAAAGTGATAAACGTTGTTATGTCATATCTGATACTGATTCATATTATTGACGATTCCTTTCTCACACCTCATCACCCATTTTCTTGGCTATACAGCCAGGTGAGTCCCAGTTATTCAGAATTCTCAGAGCAGATTACTCTCAATTATTCAAGAAGATTACATACAACTATCATTTTACATTCTATGATTATGTTCTTTAAAGATCCCAAAACTTGACAACATTCTTCATGAATGGAACATGCATGAGCTAATGCATTATTTATTTTATTATTTATTTATTCTGATGTCATTCTTGTTTTTGTAGAATTCTCTACACCTCCTCACCATTTTCAGGCCAACAAGCTAGTGATTCCTTGGTGTTTTTAGATTAGATTCACAAAATAATACTTTACACCTCCTTCACCACATACTGGCATTTTCGCTTGGTGAATTCCTTGGTGTTCTGGTTTCAATATTATATCAGGATGTAATTAATTTCAGGGTGATAACTTTCTTGAGATTATCCTTTAATGATTTAGAGAAATTCTACGTATTTGGATGTTTATATAAATAAGAGAAAATGTTAGACTTATATGCATAAAACAATGCAATATTATCAAAGAAGGCAGTCAGCTGATTTTACTAAGAAGACGTCAATCTTTACAGACTTATGTAGTAAATATTTGTCATATTATCTCAAGGAAACGACAGACTTGAAAAGGAAAAATGACAATCTTTATACTTGATTTATTGCCTATTATTGATGGCTTAAGGTACGAACTTTGAATCCAATTTTTTTTTCAAGAAGGCATAAAATAAAGGTTACAGTTTGCATCTGATATCTCTTACATGACTCTGCCTGAAACTCTGGAAATGAGCCTTGCCTTTGAGATAATCCGCCAAGCGGCTTTGAGACCCGTAGTTTTTTTGATGGGATTTAGTCGATGCGGCACAGTATGAAGACAGGATAACTTTGCAATTTAAGAGAATATCTTAAACAAGGAATTTGATTACCAAAAGGGGTATGGATGTTGAAGGAGAAAGAATGGATGCCGACAGTCAATTAAGGAAAACTATTAAATAAAAATAAGCCTGTCTCTACGTCTTCCTACAGTTACAAGATACCATCCGAATGCCTATCAAATCAAATTTTTAAAAGAAATAAAGTTGAAAATAAGTATACAATTCAAATTGTCAAAAATTAAGTCGATCTCCGTGCCAAGTTTTATCGTTGAAAAGAAAAGAATATTAAATCGGAAAGAATAGAGTTGGAAAGTTATAATTTGAGAATTATAATAATAGAAATGTTATTATAATTCAAACGTTATTAAAATCTTATATGTACAAGCAATATTACTTTCTTATTTATTAAATTATAATGGTGCCAAATCATTTATACATATATGAATGTTTATAAATATTAATTAAAATAATATGATGAAAGATATATTAAAATCCTTTGAGATATGTTTATATTTAACCCAATTAATTTAATTAAATTATTAAATAACTCATGCGAGTCCCGCAGATGTGTTTTGTTTCAAATCGCTAGGTCCTTTACCTGTCTGCCTAGTGATGGTGATGCCCTACCCAATTCTTTTCTGACAATGCTTCCACCCCTCCGACCTGCAAGGAATTTCTCCGTAATTAAATTATAAATTATTTAATCATAAATAATCATAACAGTTAACCTTTAATCTTAATTCCATGAATTCATGATTAACGATCAACTAACATGTCATCTTCACTTGAAATCATAATGGCCAACTATCTTACCATTTCGCCAGATTATATCAAATTAAATTGCCAACTGACTTCATGCGAACCTCAACGGCTATATTTCAAGCTAAGTCAAAAATTGGGATGTAACATAGGTGGATCCAAGGACTTAACCCAACCTCTAAGAGGATCAACTAATCCCTCAATGAATAACATCACTTGTCTCCTCTCTAAATGTCATACACCATCATTGATAAGCACTAAAACTCACCGATAAGCGCTAAAACTCACTAATAAATGGCTCAAGATCTTTGGTCCATCTCAACTCTGTCAACTCATGGGAATAAGTCTCGAGGTCTTTCTTGTCTAATCTCTTTACCAGTCTATCCACAAACTTGTGGTCAGATACAATTTGATCATGGTGCAATGACACTAACTCATGGTACCACCAGTCATGTGCAATACCATCCAAATGCAACACAACGAGGTGTATGGCATCGTCCTTAGTCATGGGATGTAAAGAGAGGTAATTATTGAGCTTGTGAGCCCAAGCTCTCATTGTAACCTTCACACTGCTATCAGAGTGAGTCAAGTTCATCTGACTGGTTGCCTGCTTCAAGTCATTCCGTCTAGGCCTCTATCTCATATCTGGTCCAGGCCTACCTCTAGTGTGGTCTCCCTTCTCTGTCACAGATCTATCAGAGTTTAGTTTTTGCTTAATTGCCTGTGGTAAAGTATCCCACTTTGCATAATGGGTCACTACATCATCAAAAAATGGTGTTGCCTCAGTCTTAGTACTCGCCACATCTGACTTGGGCCTTAGAAAAGTAGGTCACTGTTCCCTATGATATGTACTTGTATGGTCCACCCTGTCGTCACTCTAGACTTGTGCGAGCTAACTGAAACACTTTTAATACTTCTATCTCTGCTGTGCCCTCTAGGAAAAGCAATGCACTGCAAAGTCTCAGATAACTACTATAGAACATCAACATGGTGCTGGCTGTGCACAATATCCTTGAGTGTCTCCCTAGCTTCTCTGTCAATGTTAGTACCTGTGCTAGCATCTTTGTTATGTGAACCACCAAATTCACCAACATCTTTGTCACCCGTGGTGCCAAATTGAATCTTCGGTTCACCCTCACTTGGTGAAGTCCCACACGTACGAGTGTAATGTATTCAAGGTATAAACCGTTTTGCCATAAATGAACCTAGTTCCCTGTAGGCTGGTAGAACACTGCTTTGATACCACTCTAATGAGCCCTGCTGGCTCACTCTGAATCTATGCTGAGAAGTCTCTTTTTGTTTTGTTTTGGAGTTCTATAATTTTCTTTTTGTTTTTGAGAATATATGATTTTTTGTTTTTTTAAAATCTAGAGATAAGACAAACTAGAAATGCAAAGTAATATCCAGATTCAACTACCAACTTTTTATGCTATCATTCATTGAACAAGTATTTATAATTCAACTAAGTGCATAAATTTATTATAATTCAAAAACCTTGTAATATAATTGCTCACTGGAGACTTATGATTGATGAAAACTGAGTAATTTCACACCCAGATATGTGATCGCTGCTTTGCTACTCGCCTCCAAGCCAAACACTGCCTCCCTTAATGCAAAACGTCACTTGTTACTGTGATCGCAGCCCAGCCAAATGTGATGTCAATCTGTAATATTAAACGCAGCTGTTGGGTTTTCCACACTGCCTCTGGTATTTTGATTGCAGCCTCCTAAATTGTGCTCCAGATGTTGTAATTGTCTTCCTTAGTTGCAGATGTTTGATACCCTATGATATCCACCTTGTTCCTCTTATTTGCAGCAGTAATTAATTATATTTTGGCCCAAATGTGTCTACAAAAACCTAAGATCGATTGCATTCCAATAATCAGACCAACAGGCACAATTCATTGGTATAGATAACCAATTCAAAGTGCAATGGAAGTTGCAGAAATCATTAATTTCAACAACAATATCAAACCCTTGGAGAAACTCACCACATTTCATAAACAACATGCATATATTGAGATGCTCGATCCTTCTCATGGAGTGTTTTTTATAATATTTAAAAGCTCAAAACTTCTCCTACATACCAAATACCACATAGCTTATTGGTTACACCTTTCACTTACAAGTCTTCTTCAACACACCATCAAATTAGAGCAACTTATAAAGTCATTTATTAAGCGAAACTTAATAAATAGCTTGCAATATGCATCAAATTGTCAAGGCTCAATGGAACACTGATGTAGTCTTGACTCAAGACGACACCACTGCACTGCCAAAAATGGAAACCCACTCATCTGACTTACTAAATAGTAAGTCACCCAACTGTGACCTTTGAATCCATGAGTCAGCTCACAAGGGCCATGATGATGAACTGACATCCCCATGCTCCTGGGACCTGCTAAATTGGGGACATTACAAATTTGTTTCCAAAATCTATCTTCTACTTGTAGTCATATTTCATCAAGGCCTTTTGAAATGCTCATTTTCACCTGAAACCAAGAAGAGCTTGAGTCAATTAAACTCTCTGTATCTAGGCTCAATGTCAATAATCTTCCTGAGTAATTACTGATACCCCAAAAACAAGAGTCAACCCAGAACCACAATGGTGTTTTTATCATAGGATTGAATGTAGTGAAGCATGGTTTAACCAACACCACATGCTTATCCCAGAACGAGGGCACTTTTTCTGATATGGAAGACTGATCATCACTATTTGCATAACAAAACAATAAAACACCTAAGAGCTTAGAATATTTTACCACAAGTGATAGCGCATTATGGATGCCAGAGTAGGGGAGAAGATCCAACCATTGTGTTTGAGATAGCAGCACCTGAGCCTGCAGCATAGAAGGAGACTTTGAGGTATTTGTTTGATCCAAAAGCATTCAAGAGCTTGTATGGTGAGCTCTAACAGTTGTAGCAGATCCTAAATCATCACATGAATTTTATTTGGCACATAATCCTTGGGAAGAGGTGGAGCCACGGGAGCATTGTTTAAAATGGTAGCTGCAGCTGGAAGAGAAGCATCTGTCTTGACTGAATTGATGAAGTAAACATGATGCTAGTAGGCAAATTTAAATATTATGTAATGACAAGCAGACCATTAAGTAATAAAAACTACAGAATTCAGACACTCAACAGAGAATTAAAAGAAGCGACAACACATCAGACAATGACATTTCATCCTAAGAAGCCAAGCCACTCAAAGTAAGTTCTTAAATTTAATTACATCATTTCCTATGAAACTTTCTCCTGATAATGACAACTTTACTATGTGCAACATTTCATGTTTATTTTCAGCAAAACAGTAGAAGAAAAGACCCAGAGTTTAAATGAATTAAAAAAAAAACTATGGAAAGAGCACAAATTTTTTAAATGGCAAGGTCTAATGTAAAGTTCGGTGCCTATGAGAAAAGGAACAGGCTGCAGTAGAATTGACTTTTCAACATTTTCTGCCCTAAGATGTAATGCAAATTGTCCACCAAGTATACAAGTATGTTAATGTATTTTATGCTTAACAAAGTTTATCATTCAGGAGAATATAAAATCAGATTTTAGTTATAAGATGCTCCTAAAAAACCAGTGTTACACTGGCGCAGGGGTGTGGTGGTGCAAGGGGATGAATTTTGGGTGCAAGAAAAAAAAGGGCCTCAATTTGGGGATGATGGGGGGATGGCAGGGGTGTGGCAGCGGGGGTGCGAAGGAGCGGGGGCAGAGGGGGTTGCATAGTATATATATATATGACTGAAAATGCTAATTATGAAATGATACTTCGAGATATTATATAACATGCCAAATATAGTTGAATAGAGAAAATTGAAATGCGATTCACAAACCATAAGTTCAAACTTGAAACTTGAAACTTCATAACCATTACTAATTATCATTTAACAAATTAACTTAGTTTAAGACGCAAGATTCAAAATTCATTGTTCAAATAGGAATATCATATATCATAAAGATGCTCATGATGATAATGAGCCGAGTAGCATGAAATAGTGAAATGAAATATTGTATCATAGACATATCAAAGTGAGTACAATCAACAAAATGACAAAATGTCAATAATGAGAATGGAATCATCCCAAGTGCTCTCTAATCATCCCCTATACCGAAGTCCTCATCACTGGAACTACTAGACTCCTCGTCGGTAAGATCCTAATCCTCTAAAGGAACACCAACTAGCCCTACATTGGCTTCTGCTACATCATCATCCTCATCGATCTAAGCTGGATCCTTTGGCTCCACATCCCATCGTGCTGCAGGGCTCTCGTTCTACTCATGTGCCTTGTGATCTTTGAGCCACAAGAAACCATGTATAACAAAAAACTTCTCCGCTCTCTTATATGTAAGTCTGCTCCTCTTAACAGAGTGAATGAAGCTATAGGTGGACCAGTTCCTCTCTACAGTTGAGGAGCTAGACGCCTAAGATAACAAAGTTGAAAGTTACAACATACAAGTTACAAACAAACGTTCATACAATTTGTAACAAATGATAAATGGTAAATCAATGATCATTGAATCAATGAATCATAAATTAAAATCAGTAAAGTAAAACTCTTAAAGTTAAGATTATAAAGGGCTGAAATTAGTAATTAGTATTTCAAACTTGAGAAAGCAATCAGATGGCTAGTGAGGTGATCTTTGACTTCTGTGACCCATGACATTTCCACCACAAAATGGGATTCTTTTGTGCCATAGTTTTGAGATCCACCTTTGCAATATCCGAGTATCCTACAAGTTACAAGTTTACAACATAATATTAAAAAAACTTAAATAATGTTATAAGTAAAAATTAAAAGCACTTATAATTATAAAGAGTTTAGAGCACTAAATCAAGATTTAAGAATTACCTGAAAGACTAGCAAATTCGGACCACTCGGTGAAATCTCACTAGTAGTCTCAATATCATACATCCTGGCAATGCATCGAAAGAACCCATTCTTCACCTCATCATCCTGAAGTGGTGTGAGTCTACCAGGCCTAGGTATGTACCACTTCGGGTTCAATGCATAGGAAGCCATGTGTAAAGGAGTGTTCAACTTCTCCCACCTGCGGTGAATGATAGGTTCAATGTGCTTCATATAGAATGCTAGACTGGAGTCTCTCTCACACACATCAACCCTCATCTTCCCAAGCATGGAATCAATGCACTCATAAACCTCTCCAAGGCTAGGTGAATTTGCATCTCCATATCTGATCACCACAATGATGGAGACCGTGTATTTTGCTTCACTCCAAAACTGATCACTCTTCAATGTCTCGTTTACCCTCTTCCCCTACTTTGTTTTGGACTCAGGCCATCGATTCAATTCTTCTGTCATAACCACAAGTTGCAATGGCTCTTGCAACTCAATCATTCTCTCCAAGAGAATATAATATGATGCGTACCTGGTCTCAACTGGTTTCATGAATTGCTTCTCTGCGAAGCTCTTGAAAAGTGCATGTGATGTATGGTGATTGTAGACAAACATTTGCACCTCTCTCCCATCATTAACCACCTTTCTAATCCACTCTATATTTCCCATGTCTTTGAGTGCATTGTTCATGGCATGCACACAACATGGAGTCCACCAAATATGTCTATAGGCTGCCTCAACAAGCCTCCCTGTAGCTTTGCACACATGTGCTGCATCTGTCACAACTTGGACCACATTTTGTGGCCCAACCTTCTCAATGGTTTCCCTAAGGACATGAAATTGAAAATCAGCATCTTTATGATGCCCTGAACAATCAACTACCCTCAAAAAGTATGGGCCCTCCGTGCATGTAACCATAATGTTGATGAGTGGACGATGAATAATGTCCATCCACCCATTAATGATAATGCTTCAACCTGAATCCATCCAACATGCTTTCATTTGCTCCATCAAGATCCCAACCTTTTCATAGGCTCTATCTAACATTGTGGTCCTCAACTTGTGGTCACCTAGTGACGATGATGGCTCTCCCTCGTTCACTGCCATGGACATCATCCTCACAAAATAGGGAGACACTTGCTAAATCAAATCTTCTTGCTTCTCTTGCTCCTCTTGCTCCTCTTGATCTTGCAATCCCTTGCAAAATCGCTCACTAAGCTCTCACAAACTCCTCCAAACTCTTTTTTTCACTTAGCTCTTTGCTGCTCCAAAACAATGAAATGAAAATGAGGTCTATTGGTCTTATTAAACTTTCAAATAGACCACATGGGACCCACACCCAATTAGGGTTAGTATGCATAAAAAACAAATCAAAAAATAAATGCAAAAAAGTTTTTTTTATTAGCATTTTCGGCCATTTAGCCGGCCGCACCTTGCGAGCACACTAGGAGCACCTCGTGAGCACCTTGGGAGCACCCCTACACCCGAGCACCCACCATGCACCCGAGTCTCGCGTCCCACCTGGGTGCTCGACTGGTGCGGCCGAGGTGCGGTGATGCTATTTCGGCCGGTGGGGGTACTTAGGTGCGTGACGCACCTGCACTGGGTGCTTCGGTTTTTTGATCGGGGTGCATGCACCCGGGTTGCACTGTAAAAAACTCACAGGTACGTTGCATCTATAGGAGTGTATGCGTCACTAAGACCAAACAAACATGGATTATGCCTACAAGCATAAAAGCGATTCATTTCAGAGGTCAAAAAGGACAAAACAACACGTTTCCCCAGCTGGATGATGGTGCAAAGACACAACTACAGAGATTCAGTGCTTCTAAAAACGTTTTACCTCTAAATAATGGTTTATTCCAAACGGTCTTATGATTTATGGAAGCCTTGATTTCTGAGCTTCTTACATATAATTTGAATGTTACTAAAAACCAATATAACCTGGGTGCGTGCACTTAGGTAAAAAACCCAACGCACTGGGTGTGCGTACGTCCCTGGTGTGGGTACGTTGCATACCCAAGTACCCCCACCATGCAAAAAGCGCGACTGCACCGGTTGGAGCACATGGGTGCGTTTGGGGTGTGGGGATGCACGTGGGGTGTGACTGACATGTTGGCTAAAAAGTTGAAAAAAAACAAACATTTTTTGCAATTTTTTTTTATTGTTTCTTTCAGCGATGAGGACTTCGGTATAGGGGATGATTAGAGAGCACTTGGGATGATTCCATTCTCATTATTGACATTTTGTCATTTTGTTGATTGTACTCACTTTGATATGGCAATGATACATTATTTCATTTCACTGCTTCATGCTACTTGGCTCATTGTCATCATGCTCATCTTTATGATATATGATATTCATATTTGAACAATGAATTTTGAATCTTTCATCTTTGTCATTTAATAAATTATTAAATTGATAGTCAGTGGTTGACTTACATGGTACTATGTGGTTTATATTTTTCGTTTATCATTATCATTATTATGTTTAATAGTTCTAGTATTTTCCCTGTTGGACTTGGAGTTGCTTCAGGCATGGAGTGTCTGTGTACTAGAGGCATTGCGAGTAGGTGTTGGCCGAGAGGCTGTCTTAGTGGATGCATAGAGAGCTCGGGAGGAGTGGGTCATCCAGAAGGCAGTACAGCGACACTTAGCTTAGTGGACCCAGTGTTGGAAGCAGAGAAAACAGCACGGGTGGCTATCAAGGTCAGCTTGAGGAGACAGTATTGTGTTAGCAGAGGCTCCAACTGTAATGGGATGAATGTGGAAGTGATGTGATAGAAGCGGATTTCTGTTGTTGTAATCACTTTGTTAATGTATTTTGTTTGTTAATTTGTTTCAGATATTTTGTAATTGTCGTCCGGAGACGACTTTTCTTTTTGGGGGGGATGGTGTCAACCGATTGGATGGTCCCGGCGGTGTTTCTGTAGCCGACAAAATGATTGTCGTCGGTGTTTTGTATTTTGTAGCTGACGGGTAAATAGTTTGTAGTGGACATAATGTTTGTGGCCGACGGACTCCTTCAAGAAGGTTCGGCGGATAGTATTTATATCTCGTCTGAGATCATTGTAAAGCATCATCTTTTATTATTATTCCTCTGATGAAGCATAATGTAATGTCTGGCATATGCGAATATAATTCTGCTATTTCTGTTCCATTGTCTGTATGCGTTGATTTCTTTACTAGTACGGTAAACATAACTGAGAGGGGAGGGGTGAATCAGTTACTACTAAAATAATTCCCAGAGCCCTTGGATGCCAAATAAAATTCAGACTGGTAAAATTGATTGCTGCTGATACTTGGTAAATACACAAAAATTGTTGTAACTCAGTAAATGCAGAGTGTGAATTACTTTAGCAGATCTTAAGATGTTATCAGTAATTTACTTGCAAGCATGAAAGAAATAACATGAACACATAAGACATCAGGATTTAACGTGGAAATCCAATTTGGGAAAAACCACCAAATGTAGCTAGTTATTGTTTTTCACTCTTCTGAAGTGAGCCTTGTTAGGAGCCAACCCTGTTAAAGGTTACAAAACACACTGTTAGGTGTGACCCTATTAAAGGATTTAATCACCCTGTTAGGAGTGGCCTTGCAAAAGGTCTTGAAACAATTCAATGGAATTGCCACCTTGTTAGAGGATTTACAAATCGCTGTTAAACCAACTTTGTTAAGAGATTTTAGATCACTGCTACAATGGTTAGAGAGTAACAATGAAATGACCCGATTGTGATACAACTGAATTTGCTAATTACATATCTCTATTCTGGTTCATACTTGATCCTTCCTGATCAAATAATACTTTTCTGCTCTACAAGGATACCAGCTTATCCTTCAAGTTCACTTCCTCTCTTCTTATCTCTTTTCAACTTATTCAACTTGCATATCACACTTTGAAATCACAACTTGACCTTTTACTTATACCTTCGAGATTGTCAAGTCGGCTCAACTACAAATTAGAATAACCAATATTCATCACCATAGTCGGCTAGAATCAATAGGTAAAATAATTAAGCTTTACATGCCAAAATAAGAAAGTCCTTTGGTAGCTAACCCAACTTGGTAGAAACTGATTCTGAAGCAATTTCTTGTGTTAACTAATAGAAGCTCGGTTAACATTGCGAACTTAAAAAATCTCTTTGGTAACCGAGTGAACTCGGTTAATATTGATTCTGTCCAACTTTCCCTTCGTCGAGTGAGCTCGGTAGATATTGCCTTCTGTACAAAGTAAACTCGAGAACGCTCGGTAGACTAGAAAAATTGTCTTCATTGATCAAGTGAGCTCGGCATGCACTGATTGTCAACTGATATGACATTTGTGTAACATCAAAGACAATACACAATTAATCAATTGTATCATACAATCTCTCTTTTTGGCATTGGTGGCAACACAACATGTCATAGCACAATGAAATTTTGAGAACAAGACTCCCTCTGTCAGAAAGTGTCTCCCTCTTTGATTTTATATAGAAAACTTCTCCTATAATATTCTCCCTTTGTGAAGGAACTACTTAACTTCTCCCTTTACAAAATTTCAGAAAGATATGACAGTAAACTTCTCCTTCTTTGACAACACATGCCAAAGACAATTTTGGTTAGTATCAATGTACCTTGAGTACAGATTCATCTACAATATGTCCTTGTCAATACTACATCAACTGATTGATCTTCAACTTAGTTCTTGTTGATGCATCACTAAACTTTATTTAGTGAAGCTTCAGATAGGGGAGTGACTCCTAGCTTACCTCTTAGATACAAAAATTCATCTTTAGGTAATGGCTTTGTGAATATATCTACAATTTGTTCTTTTGTATGCACATATTTCAATCTAATTTCTTTGTCCTGAACTAATTCTCTTACAAAGTGATATTTTATAGCAATTTGCTTTGTTTTGGAGTGCATCACTAGATTATTTGATATGTTAATTGCATTGGTGTTATCACAATACATGACTATTGGCTCTTTGATTTCAACCTTCATTCCTTCCAACAATTGTTTGAACCAAACAATGTTAGAGCAATTCACTGATGCTGCTATATATTCTTCTTGTGCTGTGGATTGAGATGTTCAGTTTTGCTTCTTGCTTGTCCAAGATACCAACCTTTTACCAAGAAAAAATGCTCCACCACTAGTGCTCTTTCTGTCATCAAGATTTCCTACCCAATCAGCATCAGTAAATACTTTTAGGTCAAGGTTGCCTCTAAGTTTGTACCATAAGCCATAGTCTTCAGTACTTTTCAGATATCTCAAGATTTCTTTTATTGCCATCATGTGGTTTTCTTTGGGTTTAGCTGAGAATCTTACCACTATACCAACTGCCAAGGCAATATCAGGCTTTGTATGTACCACATACTATAATTTCCCAATCATTGATTTGTATAAGGTTTGATCTACTTCTTTGGAATCATCATCTTTGGTAAGCTTAAGTCCAGTACACATGGGGGTTCCAACTGGTTTTGAATCCTCCATTCCAAATTTCTTGAGTATCTCTTTGATATACTTAGATTGAGTGATATAGATACTATTTCTGTTCGGCTGTATTTGCAATCCAACAAAGAATTTTATTTCACCAAACATGGACATTTCAAATTCTTTGTTCATTTGTTCTGAAAATGTTTTGCATAAGTCATCATTTCCTGTGGATAGAGTATTATTCACAAATATTTCTGCCAACACAATCTTCTTATTTGATCCTTTCTTGATGTACAAACTACTATTATCATTTGTTCTCTGAAAACCAATCTGTATCAAATAGTTATGTAGTCTTTCATGCCAAACTCTAGGAGCTTGTTTTAGACCATATAGGGCTTTGTGTAATTTGCAATGGAGAAAAGAGAATGTCTGTTCAATTTTAAAACAAAGAAACAATGTTTGCATTTGTAAAGCTTGCCTCTATTAGAGAAACTACAGTGGTATTTCTTAGCATACAAGAGAACTCTACATCAATATCTATGATAGCGGGTAAACCGATGACCATTGATGGTAGAGACAGATCTGTGAACAACTTTTCATAATAGTAAATAAAAGTAAAAAAAATGGAATGTGGAATGTGGTAATTAATTGAATGAGCTCGTATTTATTGATTGTTTATTAAAGTTGCATTGTTATAATAATATTTTTTTATAATAATGATATAAAGAGATATTTATAAAAGAGTGCATTGGTAAGTTTCAAACTTTCAAGTGTTGATTTCTTTTTAGAAACTTCCACAATTTTTGAATTGGAGTTCTTTGGGAAACTTTGGCCAACAAAGGATTATAAATAGGAGCTCATTTCATTGGAAAAAGCACGTTTGGATAATTTATTTGCTTTTGTTGCCTTTGTGGCTTTTTTTGAGATTCTGAAGTCTTGTGCGCTTGCTAATGTGTAATGGTTTGGAGTTTTGAATTGTGCATTGATCCTACAGTTGAGGTATTGTGGATCAATCTCTCAAGGTTTGCATCTTCCATTTCTGTCATTACTGTTGCTTGGAAGAAAGTGAGTGAGATTTTGAGATGTAATTTGATTCAATGTTGATGTAAATTAAATTGAATTGAATTAAACTTGCCATCTGTTTTTGGATTCTCCAAACTGTGGTTACTGTCTATTTGAGCCTTAGTGATGAGAGGTTTGAAACTGTGTTATGGACAGCTAGCACCATTGATTAAATCATTTTTGGTAATGCCTAGAGAACAATCCAGTAAATAGGCATTTTGTGTGTAGGGTTTGAATTGGGCAAATTGAGACTGTCGTTTTGCATCTTGTGGGAGAGGGTGAGCTTCAACATTGTCTGAGACCTTGTATCAGAACTGGACGTCATTTTCCCAAGGTCAGGTGGACTGTGAGTGACTTGCTTTTTGGGGTTGGAGGATGATTTTGCAAGTCCAACGTTTATAATATTTACCTGCGATCCAATTGTATGACCTGTGATTTGGATTGAAGGTTTGGCGTCTCTTGTTTATTGCTAGCAATCAGCAGATTGGGAAGAATATTTAATTGCTGACTTGTTTTAGTTTATTTCTCAAGCTTAGGTTTGAGTTTAGAGGTGGCAAGTGAATTGGTAGGAAGTTGCGATTCACCTCAGCTAGGCATATTGTTCAATTTTGGAGTTCTACATTTCCACTTGGCAGTGCAAGGGTTGTGCGATTAATAATTAGGTTCCATTGTTGTTGTTGTTGAAAATTGAATTCAGTTAATGCAAATATTGTCAAACTTAGTTATTTTTCATTGGCCAATAAAATTCTTAGAATTTTGAAGTAAAATGTGAAATCCTTGTCATTCCAAAAATATTATTAATTTGCATAGGGCAGAATCGTATATCAAAAATTGTCATTCATCTATGTGAAATTCTTATGACTAAATTGATCTGGATTTTGTAAGAACTAATTTCATTCTCTAGTTTGATTCCGAAAATTTTAAAAATCATATATTCAGTGATATCTGTGGAGCCTGCCAAGTGTTTGACGAAATGCCAAACACTGAATTGTTATGGAAATTTGGTGCATATTAGTTGATGACCAGCAGGGGTTATTACACATAAACAATCCATAAATCACAAATGCAAGGTTCCAAAATTAACTGCTAGGGCATCTACACCATCCGTAGGCCTAGGATATCCAATTGCAGGCCTTGAAATGTCCACAACAACCTCTTATAACCGCTGAGATCAAATTGCAGGCCTCCCATAGATCAAACATAGGCCTCAAATGCTTGACGACAACCTTAATTGTGAAGTGGAGACCCAAATAGATGAATTGCTTCTCGTTTACTTTGCACATAGGGATATTAACATGTAATAACACCCTTCAGGAATGATTGGCAGCTTCAAATAATCCTCCATCGCCACCACTGGTAGGTATTGGCAGCTCAAAACATGCACAGTGGTCTCACATTAAAAATCGCAGGTCTTGAGGAACAAAGACAATCACAAAGCCCTCATCAACCAGATAATGATGAATGATATTTCCTGAGTATGCAAGTCGAATTGCAAATCACTCTATCAATTAATAATTGTCTTCCTAGAAAGAGTAAAGACGAATAGGAAAGACACTTTGCAGAGTTCTTAGGTATGCAATCTATAATACCACAACTATAGATTGAATTACGCCTCAGATGTAATCAAATGTCTCCCAGCCACAGACAATAACAGTATGGGAGATTCACAAAATAACCGAAATATAATAGAGTCATTATACCTCAACAGTGTCTCAATAACCACCTCTCAGCTTTAAATCCTTACACTTCAGCAAGGGCACAAAATTCAAAACCTTAGAAAAGCCACAAAGGCAACAAAAGAAAATAATATTCAAGTGAGCTTTTCCAATGAAATTTTCCAACACAACATCACTTTGAATATTTAATACTTGGCTTAGGCATATAATAAATGGCCCCTTCTAATGATGAATTACCTGTCAACTTAAGTGAAATTTTAACTTTATAATAAGCCATTTAATTATATATTAATAATTTTGCCACTAAAAATATAACAACTACCAAAATATTCATCATTTAAATATGCTATTTGAGATAGGAGTCACACCTATTATTTCTCCATGTGACCAAATGCACTTTCCAAAAATAGAGAGGGTCCATCTCAATCAACACATAGTAAGTACACAAATCTAAGCTCAAATTAAGTCCAATCTAAGCCAAACAAAGACCAACCTGTAGCTTATTGAACTATGGAGAAGATAAGACCCTCTCAAGCTAAGCTATTGGCTCAGGAAGACCCTCTATTCAAAATAATTAGTCTATGAGGATCACAATAATAGGCTAATCTCTCAAACTCCAAAGTTGGCAAAAATGGGGTAATTACAGTCCTCCCTCTTTGAGATTGCTTGTCTTCAAGCATTCTAGCCACACAGTGAACTCCAACTTCCACTTGGATCCCAAATGAAGAAGTAAGTGGCATCCCTGTCAACACTGAACCAATTGCATGCCAATGTCATCAGGACCATCAACATCGCCTCCAATATAGCAACCAAAACCTATGCTGATGATGTAGGAGTTTGAATATCACTAGAAGACAACCTCACAGGGAATCTCAGCATACTCTTCTTCCCAGTCACAACCCACATAATATATACTGGACTGGAATCCTCATCATCAATCACCACAAAAGAGGTAGCTACAGGAGAACCATATGCACTTGTGCCTACTGTATTAACAATAGGTGTAGCCATGTCAAAATTTGTTGACACAGGGACATCACCAACCGCCACAATAGAGAACTAGACCAAATCTGCAGAATGTTAAAATTGGGCCCAACTCTACTTAGGCGAGTGATCAACATCAATCTCAAAAAGGGGATTGTCATAAGTCGATGCTGCATCCATGTCAAACATAGTATTGTCCGCAAAGTGAACATCAACACTATGCTGATCGTTAATATAACATAACTCTATCTCTACATCACTTACCTCATCATCAATAAAATATGTACTATCATCAAAGTACACATCTACAACCGCATGCATATTGCTAAACTCCTTAGTAGATGGCTCAATAGGCATAGAAGTGGTTGCTTATAGGACATTATCCTCGCATGCGCGTACTTCCACTATCACTGCATCCCATCAAATACATGAATTTAGGAACTCATGCCAACATCATCCAACTCAATCTGACATGAACTCTCATCACATTTCACCTCTACACTGCCCAACTCATGCGGTGTCTTATAAAAAATGTCCTGCACATCTATAGCTGCAACTGTATCATGATGTTTTGCTTTTCGAAAAAGAGATATCATGCTTTGCTCAAAGCTTGGATTTGAAATTAGTTGGGTCATCCACTTGTGATTTTGATTCAGCTCATTCACTAGCACATTTAACTATTTCACAATACCTTGTATCTCAGATTCTCCATCCCTTGGTGGAGAAGTACACCCCTTAGCGAGTATAACATCTACCCGGAATGAATCTCCTGTCACAGAATACTAATCACAAAATCAATCTGACAATCTCAGAAGTAAGCACCAATCAAAATAATAATTGAGCCCAATTCCTTTAGGCTGGCAGGAAATCGCTATGATACCACTATAGTAACCCTGACCTAGGTACAACTTGAATAATTCTGATTTTAGCAGTTCCTTATATCATTTGGTTAGTTTGGCATTTTATAAAACACTTGGCAGTGATACTTTGATAGCCCAATGTGTGGTTTCTCGTGTCTTGTAAATTGTAGATTTTTAGTATATAAGATTTCGTACGAATATATACATGGGCACCGATAAACTGCAATGGATGGTGGGAAGAGGAACCTTGTCATGAAAGCACTCAATTCGACTTGATAAAATGAGTGTTTTTTATACGGCGTAAGATGATGTTAACATCTCGGTTTATGCTGAATCAATGATTTAAAGCAGGTGGATAAACCGGCACAATAGAGCTCGAGTTAGTGATGCATACCGTTCCTTCCTCCTACCAACCGCCCTAAGCCTGCCTTGCCGCCCCCTACAGGGCATTCAATTGTATGGGATATATGGAAGTAAATACAAAATAACACCAAGGAACAACCCATAGATGAAACTGATTTATATTCAATCTTCCATTCCATTATTTCAAAAACTTTTTACACTTAGCTTTACTGAATTTTGCAATTACAAATAAGTATTTTTGGCATAAGAACCTGATGGAAATGATGTAATGTCTTCTCTCAAAATCACAGGCAAGTCTGGGCACAATGCTGGACCTTCTTCACATGATGAATTGCCAAATGCAGGCCACTCTTACCTACAGACTCTTCCACAAAATATATCACAGGGCAGCTGACAGTCATAAACAATCCATAAATCACAAATGCAGGGTTCCAAAATCAACTCCCAGGGCATCTACACCATTTGCAGGTCTTAGATATCCAAATGCAGGCCCTGAAATGTCCAGACGAGCCTCTTACAACGGCCTAGATCAAATCGTAGGCCTCTCATAGATCAAACACAAACCTCAAATGCTTGACGACAACCTTAATTGTAAAGTGCAGACCCAAATAGATGAATTGCTGCTCCTTTACTTTGCACACAGGGATACTAACATGTAACAACATCCTTTAGGAATGATTAGCAGCCCCAAATAATCCCTTAATGCTGACACAGATAGGTATTGGCAGCTCAAAACATGCACAGTGGTTGCACAATACAAATTGCAGGTCTTTGGAACAAAGGAAATCACAAAACCCTCATCAACTAGATAATGATGAATGATATTTCCTCACTATGCAAGTCAAATTGCAGATCACTCTATCAATTATTATTGTCTTCTTAGAAACAGTAAAGACAAGTAGGAAAGACACTTTGCAAAATTCTTAAGTATGCAATCTACAATACCACAGCTGTAGATTGAATTACTCCTTTGATGTGATCAATAATTTCTCCCAGCCGCAGACAATAACAGTACGGGAGATTCACAAATAACCAGAATATAATAGAATCACTATACCTCAGCAGTGAGTCAATAGCCACCTCTCAGCTTCAAACCCTTATACTTCAGCAAGGGCACAAAATTCAGAACCTTAGAAAAGCCACAAAGGAAACAAAAGAAAATAAATATTCAAACGTGAAATGAGCTCATATTTATAGTGCTTTGTTGGAAAAAGTTTCCACAAGAACTCAATTTCAGAAACTGTAAAAGTGTCCCATAAGAACTCAACTCTTGAAACTTTCCAACATAATATCACTTTAAATATTTAATTCTTGGCTTAGGCATATAATAAATGTCCCCTTCTAATGACTACGTAACCCTCAACTTAAGTGAAATTATAAAGTTAAATTATAACTTTATAATAAGCCATTTAATTATATAATAATAATTTGACCACTAAAAATATAATAACTCCCAAAATATCCACCATTTCAATATGCCGTCTGAAATAGGTGTCACACCTATTATTTCTCCATGTGGCCAAATGTATTTTCCAAAAATAGAAAGGGTCCATCACAATCAACACATGACTTACCACAAATAGTAAGTATAGAAATCTAAGCCCAAATCAAGTCCAAGTTGAGGCAAGCGGAGACCAACTTGCAACTCACTCAATTGTGGAGAAGACAAGACCCTCCCAAGCCAAGCCACTACCTTAGAAGACCCTCTATTCACAATAATTAGCCTACGAGGATCACAATCATACGCTAATCTCTCAAACACAAAGCTGGCAAAAACGGGGACATTACATTAGGTAGGGAAGATAAACACAAGACAAGTATTACACCATTGGTAATATTAGGAATGACCAATTTCAAGGATATCATTGATCAGAAGATATCCACCATTTTGATATCACATTTGATATCATGAGTATTGGTCTTTCAGAATATCAACAAATGATATTCACCAAATACTCTTAAGTATCATTTTTTGATATCATGAGTATTGGTCTTCTAGAATATCAACACATGATATTCACTAGGTACTCACATAAGGTTTGATATCACATTTGATATCATGAGTATTGGTCTCCTAGAATATCAACACATGATATTCACCAAGTACTCAAAAATGATTGATATCGCATCAGATATAATGAGTATTGGTCTCCCATAATATTGACATTCGATATTCACCAAGTACTCAAAAGGTTTTAATGCCACATATGATATTATGTGTATTGGTCTCTTAGAAAATCAACATTTGATATTCGCCAAGTACTCTTTGAGTAATGACCTTCTGAAATGCTTGAGATGCAAGATACTCATCAAGTATTGTGAGTAATGGCCTTCCAGAACATCAAGTCGCATGATATTCACCAAGTACTATGTTTAATGGCCCTCTAGAACATCAATTTACATAATGTTCACCATGTACTAAAAAATGTTTATAAGGTATGTGCACACACATTCTCATAATGCTTACCATATAAACATCTAACATGCAAAGTATAATCTATCATGATCTGCATAGGTATCGTAAGATATCCATCATAGTAGAAAATTAAGTTATTGTAAGATCGTCACCTTTCAATAACTTTTGCAAATACAAGTGACCTCATTTGGAATTTATCACTCCCTCATGATGTACACAGGGGGTAGCCCCATTAAAATCATAGTCACTCACAAGGACTTTTGAACTCCCGCTGATCTTAATATGATCAAGATCGTCAAGGACTAACCGAAACATATCCTCAGTCTGCTCCCTCTCTTTCCAATGTTGCCTCTAATAAAATGAGTCTCCCTTTGAATCTGATATCAATCTTCTTTTTCCTACAAGAGTGTCCCCGGAAAAGAACAAGGCAAATAGCTCTTATAGTACATATAGAAATACAAATTAGAGGTTGATTTCGGAAATAATAAGGACAATACTGAAGATAATAAAAAATACATATCTCATTATTTTGGAGCAAATATCCAATGACATCCTTCACGATGTGAGTTGTTTCTACATGTAAAAAAAAGTCTTATTTGTAGTTTCTTCTAGCATTTGCTCACTTCTAATGCACATGGGGTGTCCTTTTAAAAAAAATACAAAGTACATATACTTGTCACCTTTTGTGTGTTATTTCCTTTCAACAAAGTACTTCCCTTTTCATAGATGCAACATTTGCAATTATAAATAAGTGATATTTTTCATTAAATATATGCAAGTGGGACGAATTGCTAAGGTGACACCCACTTTTGTTTTATATGTTTTACTTATGGTGTCCACATGGGTCACTCAACGAGGTGATATAATCCACTTGTTACTTATGTGGAAACATGCTTATGATATCCCCTATTATAATATGCATTCAAATTATTCTCCAATAGATTGGACCAATATATATATATATATATATATATATATATATATATATATATATATATATATATGTATGTATGTACGTATGTATGTATGTATATGTATGTATATGAATTTGAAGGTTCTTATGTATGCTTATGATTGTACTTCTTCAATGCCCATGGATCTCCCATTTCTTGTTCCATTTATTTGTCCATATCTAGCTTGAGGAGACATGTCTTGTTGAAAGGAGGTATCCCTTTAAATGGTCATGTTTCACGATCACTGATCTTTGCTATCCTTTATTAATGATTGCTTATACTTACTAACTTCTGTCTAAACATTTACCTATTATTTATTGGTTTTACAAACGTTTTATTTGACTCGTAAAATGCCACAATCTGATTTTTTAAGACTTTGATCTCCTACTTTGGTGTGGGCATGACAAATGACACGCCTTAGATGGAAATAATGGTTTTTGGGCCTTTTGAATGCAACAATAATGCCCTTTTGCCTCAATTTTCACCTAGCGACAACTCAATGCCAAACACAACTCTCAAAGGTTGCGAACTCTTCAGATCTGGAGCTATTATACCATGTTGGAGTAGTTAGGTGATTTCACAACACCCCCAAGATCCCTAAAAGATCAAAACAACTTCCACATGAGAGAATGAAAAGAATGGATTGTTTCACATTTCAACAATATAATATTTATTGAATATTCATAGTTGGACATATAAATGTAGCTTATAAAGGCAAGGTGACAAGGAAGGGCGACAACTACCCTTGAAACAAACATTAAATGCATTAAATATTGAAAAGTAAATAACAAGACATGACCCCATTATATGGAACTTTTAGAAATGCCACCTAGGACCAACACAAACTTAAGTCAAGTGAATAAGCTCCCACCTAGGAATGAGCTACGTATGAGACCTTTGTTAGGTACAAAACCTTATTCACATCAGCCATAGATGAGCTTGATATTCATCTTTTGAGGAAGCTTTGACCATTGAATTAGATATTTTTTCTGTAAAACTTTTTTATTAAGAACTAGCCCAACCTATTTTTACAAGACCTTTCCAAAAACTTTGAAAAAATTTCCAAAAATTGTGGCTTGTGCAACAAAATATTTGGATTTTACCACCAAATTATAGAATGCATTCTCTCTTTAATATTAAGTCACAAAGACTTAACCCTACCTTAATTTTTCATACGTTCCAAAATTTGTGGCCAAAAATGATAAAAGATAACTAATTTGTTAGCCAAAACTATCTTTGTTGTATTAAATAAAACCTAGAAAAGTCAGGTCCAAATTTCCAATTCTTTGTAAGTTATGGTGGAAACAACATTCTTGGCACAAGTTGTAGTTTTGATACCACTTGTTATGATATTTCTTGGAAATGAATGTGAGTACGAATTATTAATAAATCTGCATACCACTTTGAGTAGGTGGCCTCTCAGAACCAGAAAACGATATATGAATTCAATTTTAAAAGTTATGACGGTTTTAGAGAGGCTTTTTCCTGCTCATTTATATGCATGATTATATAGGGAAACACCCTTTCATTTTAACCAAATCATAATGAGGAATTACTAAAACTATTATATGAAAGCTAAGATTTCGGTGCATCATTTTTTCTGGGGGATGCGCGGATGTTTTTGGGTTTTGCACGGAGGTGGGTAGGAAACATAATCCTTGCCTGCGGATGCGTGAGGGAGGCTTGGGAAAGCATCCACATAGCATTCCCGGAGCATCCGGCTGTTTTGAGTACCATGTTTGATTGACTGAATTTGATTTGTGGATCTTGAGCCTTGATTCTTGATTGACCAACATTGAACCATGAACTATGTTTTGATTTTGTAATTTGAATTGCATCGAAATCTTGAACTTGAGTAATTAACTAATTTGACATTATTGTTTTTTCAATTTGAATATGCTAATTGCTATGGAATGGCTTATTTTTGCATATTTATTGCATTTCTTCGCATACATAAATTATAGTATATATATATGTATATGTTTAAAAAAAAAATATATTTATATATGGACACACCTAAACGCATCCAAAATCACCCCTCCAAAAAAAAAAAAATCCACACATCAACACCCGCACCCGCATCAGCATCAGCATCAAAACCAGCATCTGTAACTTAATATGAAAGTATTAAGATTAAGCATTCCACAAGTGCTTATCCTTATTATACCCCAGACCTAATAATATTAGGATCATAACAGTGGCTCATCAAATGTGATTGGCTTCATCTCATGGTGGTGTTTTTTATGAAACCTTGGCTTATCCAAATGAATTCAAATGCAACCAGAAATTTAAAAATAATGATGCTCAATGATGGTCACGGATTTCCTTTGAACATGCCTTGAGTTGCTTTGATGGTATCCTAAATTGTAATTTTCAGCTTGTTCATGCCTTGAGTTGCCTTGATGGTATCCTAAATTTTCATGTTCAGCTTGTTCATGCCTTGAGTTGCCTTGATAGTATCCTAAGTTTGGATATTGAGCTTGTTCAATTTCTTTATAAGAAATTAACTTTATCTTGCTACTATAGGTACGACAAATCTAGAGCTCTAGTAGCAGTCGGAAACCCATAATGTGCCAAAGATTGGAAGGTAGAACATAAACTCTATCTAACAACTATCTGTGCACTGCTACACATCTAGAGCTGTAGGAGTGGTCAAAATCAATTAAGGTGTAAAAAATTAGAAGCTAGAACACAATGTGCAGGCTGTTGATTTACGAATGTTGCTATAACCCTTGTAATTCACACAAACACTCTTTACTGTAGTGCTTTCGTATTGCATATGGATTTTGATGCGGAGGGATCGATATTGGAACTCTCCTTAAGGAATTAAACACTCAAGGGATTCAATAGTGGATCTTCTCTACATCTTAATAAGATTTAAAATGAGCTCTTTACCCAAATTCTGTGCATTTCAGCATATCCACAAATATGTCTTTCCAAATCTGTTAGTTTTAGAGGTCTGCTACAAATGTATTCGCATTGCCATGTTTTTGGTATATGTTTTCCAAATGGCAGTGACCTCTTATATATATAAGAAAGTGAGTAAAAAATAGACATGTCCCTTCATGGGACATGTCTGTTTGTTAATATAAATACAATCTTATAATTAATTATATATATTATCTCTAATATATATAAATATGCTGCAATTTATCTGAGTGAAGCTACAAAACAACAACACTCCCTCTTTGCTAGGGAGGATAAACAAATGACATGTGTTACACCATTGGTAATATTAGGTAAGGCAAAAATATATCTTTGATCAGATGATATATATCATTTTGATATCATAGTTGATATTACGAGTATTGGCCTCCCAGAATATCAAAAATATTCACCAAGTACTCAAAAGATTTTGATATCACATCTGATATCAAGAGTATTGGCCTCCCAAAATATCGACATCCGATATTCACCAAGTACTCAAATAAGGTTTTGATATCACATTTGATATCAAAAGCATTGGCCTCCTAGAATATCGACATTCAATATTCACCAAGTACTCAAATAAGGTGTAATATCACATTTGATATCAAGAGTATTGGCCTCCCAAAATATCAAATATATTCACCAAATACTCTGAGTAATGGTCTCCCAAAATGTTGAGATGTAAGACATTCACCATTTACTCATTCTATTTGATCTCATAATACAAGCTATTGTTTGATTGTCACCTTACATAAATACAAGTGACATCATTTGGAAGTCGTCACTTCCTCATGATGTACACATGGGGTAGGCCCATTAAAATCACATGGTCATGATGTATGAATCACGGTCCTCTTTTATTGATCACTGAAGAATCCATCACAACATGGTTTACTCCCTCTCAATCTATAAAATCGAGATCACTGAAGGTTAACTAAATAACACCCTCAGTCTTCTCCCTCTCTTTCAAGGTTGGCTCTAATAACATGTTAGGCTTTCTCTGAACCTCAATCTTCTATTTCCTGCAATAACATTCTCAGAGGAAAAGATTAAGGTAAATAATTCTTATAGTACAAAAAATATTAACATTAATTAGAATGTCATTAGTTTAACTCATTATTTAATGTTTTCAATAGTATAATACTTCATGATGTATAGAAGTCAAAATATAACTGTACTTCATCTTTACCTTTTATACTCTCAGAATGAATATTTTTATGTTTAACAAATATTATATCAAGATATACAATATCATTTTGAATAAATGTATATAATTCAAATGTAACTATACATATATAAATATATATGTGCAAATATATACCTATATATTTATCTCCTTAAATAACTATCATGCTCGTATTATTGTCATGTAATAATATAAAGAAATAAAACTTAACATAATATACCTTGTAAGTTTACCTTGATGAGATCAGAGTATTAATCCTCTTTGAGCCGACTTTGATCTTTATCTTTTCACGCTATTGCAAATAAATAATAATTTTATCTTTTACATAATTAATTTACACTACCTTTATCTCTGTGTTTGCTGGCTATGTTTTTTTTTTCCGTAGCTTTTCATCTGCTATGTTATCATTGTTTTCCAAATTTATTTATCGAACACCATCCTCCATTTTTTGCAAAGCCCTCTTAGACGGTTCCTTCCATGAAATCAATGTCTCAACATTCTGCCTGTTTGTGTATGGTCTCGTCGGTTCGGAGAAACAAAAGGAGTATCGGTTATCATTCAGAGCATTCAATATTTCATCTTAGTGCCGATTGGAATCATCACTAGATAGACATTTGTCATGAGAAAATGAATACTGAATGCACTACAGTTTAGAACTTTGCTTTGACGAAATTAATCGTCATACAATCTATGCTTCCTATCTGTGGCATTCATGTCTTTCATCGGACACTCAAGGTCATGTTTAATTTACAACCCTATTATCGATTATCAATTTTCTCTGATGATCACCCTTCTCCAGAATGGTATAACTTGACAACTTTAATGCTGGAAAGTGTATATATAAAGGAGCGGCCAAATTAACAATGTGCTGAATATAGCTGTATTATAGTTTGAAAATATTTGGATACCAAGCTCGAGATTTTGAAGCAAGGCCATGTGAGATTTGTTCAATTAAATAATAGAAGAAAATGTCTCTTTATACACTGATAATTTCTCCCTGCTTCATTATTTCTTATATCAAATTATTTTCCTTATTACTAATAGGCTGGGAGTCGCCTGCTCTGATACCATGTTAGTTTTAGAGGTCTGCTACAAATGTATTTGCATTGCCATGTTTTTGTTATATTTTTTCCAAATGGCAGCGACCTCTTATATATATAAGAAAGTGAGTAAAGAACAGACATGTGTGTATATATATATATATATATATTTGCTGCAATTTATCCGAGTGAAGCTACAAAACATCAACAATTAGAATAGAGGAAAACTCAAAGTAAACATATATTCTTTCTGCAAATCTACAGTAACATGGTTCTGTCCTAAAATGACAGCTTGATGAAACCTTTCTGTAGCAAATCTGTTATAATTTGTTAGCATACTTCAAACTCGAATCCAAATTGTATGAACTCCCATGTAAACAACTCTGAACTGAAAAACCAAAAACAAAGATCAATACACATCCTGAAATATCCCCATACACGATTGAATCAGTTACATAACTCAAGAACAACGACCACAACTTTATCTTTCACAAGGACGACACCAAGAAATAGAAGAAGAAATCTGAAATTGAACTATGAAAATCTTTATTGAAAACTAAACAAAACTACATAAAAGAAATGACTGTCTACAGCCAGAGAAAACTGATAATACTACATTTTTTAACTATTCTATTGGTGTCCCTCGTTTCAAAAATTCCAGCCCATTATATATTGTTCATGGGAAGTTACAAATGAATCTTCTTGTTTTAGTTATATGACTATTCATATTCCATCGGTTACAATGACATGTGGGAATCATTTAAATTTTCTAATAAACTTTTGCATTTTAATATGCTGTCCTCATGTCATTGTCAGACTTCATGTCGCAAAACTTCTACATTTTACTCATATTGCATGTTTCCTTCCTGTCGCCACTAGACTTCTTGTTGCAATACAATTCTGCATGCTATCTTTTTGTCACCACTAGATTGCAGACGTGCTCTTGCACCATACTCCCAAATTTGAAAAGTTTCCATGTGCCATGGAAATGTGGTTGACTGAAACTGAAAAAAAAAATATGAAACTCTATCTCTTCCTCTTCACTTCTTTTTATGTCTCTACTAAACCATTTCTTCAAACTGAGATTCTCATCACTAAAATTTGTAATGGCTGCCTCCAAACAAAAGTCCACTTCAGTGCTGCATCTCACACAAACAATTTCTCAGCCTCACCTGGGAATTCCTTCCATGCCTCTCTCCCCAAGACTTTTGGCAAACAACTTGGACCTCCTTCTAAGGCCCTCATGGTAGACCTCCATGTCCACCTCTTACAGCAAGTGAACAAAACATCAGCAACCAATAAAAATTCCACTAAAAAAAATCAAATCATAAATTTTTTCCATTTCTCAAATCTTTTACTGAGCTCTGATATCAAAATTGATGTAGAGGGATCAACACTGGAACTCTCCTTAAGTAATTAAACACTCAAGGGATTCAACAGTGGATCTTCTCTACATCTTAATAAGATTTAAAATGAGTTCTTTACTCAAATTCTGTGCATTTTAGCATATCCACAAATATGTCTTTCCAAATCTGTCATAAAAAATCAGAATAGAGGAAAACTCAAAGTAAACATATAGTCTTTCTGCAAATCTACAGTAACATGGTTCTGTCCTAAAATGATAGGAAGATGAAACCTTTTTGTAGCAAATGTGTTATAATTTGTCAACATACTTCAAACTCAAATCCAAATCGTATGAACTCCCATGTAAACAACTCTGAACGGAAAAACCAAAAACAAAGATTAATACATATTCTGAAATATCCCCCTACATGATTGAATCGGTTACACAACTGAAGAACAAAGACTACAACTTTATCTTTCACAAGGACGACACCAAGAAATAGAAGAAGAAATCTGAAATTGACTTATGAAAATCTTTAATGAAAACTAAACAAAACTACATAAAAGAAATGGCTGTCTACAGTCAGAGAAAACTGATAAGACTATATTTTTAACTATTCTATTGGTGTCCCTCTTTTCAAAAACTCCAGTCCATTATATATTGTTCAAGGGCAGTTACAAATGAATCTTCTTGTTTCGGTTATATGACTCTTCATATTCCATCTGTTACAACGACAAGGGGGAATCATTTAAATTTTATAATAAACTTCTGCATTTTAATATGCCGTCCTCATGTCGCTGTTAAACTTCTTGTTGCAAAACATTTGCATTTTACTCATATTGCATGTTTCCTTCCTGTCGCCTCTAGACTTCTTGTCGCAATACAATTCTGCATTAATAATACTGCATGCTATCTTCCCGTCGCCACTAGACTTCCTGTTGCAGATGTGCTCCTGCACCAAATTTCCTTTCACCAAACATCTTGGAATGAAGAAGCTTTTCTCTGCTTCTATTGTTGGAAAAAAAGGCATCTAGAAGAGAAGTTGAAAGCACCCAAAAGATGTTATCTTGTAACTGTTGCCATGTGCTTGTGAAATTTTAAGAGGGTTATATAATATTGGGTCTTGATGTATTACTTTTTAATTGTATTTTCCTTTCAAGATTTCCATAAGCCTATTTTGGTTATTTGTGGACTACAGTAGATTTGTTTCTGTTGCATTGGTGTTACTACTTTTGCCTTCCATTATTTTTGCTGGGTGTACTTTTAATTCTCTTGATCTGTTTTAGTGATTTGTGGGTATAATTATATTGGTCTTATTTTATTAGAGAAAGTCCTTTTGGATCACTTTGTAAAGTGTGAAACATCTAGTTAAAATTTATGATCGTGCATCAACTACCGCTTTAGTGATAGAATAGAGACCTTCTCATGCCTATAGGGCTTTCACATCTTCATGCTTTGTGATAGCAGAGTGCAGTACATTCAAAGTTTTATATTGCCAACATAAACGTTTTGCTGGACCATTTGACAGATAATTTTACTGGTAGCTAAATGGGATTTTCTGGGAGATGTTTAATAGGGAAATATGTCTATGGATTGTCATTCAAACAAGTATATGTAAGACATGCTTTATGAACAATTTTGAAATGGTAAATTTGTAAAGATTTCAAATTTGTAATTTTGCAGGATCGGCTGAAAATTGAATTAGAGGCAGAAATACAGAAATTGGGTCGAGTATCCTTGATTGAACTGGCTGATATAATAGGAGTTGACTTATATCACATTGAGAGGCAGGCTGAAAGTATTGTTGCAAACAATGAAGAGCTAATGCTTGTACAAGGGGAAATACTGTCACTTGGTTATTGGGATTCTGTAGCAGAAGAAATCAATGAGAGATTGCAAGAGTCTAGTCAAATCTCTTTGGCTGAACTTGCTGCACAATTGCATGTTAGTTCGGAGTTGCTGAATAGTATTTTGCAGCCTCGTATTGGAACAATTGTAAGGAACCCTGGACTTGCATCTTCATTTCATCATAAAAGCATTTTCAGTTTCATAAACTCATTATGTTGTTCATGGTTTCGTACCATTGTCTATCATATGCTCTCATAGAAAAAGTCCATTTATCTTGCTAGGTAGCTTTGTGGCAGTTCAAGTTGCTTTTCCGCACATTTATTCAGCTAAAATAATGCTACCTACCATTGTTTGAAATTCTAGTTTTGCTGTTTTGTTCTTTAGGGGAAATGATAATAGATGTTTAAGTGTACTGAAATTTGAATTTGTTATGTGATTCAAAATAGAGATAGCATTTCTATATAACATAGTTAACATAAATCTAGCCAGTAATTTTTGTTGACTTTAATCTTTTGGTGCACAAGGAAACATGATATTGAATGCTTCATCTCCTCAAAGGAATACCATTTTTATATGCCACGATTTCTGAGTAGAGTGCTTTACTTTTACGTTAAGATAGTAAGACACTGTCTTGAATCTCCTTGTGAGAAACATTAACATGAATATTATATAGAAGCACAAGTGCATTGCATGCTTGGTGTACCATTAGGATCAAAGGAAGTATTTAGAGTGACTCTCCAGTTGATGGTTTGCAGTTTGCATGACCATGTTAATATCATTTCCACATATATTTACAGAGATCATAATTGTCAAATTAGAACCTGATTTGCAATTTCTTATAAGAAAGAAGTGTTGCAAAACTAAGAGGTGCCAAGTGAGTTGATTTTATCTACTGGCCAACCTATTGTGTGATTAAGTTAAGTTTAAAATATATTTGCTAGTACTGGATCCTTAAAAATATAGATAAAGGGAATGTATTTAAGATTTGAAGGGGGCAATTACCTCAAAGGAGCAACATAGAGAAAATAATTAATTGCAGTTAAGGTCAAGGAACATATCTACTATAAGAAATGATTTTGTATAGACAATAGTAATATTAAAAGTTGCAAGTTTATTAGAAAGAGTAATGATTGGTATAAGGCAAACAGCAATAGCTATTAAAGCACTAAGTAGCGACTCAATTATTTTAAAAAGAAAACAATAAATGGTGCAAGTGATAAAGCATATTGCAGTGGTTAGCAAATAATAGGATAGTGCTCATTTTGGTTGTGAAGGGATGCCGCTTTGAAGAGAGGATTGTTAGCATTATCTGTTCAATGTTGGCATTGATGTCAACCTGCTATGTGCATTGATCAGCTAACGACGAGTTTGTTGGCTAAAAGTTTTGTAAGCCACTGAAGCCGCAACTTGCAAAACTATGACTTTAGGCAACATGAAGATTTTTGTCTCCTTCCAGCAATAGGGGAGGTTCCCTTCTTATTGTAGGTGGCTTCAATATGATCATAATTGAAATTACAAAAGGGGTGTTATAGAACTTAACAATGGGGGTAAGGAGAAAGAAGACGAAATAGCTGCTGGTATGATTGCTAAAGTGGTAGCTGTTTCTACCTGTGTAACCTTAGTCACAATAGGAGTCTCTGTTTGAATTGCCACCGACATTGGACTGTTGTGTGTAACTTCAGCCATGAATTACTCAAACCGAGATCGTTTTGTGCAAATGTAATAACACCACCATTATTTCTTTGTGTTCCAATTGCAGACTTGAAATGTATAAGAATATGAGTAGAGGAGACATGTCTCATGAAGAGACACGTCTCTATGGTAATTTATAAGTTAATAACCAATTAGACAATATTAACAATAATATAAACACACCAACACATGTGAAAGTTTCTCTAATTGATGATTAACCAATAAACATAAAAAGATTAACTCTAGGGCAATTCAATCCGACTGAAGCCACAACATTGACAATCCCTCTTAGTGAGAGGATTTAAACAACACAACCATCTCACAAAATGGTAATCTGCAACTTGTAATATCACTCATATGATAACTTACCAATCTCATATTCTTATGGTATGTGCACTAGCATTAGGTTCATAATGCCTACCAAAAGAATATGTTATATCCTAGAAGGTTATGTGTTATTTGATCTCTGGCTCATTCCGGGACAACAACTAAATGCAGTCTATCAGATAACAATCATGATCTCCAGCTCATTTCAGGACAACAACTTATTGTAGTCTATCATGAAAAGTAATGAGGATGTCATGATCTCTGGAACAACAACTTAATGTTGTCCATCATGACATATTCATTATCATGATCTCGGGGACAACAAATTAATGTAGTCCATCATGATAACAGGTCAAGCAGTTGTTAAAGTCGTTACCTTACAGTAGCAACCTTACAATTACATCAAGGAAAGATCGTCACCTCACATGATGTTTCCCAACATAATGATGTAGTAACTCACATGATATCCACCACAAACTAAGTGAGAAGGTGGATCCACCATAGCTGCTCCTGGAGGGTGGAACAAGAAAGCACCTCATACTTCCGTCTCATAGAGAAGAATGCATTACAAGAAATTTCACCTCGAGCTTCTCCCTCTTGATTTGTTGATTTTTTAAAATCCAAGGTTGCTTCTGATGAAAAATGACAGAGTCCCTCTGAATCTGATATCAACATCTTCCTAACAGTCTTTGCCAAACCTCACAGAATGAACATCTATTTTTTCCTTCTAGAACATAGCATCTTCAACATGTCTCTAACCTTCCTCTAAGCTTGCTCAACCAGATTACATCTCTATTAAAAGATATAATCAATTTACTAGTAACCGCTTTCTAGAAACTCTCTCTCAAAGCAACCTTCAGAAAACATTGTATAACTCTATCATATCTCCATATTTTTGTCTGTGCACTTAATTGAAGCATCTATAAGCATCTTTGAACATATGTCTAAGAGTGCACATCGCAACTCGTTGAACATTGACCGTGCCAAATAATTCTTCCTCTATAACTTTGGTAATCTGCATAGAATAAGTTATATGGTGACATCAGTGACAAACATTGTCATGAATGCAATACATAACCACTGAATTATGTCTCTAGCAATGCTAATCTACTCCCTCATAGGAATATCATCAACATTCATGCTAACAATCTCTCCCTTTGGCATTGATGGCAACATAGATGAAAACCATCCAATTAGCATGAATACCAAATATATATCTTCCTCATCTACCTTTACTCCCTCATTCATGCTGCCCATGAACGTAAACATACATCTTAGTCTCAAACAAGTTGTAAAGAGTTTTTCATGCTCAAATCACAACCATACAGTATGCACAAGGAAGGTGTTAATCTCCCCATACATAAACATCTATACTCTCATATCAGGAATATACTTTTCCTCTCCCTCAAAGGATGTTTTTCATGTACACTTCTCTCCCCCATTGACATCAATGACAAAGGTATCATTATGTCAATTCTTTATGTTCAATCATTTTAAAAATAATTTGTTCAAGCTCAAGTGTCCAGAGAAACCGTTAAATACCAATACCAAGAGTCCTTAATGACTCAGCTCAAACATAGATACTCCCCTGTAGGAGAAGCATTAAGCATCCAGTCCAGGGAAAAGATATAGTGCTCTCCTACCAACTGGACTGATGCAATCTTTGCACCAACTACTTTGAAGTAGGTTGTGGCATAACCCCAAGCATACCTCTTAGGTACTCAAACGTGTTCTTAGCCAAAGATTTTGTAAATATATATTCTATCTGCTCCTTTGTGCTAACATATTCTAATCTGATTTCTTTCTCTGCAACTTTTTCTCGCAAAAAGTGATACTTAATAGATATATGCTTTGTCTTTGAATGTAACATTGGATTCTTTGATATACTTACTGTACTTGTATATCACAATGTATAATAACAGGCTTAGTAAACTCTATTCCAATATCTTTCAACATCTACTTCATCCAAATAATTTGATTACAATTGTTTGTAGCTGCTACATACTCTGCTTGTACTGTACTCTATGAAATGCAATCCTGTTTCTTTTTTCAACCAAAAAACCAATCTTCCTCCCAAGAAGAATGCTGTACCAATGGTTTTCTTTCTATCATCTACACTTACTGGGCAATCAACATTAGTATATGCACACAATGTGAAGTCTTGTGATCTGTCATACCATAAACTATTGTCAGGTGTTCTTTTCAAGTATCTGAAATTTCTTTTTACTGCTGCAAGGCATTTCTCTTTAGGAGCTGTCTGAAATCTTGCCACAATTCTAACCGTATTAGCTATATCAGGTCTAGGAAGTATCAAGTACTACATGTAATCCACCAATCATAGATCTGTACTTTGTTTGCTCTATATTAGGGTAGTCATATTTGCTAGATAACTTACAACTAGTTACCACAGGTGTTTCAATAGGTTTACAACTTTCCAAACCAAATTTCTTCAACAAATCTTTAAGATACTTAGCTTGTGATATAAATATGCAATCTTTGATTTGCATGATCTGCAATCCCAAAAAGTATTTCATTTCTCCAATCACATTCAGCTCAAATTCTTTCTTCATTTCCTTTGAAAATGTCTTACTAGCTTCATCATTACCTCCAAAAATAACATCATCCACAAATACTACAACAATTAGTAGATTCTTTTCATTCTTTATCAAATATAGATTGCCGTCAACACTACCTTTCATAAATCCCAAATTTGTCAAGTGTTTATCCAATCTTGCATACCAGGCTCTTGGTGCTTGTTTCAATCCATATAATGCCTTCTTTAATTTGCAAATGATATCCTTTTCATCTGTTAAAGGAAAAGCATAACGCTGTCGAATGTATACCTCTTCTTCAATCTCTCCATTTAGAAAAGCTGATTTGACATCCATCTGATAAAATTTAAAGTTTTTGTTAGCTACATATGCCCAAAACATTCTCACTGCTTCTAGTCTAGCAACAGGTGCAAAAGTTTCTTCAAAATCAATTCCTTCTTACTGCGAATATCCTTTACAAACCAATCTTGCTTTGTTTCTCACAACTTTACCTTATTCATTTATCTTGTTTTTAAATACCCATTTAATTCTAATAACATTCTTGTCTTTAGATCTAGAAACCAATTCTCCAGTGTTTTTCTTTTCACTCTATTCTAATTCCTTTTTCATAACTTTAATCCAATAGTCATATTTACAAGCATCATCAACATTCTTAGGCTCAACTTGAGAAATTAAACACTATTCTTCACTTACCTTTATCCTTGTCATAACTCCTTTGTTTACACCTCCAATGATCCGTTTAGCAAGGTGATTCTTTGCCACATTTCTATTAGGTGTCACTTGATTCTTCACTTACCTTGTTCCTTGTCATATAACTCCCTTGTTCACACTTCCAATGATTTGTTTAGCAAGGTGATTATTTGCCACATTTCTGTTAGGTGTTACTTGTTCAATCCCAATTTCTGCTCTAGGCTTAGATCTTGGTTCTTGTTCATCTCTTTGTGGTTCATTTTGCAAATCCTTGTCAGTTTCACAAAACAATTCTTGCTCAACATTTTTATTGTTACTCCTTTGATTTGTCTCTCCATCAGAATCATAGCCAAGTATTCTTTCTTGTACTCTAAACTTCTCATCAACTTTTACATTAGCACTTTCAACAATAGTTGTTAATCTTTGATTAAAACATCTATATGCTTTGCTTTTCAAATAATATCCATGAAAGATTCCTTCATCACTTCTAGAACCGAACTTTACAATATCATAATTTCTTGTAATGTAGCATTTACTTCCAAAGATTCTAAAGTATTTCACAATAGGTGCATGTCCAAACCAAAGTTCATAAGATGTCTTACTAGTGCCTTGTCTAATCTGCACTCTGTTCATAGTGTTATAGCTGTGCTCATTGCTTCTCTCCAAAAGATATGTGATACATTGTTTTCTAACATCATTTCTCTAGCTACTTCTATCACTGATTTGTTCCTTCTTTGTGCTATCCCATTTCATTGTAGAGTTTTAGGGGCTGAAAGCTATCTCTTTATACCATTGTACTCTCAAAAATTGTTAAACTCATTTGAAATAAATTCTCCTCCTCTATCAGATCTCAAGCATTTAATCTTCATACCAGATTCATTTTCAACTCTATTCTTAAATATCTTATATTTCTCAAAAACTTCGATTCAACTTTAAGAAATGCAACCCACATCATTCTAGCAAACTCATCAATAAGAAGCATGAAATACCTTTCACCATAAAAAGCTCATGTCCTTGTAGGACCACTTAGATCTGTATGCACAATTTCCAACTTCGCCGAAGTAGTAAATGTGTTGCTTGGAAATGAACTTTTCTTCTGTTTTGCCAATATACATTCTTTGCAAATTATGTTAGTAGGTTTCACAATTTTAGGGAAATCTCTAACTGCAAATGTAGTACAAACCTTCACAATGTTATCAAAGTTGATATGACTTATGCCATATCCAACTATCATCCACTTTAGCAACTAAACGTGTCATTTCAGTGGGGCTCAATTGAGATACATTACCTCTTGTACTTTTACCAGTACCTATCAATGTACCATTCTTATTGCTATATCCCAAATTTTTGATCTTTTAAAATAATCTTATAGCCATTGTAATGGTTACTTAAAAACTCTCGAATATAATGATCTTGTGAAATGGAAGTTATGAATAACCGATTTGATTCATGTGAAAATGATTTCTTAGTTGATTATTGTTATTTCGACCATAAATGAATGCTTATATTTTAAGATAAATGTTAGTGGTGGTTAGCCATTATGACAGTTATTAGTTATTTGTGTTATCTTGATATTTCAAATTAAATGGAGGAACATGTTATTATTGTGGTAATATGCATTTTTGGTTGTAGGAGCAGACGAAGGGGGGGAAGCATTGCTAAAGGGGACTAAAGGAATGGGGCAGCAATTTAGTCCATTGTTAGACCATCTAGTATGGGTTCTAACTACTTTGGTGAAGGATTTAACGACTAGGCAACTTAGTATACCTTGGACAATCATGAGCTACTCGATCGGTTCTTAAAAACAAGAAAATATTGAACATTTAATATCTTGAGAGAAATGATTACCTTTCTTTTATTTATGAGAATATGGTATGGTCACAATTGTAACTTTATATATATAATGAAACCATGTTATTTGCTAACATCTATAAGCTGCACTTACATGTATGTATACATATTTGTGTGTGTGTACATACAATATAATGATAAAAAGGAATTATACATGCTCTCAAAATTACGCATGCATATATATGTGTGTGTGTGGGCGCTCGCTAAGTCACAAGGTTCGAATTCGAATTCAAATTCGTCGACCATAAAATTTGGATGAAATTCGGCAAGGATAAAAATTTGGAAAGAAATTGACATTGAATTAAACTTAAATAAATTTTATCTATTTTTAAATATAAGGATTATATCCACAAAATTGGTATAATAGTTTGACATTGCTAAATAATTAAATTGAACACCTTTATTATTTGAAAATAATCTTATTATAAATAACAATATTATATTAAATATCATAAAATTCGGATGAAGTTTGGAAAGGGTAAAAGCTCGCTCAAATTTGAACTTCATGAATGAAATTCGGCGAATCCTGCGACTTAGTGTGTATGTACAACTGTAGGTAGAATTCAATAGCATGATGACAATATATTTATACACACACACACACATACACACACACACATATATATATTTGGCATAACCATTAGAACATATAATCTTTATGTTTTAATTATGACTTAATATTGACAAGCGTTTGTCACCTTCATTTTGGCATCACTAATTTACATTTTGAAACATTTAAAGTAGTTCTTGTAACCAGTGTTTGGCCATGATTGAGCTTCCTTTCTTGTAAGCGAAGAAGCCACGGGAGACCTTAATTTATTCTCCTAGCAGCCGAGGACAAACATAATAATTCACTTTCTTCTCTGCTTGCGATTGTTCTTAGTCGAAGCTCTTTCTCCTTATTCCTTTCAGTAGTACCCCGATATCAATTACCATACCTCAACGTCAGTATTGGCCATGCTTAAGACAATGATTCCATGTGGAGAAGTGTTATAAGATCTTGTCAATAGATTTTGAGTTGCATTTCAGGTCATGAAGTCATTTTCACCAGTCTTATTTCATATTTCATATGCTATGCCTTTTACAATGCATCTTTTCTTTTTGAATCTCACTTTGGAATGAAGGAACATTATAATAATGTGTAACCACGATCTTGGTTTTGTATCTTGGCCGTGACCAAGGCTCAAGATGTATTAAGAATTGTGATAAGGATCAACACTGTTCTTCTTTATACACAATAGCTGTTTTATCCATGCACATCTCTTTTTTCTCAGGGCTTTCTTGCTTAATAGAAACAAATCCAATTTCATCATCCTCATTATTACTTTCATCTAGGAAATTTACCATCTTAAAATCAACTTCACCATCCTCATCAACATAGAAACAATTCTTAGGTATTCTTTACTTATAAGGATTGCTAGGATTAAGCTTCTTTCCTCTTTTAGGACATTTCGAAGAATAATGACCAAGTTCTTTACATGTCCAACAAACAAGAATTTTGATACCTTTAGGTTCTCTCTTCATAAGTAGGGTAAGTCATTCTTCAATCTTCTCATCTTCCACTTCTTTTAGTTTGCTGCTATTAGCATAATCTCCATTTGTACTCGCACTCATGGCGAATATATGTTTGTCCTTCTATACATTGAAAAGCTATTTCCCCTCTAGGCAATTCTTCATTCTGTTTCATCCATAGTTCAGATGACTGTAATCTTGCAAGAAGAGTTTTGTTTGTAAAGTTAGGTGTACAGGCAATAACTTGTTCAATCATTTGTGCTCTCTCATAAAAGCAGGTGTCGAAGTTTTCTAAATTTTTCAAACAATCTCATCTCCTGTCTTAGATCCACCACAACTTCTGATTCCAACAACAATTTCTGATATTCCAGCAAAATAGCCTCTTATAGTTTCATCTTCATGCATCTTAGCATTTTGAAACATACATATCCAACGTTGTAATCTAGCCTTCTTAGCATGATCATCATCTTCAAATATTTTCTTTCAAGCATTCTATATTTCATGTGCAAGTCTCAAGGATTTTACCTCTCCATATTCTGTTTTAGGAAGAGCTGATAATAGTGCTTCTCTAGCAAGTATTTTCTACATGAATAGATCTTCTTTGCAGTCAAGCTTATCTTCTTTTATCACCTCCTTCACATTTGATGCAACTAGCCAATATTTTGGACCCATGAACAATGGGTGAGTCTCCATCTTTTCCTTCTAGCTGTCGTAATTGATTCCATCAAATTTCGTACTTTCTTTTCTGAAATAAAAAGCTATGGATCTCCTGAAGCTGTTAAAAATTCCCTTTAAGGACTTGATGCTTCGATACCAATTGTTAGAAAGTAAAGTGCACCAAGGTAATTGAGAGGGGGGTGGCGTGGGGTGAATCATTTATGTAATTCTTAACAACTTTATTAATTCCGAAACATGTAAACAATAGATGCAACAACCATAGAAATATAATCATGCACAATAATACTAGATATGTTAATTAGGGAAACCCTTGATTAGAGGGAAAACCTCGGTGGGAATGATGACCACAAGATGAGGTACTAATATAAAAATTCCTTGTGAAAGGATAGATTGTGTTAGGAGCCAATGAAATACAACAAGTACATATGAGTCCCTATTAGGAGACTTTGAATCCATGTTGGGAGATTTTAACTCTGTTAGGAGTTGTGCAAACCCTATTAGGAGTTGAAATGAGGACAACTGAATCCACTGTGCAAATTGTCAAAAGCAGTCTTCACTAGACAATCTTCTGAATAAGCATATCCAAGATCTTTGAATAGACTGAACAACAATGTCTTTGCCAATATAGTTCCTTTCAAGCTCATAGTATAATCTTTTCTCTGATCAAATACAAATTCACATCCAAGTTCGCATAATCAAACATCACAATGCATATGACTGCATATGATGATTTACTGCAAGCAAATGACCTTTCCTTTATACCAAGTCCTAAAACAAATATTGAGTCGGCCTTGAGGCTTTCCCAATTTACAATAATAATATAGGACCTCCTTAAGATATTACATTACACGTTACATTACAATTATACTATTTTTCAAAGATATTTGTAATAGTTGGCTCAGATAGAACATCTTCCAAACAATCTTTTCAAACCTCATAGAATCAACATTTGTGTTTTTCCATTTGGAACATAGCATCTTCAACATGTCTTTGACCTTTATCTAAGCTCGCTCAACTAGATTACATCTTTGATAAAAGATATAATCAATTTACTAGTAACGAGTTTACAAAAACTCTCTTTGAAAGCAACCTTTAGAAAATATGACATAACTTTGTCATATTGCCATATTTCTGAGTGCATACTCAACTAAAGCATCTATAAGCATCTTTGACATATGTCTAAGAGCACACATGCCAACTCGTTGAACGTTGATCGCGCCAAATAATTCTTTGTTTGAAACTTTGGTAATCTTCATAGAATTAGTTATATGCTTGCATCAATAACAAACATTGACATGAATGCAACTCATAAGCTCTGAATCATGTCTCCAATATTGCTATGATATTCCATCGTCTGAACTCAATTTCGTCTGCCCCCCTTGTTTGTAGCGCCCACGGCTTTAGTTATCACCACGTGGCTTGAATATTTCTTCTCATTTCTTCTCCTTTGGGTGTCATTGTCCCTCAATTGTCGTCGTTGTCCTCTCTTCCTATGTCTAGTATTTGATCCCTGGACTCAAGGTTTTAACCTATGGACAATTTTTCTTCACTGCTCTATTGGTAGTTGTCCTCTTTGCATGGTGCTTTCTAGTTTTCCCCCGTATGTGGTATATTTTTTTATGCTGTATTTTGGCGAGCCCCTACGATGGACATGACCACTGCACAACAACCATTATACAGGCCTACAGTGTGGTGCTCATCGCATGGGCCACCATACGGTCTTCACTACACAACAAGCTACTATATGGTGTTCATCATTCGAGGTTCCTATGTGGTGAGTCCCTTTCTCTCAGTTTTTTTTTGAATTTCACCTTATGCGACACCTTTAATGGGGTCATCCTTCCTCCTGCCTTAGCCTTTCATAGTATTGTTTCAACTTGGATCTGTTAACCACATCAAGGATTTCTCGTCCATCCTGTGTCCAGAACTTAATTATTCCATTCTCTCCAACTTCTCTTATCTTGTATGAACTGAACCACTTGAGCTTAAATATTCTTGGCTTAATCTCATTCCTTCCATTATATTTTAGTACCATCCGCCCAAGAGTGAATTGTACTTGCTTGAGATGTTTATTGTGCTACAACTTCCTTTTTTGTTGGACTACCTTAGTCGCCTATTGCGCCATCATCCAACACATATTCAATCTATTCAAAGTATATAACCTTTCTCAAAGGCTTTGCATATCGCTCAACGATTCTCAATTGCAATCATCAAGCTCGAAACCATAAATTCCACAGGGACAATGACTTCTTGTCCATACATTAGTTGAAATGGTATTGTCTAGTAGACACCTTGTATGTCGTGTGGTAGGTCTAGATACCAAGGGTAGCTTTTCCTCCCAATCTTCTCGCTCTACTTCATATGCTTTGTAAATCACCAACACCAGTATTTTGTTTATTGGTTCTGCCTGACCATTTTCTCTTGAGTAATATGGACTTAACAAAGAATGAAAGATCTAAATTTCATGGTGAACAAACAAATGACATGGTTCATGAAGTGACTTCCTTAGTCACTTGTTAGCTATATCAGAATACCGTGCCATGTGATAATTTGTTCATAAGTGAACCTTGTTGTGATCAATGCTGAGTTGTTTGGCAAGGCCTACGCCTCCACTCACTTTGTAAGGTGCTCCATAACCACCACAATATATTTGCATTGCCTCAGTCTAGTAGCCTTCAGTGGCCCTATGAAGTCAAGTCCCCACCTTTTGAATAAATCTTGTGCTTGTGAGAGATTCAAAGGCATTAAGTCTCACTTCAGTGGTTTTTCAACCCTCTGACATGTTGCAACTGATGACTCATTCCTTGGCCTTGTTGTATAACATAGGCCCCTACTGAGCCTGTTGTCCTCAATTGTGGCAACCCTATGCAATTCTCATGGATTCATATGTGCATCCTCTATGTTTCAATGCATTTTCAAAGTGGCATGAAGGCAATTTGCTATCCTTGAGTAGTATTTTATGTAGCCTTCTTTATAACCAAGGTGATTCCCTTAAATGCTTGTTAGAATGAGTTTTTCTTCTCTGACTACAAGCACTTGATATTTTGAGAATTTTCAAGTTTATTTTTCATTTTTTCCTTTCTTGTTAGTAGTTTTTAATTTGGTTTTTCCCTAAGGTTAATAGCCCTTGGAATCTTGCTCATTTCAAGCTATTTTAGCCCTCAAACCGAGTTGTCTAGCTCAAATTATAAATGATCAAGTTATAAAAGACAAGGTGGAGGTTTTAGACTGACACCACCTTTTATTTGAAAATCCTTCAAAAGCGGGCTTTTTATTGGCAGTTACATGAAATAAAATAATTATTAATATGTAAAGTGGATTCTAACCCCCATTTTCAAATTTCCACTCATTCTGAGTCGATTTGACCATAGTTTCTAACGTTTTAATGAAAATGGCTTTTTCTAGTCTATTTTCATGTTGCCTTATTGAAAACTATAGTTATATATTAAAAATAAGTACATGAGACACTTATAATGCATAATGGTGGGGTTTTTATTACACATTGCATGTCATTCACATGCAAGTCACCTTCTAAAAATCCACTACCAATAAAATTTGTCGTAAATGTATAAAAGTGGGGTTTATAACTGCAACTATGTATTTTTAATAAAAAATATGTCACTTAACATGTGCAAGTGGGGAATTTGAGCCCAATAACACATGCTTTTCCATTTCAAAAGCTTATAATTGTGTATTTTAACTTGAAAAATGACTTGAAAGCATAAAGGTGGGGATTTTTAACTCAATAACATATGAACTGTGTGCATTTGAGTTTTAAAAGTAAATATATATGTTATTGATATTAAAAAGCCCGTCATTATTCTCCAAATGAGGCATTTTTTTTTTAAAGTGCATATGGTGGCGATTTTTGGGTTGAAAGCACATGCTATGGTTACCAAAAGCCTGTTATTGTGTGTTTTACGTTATTTTTCACTCAAAAAGCTAAGGGTAGCGATTTTTGACAAAAAGCACATGCTTTTGACTTGAAAACGCCCGTTTCTAGCCTACTATGACATGCATTTTGCTCTTAAATGCATATGGTGATGATTATAGGATCAATAGCCTACGTTATTGATATAAAAAAGTAGGACTCATTACAAATACAAACTTGGGTGGAAAAAAAATTCCCAAGAACAAACCCACCTGATTCCTACAAAACTAATTTTTGAACACACCCAGGTAAAGGATGTCAAAAATCTTACGAGTCTAAAATTTCATGAAGAAATTGAAGATTTTCATAACCAATTTCAAAAAATAACTTGGGAAATTTCAATAATGATATTATAATTCCTCGAAAAATAGCTTTGATACAATATTATGGTAAAATAATGAGTGTGTTATTAAACAAAGACCATGAATGATCTATATATACAAGTATACACAAGAATGTTTCTATAACAAACAAAGAGAGAAATAGAAACACTCTAAAGAGAAACAAAAAGAGAAAGTTTCCAAATTGAACAAAGAGAGACTATGCAAACATAGAATAGGAGTGACCATTACAAATAGAAATAAATCTACGGAAGAAAAAAAAGGGAGATTTAACTCTAATAGGCAATCACAAGGCTCTTTCTTGGCTATACAATGATCTAATGTAAACTCCTGCAATAATAACAACATTTGTTTCCTCATATTATGGTTTTTTTTAACTAGATACGTCAAAGCCTGATGGTCCATAGAGAAAGTGAATGGCGTCGTCAATAGGTAGTGTTGAAATTTTTGAATGACAGCAACATTTCAAGAGCCTCCCTCTCCATTGTGTTGTATTTCTTCTCCACCTTAGACAACAACCTACTACCAAAGTGAACCAGGCAGTGCAACTCATGATCTCCCACTTGTGCCAGTGTGGCTTCAATTGCAAAATTGGACGCATTGACATACACATGAAACTTCTCCCAATTCATGTATGCCAATAAGAAAGTTTAATCGCTTGAGGAGATCCAGTGGCATTCATTCTGAATGACTAAGAGGTTGAATGACTAGGTGTTCATTCCATGCTCTTGGGCTTGGTTGGAAATGACATGCTTCCGATGCCTTATATGGTTCTCCACGGAATTCCATAAGGAAAGCCTTTTGTTGAAACCCATCATGCTCTCAATTCATAAGAGTATGGATAACAAAACATGGTTAGGGGGTACAAATACGAGCATCCCACTAGGTAGACAATCTAGCGTTGGATGTCCAATGGGTCTTCCACTTGGTGCAAGCGAGTGAGTATCCATTCTTGGGCTTGGAGTGGAGGTTGCTTTGGGCCCAATCCTATCATGCTCCATTCAAACTATTTTGTGAACCTTCTAATGAATTATTATGATTATAGGCATTTGTATCTATGTGTGATTACTGACCTTAATGTAGATAAATGAGATTTATGAAACATACGCACATACATACATCTATGTATGCATGTATATATCCAATATTGTTTAATGTGGTTGCAAGACTTAAATCAAGGTTTATCTTGTTTTAAGGTATTTTTGATGCTAAGTAATACCTCTAACTATCTTATATTTCTTATTTGAGTGGAATTTTTTTATTTTAGGGCAAGATTTAGGGCAGTCCTAAAATTGGGTTAATGTCACTCATTTCAGGCTTTGCATCTCAAAGTCTCCTAGGTCCTTTCATGTAGTTCGTGGAGGAATGCAACACGAGATGGAGATTGGAATGAATAATACAAGTTCCTTTGCTTTACTAGTGGCTAACCTATTTCATTTCACAGAACGGATAAAGCCATATGTGCTCCAAATCTCTCTTAGAGGTAGCAATTGAAACATATCAAAAAGTTGTCATTAGAAGTTACAAAGACACAAACTATCAAATAAAATTATCTCAGATTTAGAAGAACTTGAGACTTGTAAAAAAGTTGTGTTATAAGTTAAACAATTAGATCGAGGACAAACAACTTCCTTGGTGGACAAAAAGATAGAATGGAGCAAAAATTCTTCCATTCTCTCACAATAGAGTGACGACCATCATTGAGATTTCTATTTGCAAGCACTTCTAATAAATATCTAACATGGCTGACTGTAGGAATATACCTTGGACTAACTATTAAGGATATCAGACTTAGGGTGTATTGATTTAGATATGGATGATGCTTATAGGGATATACATGCTGTCATGGATATCTTAATGATTTTCAATGTCAATTGACATTTGAGGGATGTAATGGAGCAGAAATCCTTCCATTTTCTCAGAATACATGGATGCCTATCCTTGAGATTGCCATTGGCAAGCTTTTCAAATGAATTCCTAATATGATAAACTAGAAGAATATACCTTCGACTAAATATGATGAATATACCTATTGGAGACATTAGATTCTGGCTTGCCCTTTTTCCTCCAATATTATGCCTTTTTGCTAATAGTCTTTTATTTTTCTTTTTACTTTCAACTCCTTTTTAGGAGTTTGCACCTCTATATATGGATGCATTTGATTTTTTGAAAAACATGTTTCTTTTTTGATAGGGGAGTGTGCCCTTACATAGGGTAGAACCTTTTGATTTTCTAAATGTTTTGATTTTCTAAATGATTATGTACATCTCTTCATACGGGTGTACACCTATGAATAGACAAACAACTCTGAACTTACAACTTCGTTTTCTTCTTTTGGAGATGCAAATGCACTTGCATAGATGTGCAATTTCTTGATTTTTGAAAGTTGTGTTCAACTGTAGTGAGGCACACTTACATAGTTACTTTTCTTTGCAAACTTTTTACACTCCTTTCGTAAAATGTGCACCTTTTCTCTAAGATGCAAAATTGTTTTGATGTTTGGTAGCTTTAGTCGCATAAACCTATGTCATTATATATGACTGATTAAATTTGTTATTAAATTAATTATCTAACTAACAAAAAGACATTTCCTGTAAAGGTACATGTCTCTTCATGACTTATTCTCTATATAAATAAGAGATCGATGTCATTTGGAAAACAGATATCGATACATCCGACAATGCTAAGTATATTTGTAGTGATCCTCAAAAAAAATAATCAACATGGTATCAAAGTCAAATTGCAAATGTGGAATGCACAGACTTGGTTCATGAAAAATCAATAAAAGACATTTGGTAAGCCAATCACGTGTGTAAGTGAAAAGAAGGGAAGCAAAGAAGATTTGTGACGAGTCTCTACAGAGAGCTATAAAAAAAAATCCCTTCTCCGCTTTGCATAGAGGAAACTTGATTATTAAGATGAGATCTATTTTGATTTAACACCATTTGGAGGTGATGTGAGCAGAAGTGTTGTAGGGGTGGATTAATGTCGTTCTCGAGGCTGATCCAACCACTTTTGAAGCCCTTATAAAATCATTAGATGAGCATTGACGAGTAGCGAGGTCAGGCGAAGGTGTTGTTTAATGCTTGCAAGGAGGAGCATCTCAATGCACTGGCATTAAAGCTAGTCCATGTCCTACAGTCTTGTGGCAAAGTTGAAATCAAGGTCATGGAGGCTATATTGTTGCGCAAGCAGATTTCTCGAGATAGGGAAAATATATGAAAATAGCGAATAGCCAATAGTTATTAAAGAGTCACCTGTTAATGGGCAAAAGGAGCAGACTAAACAAATGTAAATTTGTGGGAAGGAGAATAATCTACTTTTGATAGGTAACATCAAAGGATAGTTAAAAATATGAGGAGAATTGGAAAAGGATATTGCAGTTATATAGAAGAGATCTTAGATTAAGAAACCATAGTATGTATCGTAGTTCATATAATAGGGATAGCAAGTTAACGTGAAGACCCCTCCCAAACTTTGCATACACCTCATGCAAAAATCAATGTCTACAATCCATTGGATGCGGACTGAGACATGACATGGAATAAGGGTCATCGGACCCACACCCTAAGAAAGTAAGTGCCTATAAAACATAGTCCTCGAAAGACTGGCATAAGGCATTGAATGGCTCGTGTGAAATACGCAGAGCTATAGAGACAATTACGATGTGGCTCATATAAACCGGTGGCCTCTGAAAAATGTGGGTTAATAAATATTTGTTAATATAGTGATTGTAGTGGATAGTTTATGCACAAGCTTAAATATCCATTGCTATAAGGGATAAATCAGATGATACACAAAAGTCACGAGGATAAGTTTGAAGCCATTGTTGTGGAAGAATAACATTAGTAAATGCTAATACCACTTGATTGCAGGAATTCAAATAGTGAATGCGAACATATGCATCCAGCATACGCGTGAATGTGTGTACCTGCATCCAGTATTCACGTGAATTTGTATATGGGCATCCATCATGCACATAAGGTAGGGTCTATGCAAGCAAGGTACAAATCTCTTATAAGATGATTAGAATATGTTCTATATGTCGAAATATGCTAAAGGAGATGTTAAGTAGATAGTAAATATGAAATAATTTACTATGATGTTAGATATGTATATTGAGATAAAATTATGTATGCATATGTGATTATAATAAATTTATGGATATATAATATGCTTATGAAAATAAATTATGATAAATATCTTAATAACTATTTCAAATATTGGAATAAAATTACTTCATTATGTTCTTATAATTATTAAATGTGATTTTCATTACATTAAGAGCTATTTGCCTTGATCTTTTCTTCTGAAAATGTTATTGCAAGAAAAGGAGGATCCATATCAGATTCAGAGGGAGTCTCACACTTCTTCAAAGGTAAAGGAGAGGGAGTCTGGCACATCCATCTAAAGGAGTGGATGGAGGATATATTTCAACTGATTTTTGAAGATCTTGATCATATCATAATCAAAGGGAGTTTTGACTTGATGTAAAGTTTTAGTATCATGTGTGTGGCTACATGATATAATGGGCCTACCCCCTGTGTACGTCATGAGGAAGTGATGACTTCCAAATGATTATCACTTGTAAGTGCAAAAATTATTGGATGGTGACAATTTTACAATAACTTAAGTCATGATATACATTTTATGTAAATGTTGAAAATTAGATGTCATTCACCTAATGGTCTATGAGTTGTTTATATAGATATATAATAGGTATTTGGTAAATATCATATGTTGATATTCTGCAGGCCATTGCCTTATTGACTACTTGGTGAATATCATGTATTGATATTCTGAAGACCAATACGCATGATATAAGATGTGATATCAAACTTTATTGAGTAATTGGTGAATATCATATGTTGATCTTTTGCAAGCCATTACTCAGAGTATTTGGTGAATAGCATAAGTTGATATTCTCTAGGTCAATACTCATGATATCAAAATGGTGGATATCTTTTGGTCAAAGATATCTAGCATCGGAGTTCAATAGATTAGCCTATTATTGTGATCCTCATAGGCTAATTATTGTGGATAGAGGGTTTTCTAAAGTAGTGGCTTGGCTTGGGAGGGTCTTGTCTTCTCCACAATTCAGTAAGCTATAGGTTGGCCTTTGTTTGGCTAAGATTGGACTTCATTTGGGCTTAGTTTTGTGTACTTATTATTTGTGGTAAGTCGGATGTTGATTGAGATGAACCCTTTCTATTTTTGGAAAGTGTGTATGGTCACATGGAGAAATAATAGGTGTGAATCCTATTTTAGACGACATATTTAAATAATGAGTATTTTGGGAGTTATTTTATTTTTAGTGGCCAAATTATTATTAAATCATTAAATGACTTATTAAGAAGTTATAATTTAACTTTATAATGTTACTTATGTGGAGGGTTGAGTCATCATTGGAAGGGGCTTTTTATTTAAAATAATTATATGCCTAAGCCAAGTATTGAATGCTATAAAGTTATGTCGTGTTGGAGAAGCTTCGTAAGTGAAGTTACATTTTGGAAACAAAAGGGCATTTGGAGATTATAAATATGAGCTCTTCGTGAGGGAAAAAGGCATTTGATTATTTGATTATCTTATTTTGTTCTTGTCGTCTTTGTGACGTTTTTGAAGTTTTTATTTTCTGTGCTCTTTGTAATAACCCCAACCGGTTATAACTTTGACAAACACCAAATTATTTTATAAATCAGTTGTTTGACATTTCGTCAAGCACTTTGCAATCAAGCTTTGATACCATTGTAATAACCCGACTGACTCACACTACTGTAACATTGGGTAAAATTGTTTTTGTTTTGAAATGTCTTGCAATCTTGTGTTTTTTTCAGAATATATGAATGTTTTGGTGTATATCAAATACTGGAATATGCAATTAAATAACTCAACTAATAATGCCAAATACCAAATTCTAAACAATCTTGCAATTAATGACTTGCAAATTTATTGCTTCACAAATTGAAAATTACAATTAAATATAAGGGGAATCTGAAATGTTTAATATAATTCCAATTTGCAGTAGACTGAACAATAAGAAAAATGCTAAGAATTTAATAGTACTTTAATTCTGAAATAGTACATACCCATACAGGCAAACAATCTAATTTTTCTTTAATTCAACAATGGATCCTTGCACTAGTTTTATGCCTTCAACAATCTGAATTAATGCCAACTTGAGGAAGATGAACAGCTGTAAACAAGATGATACAATTTTCTGTCATAACCTCTTCTTAGCAATACTCAACAATGGCATTAGGTACAAGATGAATGTTGCCTCCAAGAACACTCACGTGATCTGCTACAAAGGCATGTGCAAGCTGGAATGTGCTGACCGCCCAGCTGAAACCCACTCTACCAAACAGAAATCTGCAGGCAACTATGAAATCAATCTCTACCTCTAACAATCTAAGTGCCCAATCAAACAAATACAACAACCAATCCTTGCTGAAGGTTATGTCCCAACAATTCCAGTCTTGGGGTTTTTTTCCCAGACCTCCAATTCGCTCCATCGAAGCAATGTCAAATTTCAAAAGTGTAATGTTCAAAAGATGCTCAAAAAATAGGGTTACTTCTCCTTAAATCCCCTCTCCAAAGCAATTTGAACCGCAAAAAGGAATTTCCCACTTTGCACTTTAATTAAAATAAAATGTCCATATAAATGGCATCTAGACTTAGTAAAAATGTTACTTTATTAAGTTGTCATAACTGAATGCATCAAATAACCTCGAGGTAGAGAAAATAAGTTGTAATAACTCAAAATCTTTCCTATGAGCTATCACACATAGGTATACAAGCCTGGATTATTATTCCCTTATTACTCCAAAATGACTATAAATATAGCCTCATTATAATTTATTTAATAATCAACTTAGGAAATATTAAAATATTTCCCTTTATTCCTCCAAAAGCCCAAATCAACCAGATAATCATAGAAAATGATTTGTTTCCCTTTGCTGAAAGCCAATCTATTTCTTCATTTCATACAACTCGTAGCATTAGACAATTGGTAGTGCTACGTTTTTAGGGGGATTAGTTGTGGGTCACAGGGGAGCAAGTTGATGCTTCCACATATAATTTCTACTACACAGAGTCTTTCATGAAGTATCTTTTGGAGAGTTCAGATGTGCAGTAGGATTCATATAGAATGTCTGAGGGTACTCTCATTTGAGGCTCTTGTGCTATTCAGAGGTTGGTGGGAAGGATTGTAGAGACTCTGTCTACTTTGCTTGCCCCCAAGGATTTTGAGGTTGGGTTTGCTGAGAGGATTGCCAAGGATCCTACCTGACCAGTACTTTGGAGTTATTAGAGATTGTAGCCATCTTTTGATTCCCAGTTTGATATTGATGAGCCCTTGACAAAGACTGAGAGTTTTTATCGGCATTACACTGTGAGGAATGCTCATCACTTTTCATTTGAACCACAGGTAGAGCATTTGGTTTAGTGTCAGTGTGGGTTAACTCTAGTTTCATACCCTCCATTATGAGATGGGTTAGCTCCATCTTGTGCAAATGGGATCAATAGCTGCAAGTTAGACCACTCCTAGAATCCACACACCGAGGACAATCTATCAGAGGTTAGAGTTGGTGATAGTGATGGTCGTTATCACCTCCATAGTACAATTGGGTGTGAGTGTCAGTTTAATGGGGACTCAGTTGTGGACAAAGTTGGTAGTTTAGTTGGATCGAGTTTCGATGGGTTGTTATCACCATTAGCACCCACACTCAGTTTCTAGATGATTGTCATTGATATCAATTATTTGGGTGTTGATGCTATGGGAGTTGCTTGTACAGTGTAGGGATAGTACACAGTTCTACCCTTGGGATTCGGGTGGACTGTGATGTTCATTTTGTTCCAGGATTGCTTAAGGACAAGCAATCTTAGGGAGGGAGGACTGTAATTTCCCCATTTTTGCCAACATCAGAGTTTCAGAGATTAGCCTATTACTGTGATCCTTGTAGGCTAATTATTGTGAATAGAGGGTCTTCTGAGGCAGTAGCTTGGCTTGGGAGGGTCTGGTCTTCTCCACAATTCAGTAAGCTACAGGTTGGTGTTCATTTGGCTCAGATTGGACTTCATTTGGGGTTTTAGTTTTGTGTACTTACTATTTGTGGTAAGTCCGGTGTTGATTGAGATGGACGCTTTCTACTTTTGGAAAGTACATTTGGTCACATGGAGAAATAAGATGCATGACTCCGATTTTAGACAACATATTTAAATGATGAGTATTTTGGGAGTTATTATCTTTTTAGTGGCCAAATTATTATTAAATATTTAAATGACTTATTATGAAGTTATAATTTGACTTATAATTTCACTTAAGTTGAGGGTTGAGTCTTCATTGGAAGGGGCCATTTAATTAATTAATTATATGCCTAAGCCAAGTATTGAATGTTATCAAGTTGTGTTGGAGAAGCTTCGTAAGTGAAGTTACATTTTGGAAACAAAAGGGCATTTGAAGATTATAAATATGAGCTCTTCGTGAGGGAAAAAGACATCCGATTATTTGATTATCTTATTTTGCTCTTGTTGTCTTTGTGATGTTTCTCAAGTTTTGATTTTTTGTGCTCTTGCTGAGGTATAGGGGTCTGGAGTTTCGAGTTGTGCATTGATCCCACAACTGAAGTATTGTGGATCAATTTCTGAGATAATGAATCTTCCATTTCTGTTTTCTATTATTACTTGGAAGACTAAATTATTGTGAATTTAATTGGTAGTAAGGAGAGTCAAAATTCTGCATATGAATCTCCTTATAGGGACATCAACATATCAATATTTTGGGCATCTAGGAAGGCCCAGATTAGTGTTTGATTAATCTGAATTTTCTGTTTTTCTGGGTGCACGGGTCTCTTTTAGAAGGTGTTGAACACCTTGTATGTGGACGCTGTTTGCATTTCAGTCTTGGCAGCCTGATTCCTTGTAGTGACAAGACCAGGTGGCTGCGAGCATTTCTCGCCTGCTGTTTGAAGGTTGCAGGCCCTAACGGGCTGTTCTGTTTATGCGCTCAGATTGGATGGCAATAACAGGCCCATCACCTGGCATATTTGGCCTGTGATAAAGTGAGTGCAGAGACTACAGTTGGGGATCTTAAATGCTAGCTGGAGAGATTTTTATTTTAAGAAAAACAGCAGTCTCAGGCCCATGAGAATGTTATAACCAGACCTGCTGCTTATTAATTCGAAGCTGGAGTTTAACAGGTTCTTTGTCTTTGTAATTTGTTGTGGAATGTTTATTGGTTTCATATAATAAAATTGCAATGTAATCTTTCATTCCTGAACCAGTTGGTTAGTACATTGCCGATATCCAGCACTGTCATTTCTTTCTTATATTTATATATGCAAAATCCAAAGTATTAACACAAGCAAAAAAAGATGTATGAAATGTGAAATCTATCAGCATAGTCAGTGGGATCGGTTAAGGGTTATTACGGTGGTAATAAGTTTGCTTGCCAAGTGTTTGACGAAATGTCAAACAACTACTTAGTATAAAAAATTGGTGTGATCTGAGCTATAACCGGTTGGGGTTATGACATCATTATATATGAGATATAAGTTTATTGTTATATGAGAAAAAATAATATAAATAAATAATTATGGTTAAATTTGTTAGTATATTAATTATCTAATTAACAAATAGACATGTCCCTTAATGGGACATGTCTCTTCATCGCTTATTCTCAATATAAATAAGAGATCACTATCATTTTGGAAAACACATACCAATACATCCGGCAGTGCTAAGTACATTTGCAGCAATCCTCAAAAAAATAAATCAACATTTTGTGTCTTGACATATATTTTACCTTCTCTCCCTCAGCTAACGTTAAATATTTTCATTGTTAGGTGCATTGGAAAGTTCCCTGGATGGTCTTGGCAAGACACTGACTAGAGATGAAAAAAATAACATTGACAAGGATTAAGTATAGCTAACAAGTAAAAGCAACAAATTTTATACTAAAAATTTGACTTGGTATAATATTTTTTTGTTTGGATACAGCAAAGCAGTAACGGACTGAGCTAAAATTTTAACCAATTATTTTTACAGTTTTGCCAATTTTGGGGCTCAAGATTTTTTTCAAACAGTTTGCATGTCTTCTGTTTTGGGTTTTGTTTCCACTTGAATTGAAGTAGTACAAATATTCATTGTAACATCACATTCCAAACTTCATGATAATGACAATGTCTGAGGAGAATTTAATATATGTCTAAGTATTGCCATATTGCACAGGAATTTTTAACAGCAGACTTATTTTTAAATAAACAACACTTTTTGTGTTTCAAGATTGCTGATCCAAATGATAGACAAATATAAGCCAAACTGGCATTCATTTTGTACTTTTTGAATATCCTAAATAGCTTGTATGTCCAGTTCAAGTATGGTGTGATAAGCTTTGGAGAAGTATGACAACACATAAAGGAGGGATGGTAGCTTAAAAGGATATAAACCTAGTGCGAAGGCCTTGTAAGCACTTGAGGAAGGCTTTAAACTTTCTTTAATGACTACTGACAAAGGTTGTTATCTCTTGCAATGGTATGGGTCCTAGTGAGCTTCTAGGAATAGCACAGCTCGGTTTTCACCTCAGCAGAAGATAAATAAATTCTATTATATCTTTCACAACCAAACGGCACGGAGATCTCTTGCCAATATCATTTGCACACACACTTATATTTTCACTATTAGCAAACTCTACCACACAAATTCGTTATATGCGTGCAAATCTTTATAAATTTGTGCCTGGAGATTCTAAAGCCAACCAATATAAATAAATGCTTGTTGCTTCTGTGAACTGTGAACACTAGGGAGAAATATTTCATTCCTGAAGCCACCCATCTTTAGGATTTTGTTATAGTGTTTGACTTTTGAGGTTGATCTTGAAGTCTAAGGTTTGCATTAAGAGAAATAAAATGTCCCAGATGTGCAAATGAGCTCCTTGATTCTTGTTAATAACTTCCCTGAGAAATTTTGAGAAGTTAAGATTTATATTTATTTGTCTTTAACCTTTTGGCCCCATTAAGTGACATTATATTTTATATTTATTTGTCTTTAACCTTTTGAACCCATAAAGTGGCCCCATTAATAAAGTTAACTGCAACAACTTAAGGTAACCAAATTTAATTAATAAAAAAATCCTCTTTTTCAACTCTCTAAAGCCTGCGTTTCTCCAAATACCTAAGATGAAGAAGCGGACATTACAAAATTGTTTTCAAGATCTTTCCAAGCAGCAAATACGGGCAAGTTCCGAGGAGCTGGCCATGATTTATTGTCCTAGGGCCTAGATAAAAGTTTTCTATATGAAGTTCTACATGGTTTGGGATATTTTCTGAAAACATTCTCTGGAATTGTTTTTCTAATTTTCTCTTGATTTCTTTTTTGAAATGTATTTCCATTTTTTTATGAACCTCTTGCATTTTGTTTTATACTGAATGTGGCTACTATGGCATTTTGTTTTGAACCCCGCTGCAAAATGAACCCCGCTGCAAAATGGTTTTCATGGTCTAGACATTCTTTCTTAATCATTATGTTTGGAGTTATTTGGGTATTTGTTACTTAGTTGTGAATATTTTAATAATTTCCATGTATTCAGGTACAAGGGAAATTAGAAGGTGGCCGGTTATATACTCCTGCATATATTGCTCGTATCAGGGCCATGATACGAGGAGCAGTACGAGGACTAATGGTTCCAACAAACTTATCATCTGTTTGGAGTTCTATAAATGATTTGCTTCAACAAATGGATGGAGGAGGTAGTAGTATGAGCTCTACAGAGGGTATCCTTTTCCAGACCTTGTTGAATAGCCTTATCAAAGATGGGGATGTTCTTGGTTCACTTCGCTCAGGAGTGTCTTGGACACCAGCTGTATGTCATCATTATCTTTAGTTAATTTCTGATGCCTTGTGGCTGGTTTGTCTAGGGTTTGTCAGGCTTTGTTTAAAACATAGTGTTGTAGTTTTCCATGTATACAACTTTACCTTTTCTTGTATGCTATACTCTCACAATTAGCTAAATCATTGAAATGTCTGGATGTGACAGGTATTTGCTCATGCACAACGCGAGAGTGTGGAATCTTTCTTTTCTCAGGTCTACTAGTTTAAAAGCAGCTCTTCCTTTGTATTGTCTACTTCTGAGTGGTTGATTAGTGTTTCAGTATGCCATAATTCTTTGAAATCACGTGTGTCATTTACTGAATATTGACTTTCTCAGAATGATAATGTGTGTGGACAAATTTATTCAAATATAGTACGTTAATAATGCAGATATGTTAGTAAATAGGGCATTGAGATCCTTTGTAGTCTGCATGTTTATCATTTTGGAATGATACACGGCAACATTTATAATTGAAACCAGATGACATGAGTGGAAATTTATAATAGAAGTCCATTAACACATACTTTCATACGATGACTTAGCAGAAATTGACATTTAATGATCAACTTAGATTATTACAGTATAGGAGTAATCAGTAATGTCCTTATTACTATAGTAGTTGTGTTTCTCCATAACTTACCTCTTAGGTAATTTCTTGCTTACATTGATAGATTTTGACGCTACACTTCCCTAGTAATTTAGAAATTTACATATCAATTCATTCATAAGTGAAAATTTGCTGCGTCCAGCAACTACAGTTATCAACATAAAGTGGCACTGCAATACAAACAATCTAATGGCTTTAATCTACCACTTAAAATGTTATAAAAGAGCTTGGTAGGAACACTTGCAGGTTAACACAGGAGAGAAAATAATTATAGAGGATTTTATTCCAATGCTTTATAGGTTGGTAAAGGATTGATTGCTATGCTGATATCGGTAATGATAAAAGGTTGTATCAGAACCAAATCTCAAGTTTAGTTCAAAACTTAATTGTAATGATGCCCTCAAGATACTTGAATATGGAGCCTATTGTTTCATTTATTAAAAGTGCAAGAATGTGGACTATTATATAAGGGGGCATAAGATTGATTAAATAAATTTATTAATATCCAACAAAAGGTTTAAGGGACTGCCAACAAAAGAGGAGCAACCCAACAAACAACAGGAGTACCGAACAATGTTCGGAAAAAGATAGAACAATGAGCAATGCTCAACAAACCAGCTACTTCGATCAATTGGGAAAAAGTCTTGAACTGACAGATAACTGTAGGATCAAAGGTCCCAAGATGTCTTGGGGAACCCTTGGAAGTGCTAGAAGAAGAAGAGACTCATGCTAAGTGGAGGATTTATGAGACTGCACAACCCTGGGAGACCCCAAAGGGTATCCATCACTTGCTTGGTGACCCGCATAGGGGAACCACTATAAAGATGGAGATAATAATTTGGTCAGAGTGCAATTACAGGAGGAGGGTCTGCTGAAGGGCATTGTCCTAGAGACTATGCGTCTCTTGAAGATAGAGCACAAGGCACCTCTAATTTGTATCTGAGAAGAAGGCATGAAGAGGCTGAGTCTCTCTAAATAAGAAGTAGAATATTCCTCTGATCTCATAGTATATAGAGCAGTGAAAAATGAAGTGAGTATGTCTCAGCCTTCCCTAAATCACAAAGTTGTTAGATTTCATCCTTGATTTGCGAGCAGAACCGATGGGAGCCCACTCTTTTGAAACAAAAAGAGATACCTAGAGCATGAGACCAACCATAAGAAAGGTACAAGGGACGTACACTGACTTGTCCTGTAGTTCAAGGAAATACTTTGCATAGAATGCCATCATAGGACAAAGACCCTAATGGGACTATTCCAAGTGGTATGAATATACTGTCTGTAGATGTCCGTCCTAATATAAATATCTATAACTTTTGTCAGGAGGGTAAAAGATGAGTGGGGGCATCTGGGGAGTATTGGAAGGGGGAAGGCAATCGATATAAATCTTGATAGAACCCAACAAAGCTGAAGCTTGAGTGAACCAACAAGAAGCCTGACCAATGGGGTTAGAGTGCACTGTAGCCTCCAAGGAAGAACAGGCCAAGTAAGAATATTTGTGATGCCCCTCTAGGCTGAGTCACAAGGTTCGAGTTCGACAACTATGAAATTCGGATGAAGTTTGACAAGTCAAAAAAATTCAAAAAAATTTGACATTAAATTCGCCTAATGTAGTTTTCAAAAAAGAAGCATATGCTATTTTTATTATTATATATTTTAATAATTGATAAAATAATATAAAATAATATAAGCATTGACATATTTAATTATAAATATATGATATTAATGATAATATAATATAAAATAATATTAACATGTTTTAATATTTAAATAATTATATCAAATTAATAACAGATTGAAATTAATAATAACAGTAACAAAACATTTGATAATAAAAAATTATAATTATTAAGTAAATCTAAAGTTAAATATTTCTAAACATTGAACATACTATAATAAAAATTTAAAACCATGAACCAAAACCTAAAATTAAATAATCTTCAAACATTGAAAAACAATATAATCATGCCCAAATTGTTGAGGGAGAGGAATGGATGCAAATGCGAGTTTTCTTCAGATGCTATTATTGATGGAGAGGAGTGAAAGAAGCCAAGCTTTCACAGATTTCGTTTATTGTGGGGCATTGAAAAGATGCTGAAAGCAGACGAGAAGCATAGGTTAATTCTTTGAAAGTAGATGGGAAAGCAAAGATTTGTAACCCATGATCACGACTTGTGACCTGCACTCACGATTACAAATACAACCTGCGACCTATAGTACAAACAATGACTTGTGACCTAAGACAAATTTATACGAATTTTTGATTTATTTTTTAGGTTTGCCGAATTTCAAACCTGGAGCCGAAAATTCGGCAAACCTTGTGACAACCTCTAGGGAATCAACGAAGCCCCGTAGGTGATGTAAGAACTCGAACGGATGAACCCTAAAGTTGGATAGAACAATATTGTATCAGGTAAACTGACTACATCTGATGATCTGCCCGAGGAGAGTCTCGAAACTTTTCATAGAAGCCCATTGTGACTCAAGCAAAGAAGACCCCCAAACCTCGGAACCTCAGAGCTCATTCAGTCTGATCAGTGTTCAAAAGAGTTAGCTTGAAGCTCATGTCTTAGAAATGATGTTTCAAATATTGTCTCCCAACAAGGGCCAGAGAACCATAACCCTTGTTAATGCAAGGTTGAGCCATTGACCTCAAGCTGAAGTGGGGACTTGAGAACCTAACACCCAAATAAGTGTACGAGAAAACAACTTCAATTTCCTCGCCTTGGAATAGAAAGTAGAGGTGAGAGGTCTTAAGACAATTGATGACCATTACCTTGGTCTTGTTCAAGTTCACCACCAAATGCCGAAGATCACAGAAAGAGGCAAGGTCATCATATTAGAGTTAAATCTTTCTGATTTTGTTACTCTCTCTTTCATAGATTTACTTTTATTTCTAACGATCATTCTTCTTCTATGTTTCCATATTCTCTCCTTGTTCAATATGAAAACTCTCTTCAAAATGTTTCTATTTCTCGCTCTTTGTTTGTTATAGAAGCATTCTTGTGTATACTTGTATATATAAATCATTTATGATCTTTGTTTAATAACACATTCATTATTTTACCATAATTCATGTGTATACTTGTGTATATAGATCATTTATAATCTCTGTTTAATAACACACTCATTATTTTACTATAATATGGTATCGAAGCTATTTTTTTTCGAAAAATAATTTCATTATTTAAATTTTCTTATTAAGTTTTTGAAATAGGTTTTGAATATCTATAATTTCTTCATGAGATTTTAGATTCATAGATTTTTGAAATCTTTGCCTGGGTGCTCATTTTTTTGTTTTTGCAGGAATTCATTTTTTTGTATGAGCCTGTTTTCTTGCAATTTCGTGGCCTTTTTGGGCATTTTGACCTTTTTTTTCTACACACCCATTGCAAAGGGCGGCATCTAGGGAGTTTTAAACCCTTTGTCTCTAATTTTTGTCCAACAATTTCATTTTCCACCACTTTTATATAGTCAAATTTGCCAATTTTGGGGGTTTTAGAAAACGGCCAGGGTTTCTTGCGAAACTCTCAGATTATTTGTCGTTTTGAAATTTGTTTTGGAGATCCTTGGTGGGTTTTGGCAAATCTCAATTGGTCAGACTCTGTTTTTCTAGGTGCATCATTTTTTTGTGCCTTGCTTTTCGAGCCAGCTGTTTTAGAATCTAATTTTAGATTCTTTCTGGCTTTTTTGAGCTCTCTTTTGCGTAACCTTTCAGTTTTTTTGGGTCTTCTGTTAATCTGCCTCAAAGTTCGTGCCTTTTTAGATATTCACCTTTTTTCCTTTAAAAACGTGTAATGGCATCTCTCATCAATCTTCTCTTAGAATGAAGTCATCGATTCAACGAAAAGAAGTACTACACTTGAAAGCAGAGAATGATGATAATCTTCAAGTACCATCGCCTTGTGGTGCTTGTTCTGGGTACCAACACTTGTTACTGAAGTTTTACATTTGTGAAAATTTAATTTCATACAAAGCAAAAGATTTCATAAAGGCACATGTTCTATTTATGTTTACAATTAGTTATATTTTGCAAATCATTTCTATTGTAAAGTGAGAACTAAGCTGAAATGTCCTTTGGTATTCATTACCAAAAAATGAGTATAACTGATATATACATATGATGAAATACAACTAACATGCTGAATGTACATGTACCTCTCACACAAGGGCTGTGAGAGTAGCCTCTACTGCTCTACTGCCAAGTTATTACCTTCTATACAAATGTAACTAAGTTGCTGATTTGGGTTTAGATTCGGTTTCGGGTTCAGGTTCGTGGGTTTGGGCAATTTTTTTTTCCATTTGGGTTCGTGGTGGGTTTGTGAGTATATATATATATATGTATATACAATGTACATATGCAAAAAAAAAGAAACTTGCATAGTTATAAAACTATCTTACTAAGTCATTTCATAGTATGAATATATGAATGTTACTTGATTATTGATCAATGCCAAATGTCAAAGATAAACATTTTAAAATGTTTTTTGGACTACTTTATGGTCCCACAAGCCGCAGGTCCTCTTGGAATCGCTCAAGTCCGCGGCGGGTTTGAGCAAGGTCCTTTTTTGGGACTATGGGTCCGTGCTTGATGTGTAGCGGACTTGGGCTTGAACCCGGACTCGGACCTGAGCTTTAGAGTCCGAACCCGGTAACTCAGAAATGTAATGAATGTGGAAGAAAGAAATAGAATAAGTATGCAAAGGTCATGGGTAACCAGTCATTGCCTGTGGTGAATGACTAGTTGTGCGTCCTCTTGTTTGCCTCTTCTTGTCAGCTGCCCTGTGCCACGCCTCCAAAGTTTCAATTGTGCCCTGCAATAGAAAGAGAAATACATTCGATCAAAAGATCTATGCAATGCCAATACCTCCTCTTATACATACATCTCCTATTCTATTGGTATCTTGTACATTTGCATAGAAAAGGAGGGATATATCAGTAGGAGATCATAAATCACATGCATATATCAGAAATACATGAAAAGAGTCTACATCTAAAAGCAATTGAAAAGAGTTTTTGTTTAAAGAAGATTTTTTTGCTGGTTCAAACCAATATAAATATAAAGAGTAGTATAGAGATCAAGCACTGCAGCTAAAACATAACAAGCTGCCTAAGGGGTTAGTTGCTTTGGAGAGTGTTTTCAATTTAGATAAGTTAAAACTGGTAAATCTGACCTGCTGGTACAACAGAATTAATATGAAGATTTGGAGATTGCATTTGGAAAGGACCTTAAAATTGGTAAAGTAAATCTTGTTGAAGTTGTCATTCCTTAATTTATTCCAAGAGTTCAGTCAAATATTTGCATGGGAATACATAGATTTGAAAGGTTTTGACCTGCAGCTTGCACAACATACCATAGAGTTGGATGCAACAGCCAAGCTTGTTAGGCAGAAACAAAGACTAGTTGATCCCAGATTGGAGCCATTAATGTAGAAGGGGTCTTTTAGACTCATAGAGAGCGAAATATTTTTCCCTATCAAATATTCAGCTGGGTTGCAAACTTGGTCCCCGTAAGAAAGAAGAATAGAGAACTTAGGCGGTGTGTAGATTTCAGGAACTTGAATAGAGTCTTGTTAAAAGATAGGCATCCACTCCCATCAATGGAACAAATTTTGCAATATATAGCAAGAGCTGAGTGATTTCCTTGCTGGTTGGATATTCTACATATAACCGGATTTTGGTGAAGGAAGAGGATCAATTCAAAACAACATTCCCCACAAAGTGGGGTACAATGGCATACAAAAGGATGTTGTTTAGATTGTCCAACACTGGAGCAACTTTTTAGAAGGCAATGGAAACGACCTTAAACAATTTAATGCACAAGTTTGTTTTGGTATATCTTGATGATGTTACCGCTTATTCCAAGAAGGCAGCAGATCATATTGGCCATCTACAACAGATTTTTGAACATTGTCGGGAGTTTGGTATTTCGTTGAATCCCAAAAAGTGCATTTTTCTTGTCCATGAAGGTAAGCTACTTCATAATGTGGTGTTAAAAAAAGGAATCAAAGTACACCTTGAACGGGTTGCAGCAATTTTGGAGTTGCCCTTACCTCAGCATAAGAAGGGACTTCAGAGGTTTATTGGTCGTATCAACTTTATTAGGAGATTTCTGCCTGATATTGCAGCCTTGCTTAAGCTTGTGACAACCATGCTTAAGAAAAACATTGTCTTTACTTGGACAAAAGAAGCAAAGGAGAGTTTTTAGGCCATTAAAGAGGCCCTAGCAGCAGCCCATGTATTGGTAAATCCTAATTTTAATAGGGATTTTATTCTTTATGCAAATGGAGGACCTGAAGTTATTTCTGTTATGCTAGTGCAATAAATCTTGGAAGGATTGGAGCAGCCAATTGCTTTTTTGAGTAAAGGTCTTGAAGACTATGAAGTTTGAATAGAGGTATAGTTTTGTTGAAAGACACGTACTTGTTATTAAAAGCCTTAAAAAATTCAGACACTTGCTGTCCCATAGTAAGGTGCTTTTTCGAGTAGGTCATCCAAGTGTTCAAGGAGTTTTTATTAAGGACTTCAATGAAAAGCGAGCTGGCTGGATAACAAAGGTATTGGAGTATGATGTGGAAATTCAATTCACTAAACTAGTCAGGGGCAAAGGACTTTGTGAGTAGCTGAGTGTTGAAGAAGCTTTTAAAGTTGAAGAACGAAGAGAGATAATTCTAGTGTTCCAAATGGCAGAAAACAATGATAATACAATAAGCTGACTAAAGGATACGTCTCATTTCCTTAAAATTAGCAAATGTCCATCAGGTTTAGATAAGGCAAAAAGAAGATATTATAGGATGCAATTTGTTCCTTATGTGCTAATAGATGGTGTGCATTTTAGAAAGGATCACAATGGGGTACTCTTGAGATGTGTTGATAGTGATTAGGTAGAAAAAGTCCTTTATGAGTTTCATGATGGTACTGTTGAGGTCATTTTTCAGCTAAGACTACTGCATGGAAAATTATGCGGGTGAGCTATTTCCGGCCTACGTTGTTTAGGGATTCTCATGCATGGACTAGAAAGTGTGTCAAATGTGCTATGTTTGGAGGAAAAGAGAGGCTACCAGCAATGCTTCTACATCTAATTCAAGTGGAATAGCCTTTTATGAGATGGCAAATTGACTTTATAGGTGCCATACATCACCCTCTAGTGCTAGACGTTGTCCTATTTTTTGTCACCTCAAAATGTAGGTAATAGTAGGAAACATTTTCAAGTTAGTTTCATATTTCTCTGAGTTAGTTCATCATTTAATTGACTAACATTGATTAATCAATCAACCCCAATTGATATAATGAATTCTCTTATTGAAGGCTTTCGTTAAGTCTTTTTAGTTTTTTAAATTTTTTAATTTTATGAGCCTATGCTTGATTTTTGAAGCCTTCAATGTCCTTTTTCTCGTTTTTGAGGGTGTGTTTGTCAGCTTTTGGTCCTTTGGTTTTGCTCAAGTCATTGCTTTTAGTTTTTCTTCGATTCAGTCTATCTTAGAGCTTAATCAGAGTTGGGAATCAAAAGATATGACCAATTTAGTGCCCAAAAAGTGGACCTTTTAGGTGCAATTGCACAAATTAAAAATATCATGTTATATTTTTAAGTTGATATTCACTTCTTGAAAAATATAACATGAATTTATTTTATGTCATGTTTTTAAGTTACTTTATCATTTTGATTTTTCTTTTGAAGTAACTATAGTACACTTTGTGTTATATTTTTAAGTTGAGTTACTTTTTGATTTTCACTTAAGTGACTATATTAACTATATAGTTTGTTTTAATTTTTGATTTTTAAATCAAAAGCTCTAGCAAATATTGCTTTTAAAATAATATTTGCACATTATATTTTTTATATGATAGTGTTAATATTATTTATAGCCCATTCAAATAATATTTCATCAAAAATTAATTTTACATGTGCTTATTTATGTCACTTAAGTTATGCATCTCATTCTCTAGACCCAATTGCATATTTTTAAAATATGCAAATGCATCTAGAGAGAGCTTTTGAACTAAAGGCATGTTAATGCCTCTTATTCAAAATATGCAATGACCTCTCAAGAATGAGCTACACATAAAGCACATTTTCAAAATATGCATATGCACTCCAAGAGTGTTTTCAAAATATGCATATGCACTCCAAGAGTGCATCCAACATGGGAAAGCACATATGCATGTTTTAAAATATGCATCTTGAAAACCCGTTTTTGCTCAAGATGCATATTTTTAAAATATATATATGCACTTCAAGAGTGCGTTTTGGTTTGGAAAGGCCAAATGCATATTTTTAAATATGTAATAGCATCTCAAGAGTGCGTTTTGGCATTAAATCCATGCAATGCCCTCTTAAAAACCCATTTTTGAAGATTCAAGAGCAAAAAAATTGATGTTCACCTTCTCCAAGAACATGTTTTTCATAAAAAAAATGCTTAGATCTGCCCATACAATGGCTTGAAATTCATTAAAAGAGTGGTGTTTTTGAGTTTTAATGCATATGTATGCATTTGGGGGTCATGATTTTGCATATTCAAGACAAAAATGATTCAAATACATGCATTTTTTGAGCCACGTTTTTGCTAAAAATGCCCAAATTTGTGGCAGTTATGATCAGTTTTTGCCTTTGAGGTTTAAATTTTAATACATATATATGCTATTGAAGGACATGTTTTTGCCTGTAGATGCCAAAAAAGATTCATTTTATGCCCTCTATGAATCCCCTTTTTGCTAAAAATGCCTAGAATTTTTTTCTCTTATCAATTTTTATGTGTTTTGAAGCTACATTTTTGCATTTGGATCCATGCATTAGCATTTGGGGAAGTCGTTTTTGCATATCCATGCCAAAAACGATCAATTTACATGCATTTTTGAACCACGTTTTTGCATGTCCATGCCAAAAATGATCTATTTACATGCATAAAAAAGTCACATTTTTGTTTAAAAAAGTTCAAAAAATGACATTTCAGCCCATACATTTGGATCAAGAGGGGTCGTTTTTGAGTTTTAATGCATGCTATTGCCTTTGGACACTACGTTTTTGGCATTCTCATGTTAAATTCAACCATTGAATGCCCATTACATACAGGTAGGGAAGAAGTCAAATATTTGTTTGTAATCCGGATTTGGAGGAGAATAGGTCTTCATGTCTATAATTCTTGCTATTTTGGCTCATTGATCTTCAAGTAAGTGGACATTTTCAATCTTGTTCATTAATTTGTGCTTATCTTGCTATTCTATTACATATTATGGCTCATTATTGCACATTTGTCGAAATATATGCCATGAATAGTGCATTTTTCCTTTAAATATGATGAAAATTCTCACTTTCATACTTTTGGATTTTCCCCAAACTCCAAATTCGAACTTGCATTTTGAAGCAATTTGCTCGTTGACATGTTTAAGACCAAAGGGTGTAGGAGCACCTTGACCATCTCCATGGAATTTTGGGTCTAGTTAGTATGTTTTGAGTCATGATAGATTAGGGAATTAGCTATTTCAATTCATGTAAATAGATGTTCAATTAAGGTCGTGTTGACCAAGGTTATGTTTCAGTCAATGTTGGTCAAAGTGAGGCAAAGTCCCTAAAAGTGGAAAATGGCATCCAAGGCCATAGATGGAGTAAAATGTAGTGTTAAAATGTCATTATAAGCCTTTGGACCTATTTAAGGTGCCAAGAAAGCATGTAAGAGCATAAAATGCAAAAATGCAAAAAAAAGTGTAAAATGTTGCTGACAACATTTTGCAACATGACAAGCTTTTGGAAGATGGAAGGTCAACCATCTTGGATGAGCTCATAGGGGAGGTGAAAGGCCATGCTATTATATAAACAATACAATCTCATGTAGGAGTATAGAGATGAAATGTGGAGAAAACAAATGAAGGGTATGGTGTGTGGTTTTTGAATAAGAAATTCAGCGTTTTGTTTGTGAAATCTGCTGGTGTACTGGTATTTGATTGCAGTTCTAATATTTTCTTCCTTACTCCATGGATGTGGTGATTCTTAAGCTTCCTAAATATGGTAATGAAGAATAGTACTACTGCTGATGTTAAATGTTTATCTAGTATCATTGGGTTATTGCCAAGAACTCACTACTCCCTGTTTAGACAGTAAATTCTGCATATTTTCAGAGAAAGGTGCCACGATAAATACATGTTCCCATTTTGTGGAGTTAGTGAAGGTTTGTAAAGGTTTTTTGTGTTGTTTGAGACTGTCCTCTCATGAGTCTACACTATAACCCTGATCCCTATAAAGGTATGGACCAAGAATCAGCGAGTACCTGCTGTTGCATGTAAAATACAGTAAAACAGCAGTCAAGAAACGTGATAGAAGCTTGCTTGGAGTTTGCATGTGAGATGGAAGGTTTATATTCATTCGTGGAATGCTGGAGGATCCATTTGAAGTGTTGACAACCGAGATGAAGGAGGTTTGAAGTTGGTTTCTTAAAATAGCCATGATACCCTCACTAAGGCTAGGGTTTGAAGGTTTGTTATCTCCTCAACAGCTAGGCGTCCAAAAATTGGAGTTTGAAAGCTCTTAGTAAGGTAATGATGTACTCAAGTTCATTTGTTAGTATTCCTTGAGAGTTTGGTGAGTCTGTAGTTTGAATGTGTGTTTTAGGCTTATTAGCCTAGGTTAGGGCCTGCAGGTTGAATGCCTTATTGAACCATTGGAAACCTAAGATTTTGGAATTTAGTCAAGCTTAATATTGGGTATCTGAATCCTCCTTTAGTTTTGGTAGTTGTTTAAGAAGATTTTAATTTCTTGCCTAAAACCCCAAGATAGGGCTACAAGGAAGAGCCCTCATTAGGTCAGTTTTTAGAAATGGTGTTTGGAGCCCACTAAGGTGTATGGAACTTTATGACTGGTTGAAATCACTTTATTTGTAATGAGTTAAGCCCTTGGAAGCAATTGAGTGTGTGGAGTTTGTTAAAGATCCTGGAGGGTGTAAGGAAGTGGAGGTGTTGTGTGGTGAGAGAGGTAGTTGTTGGTATTTGTGAAGATATAGGTAGAGATACTTGGAAGGGGTGAGTGTGGCATGAGGAAAAGACCAATCACCTGGTCTCTAGCCTTGGGAGAGTCTTGAGGGACTGATTGTGATATGTCTGGTGATGTTTGGAAGAAGCCTAGTGATAGAGTTCGTAAGAAGAACATGTAGAACACCTCCCTACTTGCATTAGTTTAAGACCAGAGGCATGTGTTTGTTTTGTGATTGTTTTCAGTGTTTGCTTGCTTGCTTTTTCCTTTTTCTTCTTTTGGAAGAAATTGCAAGTTCTTTTCCAAGAACTTGAGCACATTTCATTTCACTCCACCTTCCACCACTTCGTGCAAGTGCACCATTTCATTGCATATTCGCCTTTCCATGTTATAGCACATTGCATCTCATTCTTCGCATGCGATTACATGTATTTCCATCTATCATCCACACGTACATGTAATTTCATTCTCTATTCCCTCTGTAAGTCATCTCACTCTCCGGACCCAATCGCATGTCATGATTACATGAAAATCCCTTTACATATAATTGGGCATCCATATGCATCCCAACTTGCATTCTTGGCCATTGCCACATGAAATCCTTCTTTCCAAGTTCGATTTTGGCCCTTTACATCCAAATACATATGCTTTCGGGTTCATTTCCGACCATTATATGTGTTCCATAAGTGTCTAATCCATACTTCGAATACCCACTCCTCATGCATTTGTCATTGTAACTCAAATCCCAAAGTTCTCAATGATTCAATCTCATTGGAAGATGTTATTATCTTCATGTCGTGACACATTCTTTAAGATATGTCAAGACTTAAAACTTCTTCAAAGAACAGAGATATCTCATCAAGAAGGCATGTTTTGATTTTCAAGAAGTAGTTATTCATTTGATCTTCATTTTCCTAATGGTTGTCCGAGAACCCGAGTTCATGTGGGAATTGTTGTACCAAAAAATGTAGGTAACAATATTAAACTTTTTTATTGAAACTAGTTTCGTATTTCTCTAAGCTTATTTCATTATTTAATTGGTTTGTATTGATCTATCAAACAACGTCAATTGATATAATGAATCATTTTATCGAAGGCTTTCATCAAGTCTTTTTCGTTTTTTCTTCTTGTCGAGCCTATGCTTGATTTTTGAGGCTTTCATCATCCTTTTCTTTGTTTTTGTTAAGTGTTTGTTGATTTTTTGTCCTTTGGTTTTGCTCAAGTCATTGCTTTCGGTTTTCCCTTCAATTTGATCTATCTTAGGGTTTAATCAGGGCTGGCAATCAAAAGATATGACCAATCTAGTGCCCAAAATGTGGACCTTTTTGATGCAACTTCAGGAATAAAAAATATTATGTTATATTTTTAATTTGACATTCACTTTTTGAAAAATATAACTTCAATTCAGTTTATGTTATGTTTTTAAGTTACTTTATCTTTTAAATTTTCACTTAAAGTAACTATAGTGCACTTTATGTTATATTTTTAAGTTGAGTTTGCTTTTTAGTTTTTCATTTAAGTGACTATATTAACTATATAGTTCAATTTAATTTTTGATATTTAAATCAAAAGCTCTAGTAAATATTACTTATTAAGTGATATTTACATATTATATTGTTAATATGATAATATAAATATAATTTATGTTCCACCTAAGTAATATTTTATCAAAATTAAATTGACAATGTGCTTAAATTGATCATTTAAGTTGTGTGCAACATTTAAATAAGGAAAATATGCAAAAGCAACTAAAAGGTATGTTTTTGATGCAAATGCATGTAAACCAAAGTTGTATGCATACGGATTCAGATACAAATACAGATACAATATTGGGTACGGATACGGCCATTTTATAAGACCACCAATATGGATACGGCTGCACACAAAATTAATAAATAACACATACACAAATATTTAACATAGTTTTAAAGTTATTATAGGAGATTTTCATTACTTCAAAAGCAATATTGATACATAAATATTTATAAGTGAATTTAACACTTACAATATGTAAACATAGTAGAATTGCATTAGAAGATAACCCAAAAAATAGGTTGCTGAAATAGAAAAACATTTTAGTTGTCGTTCTCATTTGGTGCAAGTTTTGTTTAAACCATTTTTTTACATTGCTTTAGTAAAGCTTTTTTAGAATCAAATTTGGGAAGATTTATGTCAAATCTTTTTGAAAATCAAATCCCATAGTATTTGGCATGGTTGGAAAATTAAGCTTTTTTAAGTAGACATGGTACAATACTTGACATGTATCTGGGCAGTATCGGATACGTTTCCAAATTAGATACGGGGATATGAGTGCCCAAGGAGGGACAAAGGAGTTTCTGGCAACTCTGATGTAAACTCAACTTAAATGTGCAATGACATCAAAAAGTTGAGTTACATATGTTATATGCATATGCACCAACAAGGTTCGTTTTTGCCTTGGGTTGCATATGCAAGTAACTAAAACGTGTAATTGCACCAAAAAGGTGCGCTTTGCACCAAAGGCATGCAAACACATTTCTGAAACCCGTTTTTGGTCAAAAAACATGTTTCAAGATATGTGTATGCATTAGAAATGTGCGTGTTTTCCTTGGGAGAGCCCATTACATGTTTCTAAAACATTTAACGGCCTCTAAAAGGTGTGTTTTGGTCTTGGATGCATGTTTTAATATATGCAAACACCTCTAAAAGGTGCATTTTTTCTTTTTAACGTATGCATTTGCACTTGTAAAACCTGGTTTTGGAGATTGAAGACAAAACTTCATGCATTTGGCCTACAAGAACACATTTTTGATGATTTTGCTTGAATTCTTTTATGAAATGTCTTCAAATATTATCCTCTATAGGCGTTTTTGCAAATCCAAGTATTCTTATGCTAAAAACGTTGAATCTCCTTGCAAAAAATGTTATTTTTCTTGCCCTTTTGGACCGACATTTTGGAGAAAACGTCAATTTTTGTAGTATTTTTAATCTCATTTTTGGGCAAAGAAGTGTTTGGTGGTTTGAATAAATTTCTTGGCAATTGGAAAGCATGTTTTTGCTCCTCAATGACAAAAACGACTTGTAAAAGTACAGATGTGAATAATGTTTTTTCCCAAAAATGTTTCAAGAACTTGCATTTAACAAAAATATTGGAAGCTTGAGGGATTTTAGGGCGCGTTTTTCATATTGGGCATGAAAAATGGATCATTGGATGCTCTATTCGAATTCTTCTTTTGCAAGGTTGAAAAGATCCAAGTTTGAGAATTTTTCAACATTGGAACTTCTTTGTCCTTCATTTAGGGCATACAATCATGATGTAAGCGGACATTTTCCTTCTTGCTAATTAATTTGTGATTATCTTACTCATTTTATGCATGTTTAGCTTGATGCTTTACACTTGTTGATTTTGATGCCATGGAAAATGCATTTTTGCTTTAAAAATGATGAAATGGTTCATTTTTATGTTTTTGGTTTTTTCCCAAACTCCAAATTTGAATTTGCATGTTGAAGTGGCTTGCTTGTTGACATGTTTGAGTCTTTTGCCAAAGATACGTTTCTCTTTTGTGTTTGTATTTTGCTTGTTTGCTTTACAATTTTTCTTCAGTTTGAATAAGTTGCAAGTTCTTTCCCAAGTACTTGATCATGCTTCATTTCACTCCACCTTCCATTTCATGCAAGAACATCATTTAATTCCATTTCCATCTTTCCATGTCACAACACTTCGCATCTCATTCTTTACATGCAATTACATGTATTTCCATTCATCATCTGCACGTACATGTAATCTCATTTCCATTTCTATTTGCACTCAACTCACTTTCTGCATTCAATCGCATGTCACGATTACATGAAAAGTCTAAAACATGTAATTGCATCTCTAAAACTTGTTTTTGACTAAAAGTCGCTTTTTAAAAGTCAAAAATGTCTTGTGCATGTTTTCCCATGTACTTTGACTGTACTTTTCCTCAAAGATGACCATAAAGTTCATTTCACCTCAAGTCACATCGCATTTCAATCTTTCCATATGCACTTACACTTCATGAGCAAAATACATGTCATTCCACTTCTACTGTCATTACACATTTCATCTCATTTGTCATCCACACTTACATGTAAGCTCATTCTCCATCTGCATTCACATGTCATCTCACTTTCCATTCGTCATTACATGTTGCATTTACATATAAACGATTTTTTGTGTAATGACATCTTCAAAACCCAAAGTCACTTTTAAAAAAGTCAAGTTTTCATTCACACACAATATAAAACATATTAAAATAATCACTTATGTCTCCCTTAGGCACCCCTTTTTGATTTGCACACATTCCCATAAAATTTATTATTAAAGTAACACTTTAATATTTTACAACTACATTAAATGTTACTTTAATAATACTTTAGGCATTAAAATATATTAGCTATTGGATTCCAAATAGCACGAGTGATAGCTCGTCGGAGAGCTCTCGTCAAGTAATATCAAATTCAATCGCCAAAACTAGTCTCCCCTGTGTTGTGCTGACTTACTAAAAATAGTAAGTATGCTCGAGAATAAGTAAATCAACTCCGTTTTGGCCCAAACTGGAGATGACTAGGCCAAAACACTCTAAGATCCCTTTAAACCCTTTGTTAGCCCTCGGGACTATGTAGAACTTGGCTAACGCACACACACTTGGTTGACTGCTAAAGTGGGCAAATTACAAAGCATGTGAACAATATAATCAGCAACCATAAGAAGATACATATACACAATAACTCTAGATATGTTAACTAGGGAAACCATTTTTATCAGATGGAAAACCATGGTGGGGATGGTACCCCCAAAATGATGTACTAATATAAAACTTCCTCCTAAGATGATGAACTCTCTTAGGAGCCAATGAAATACATTTAGTACATATCAGTCGCTTTTAGGAGACTTTGAATTCCTGTTAGGAATTCCAACCCTGTGAGGAGTTGGTGAAGGCAAATGGATCCACTGTCCAAACAACTTCAGGGGCAAAACCACCAAACTCACTATCCAATTGGTCTCTGTATTATTCTTTCCAAAATAATAGAAATGAAATTGAACTTTGCAACTCAAACTCTTTCTTTGCCCTCTTACTGTGTGAAAGCTGCACCAAACTCTTTCTCATGTGTCAATACCTTATCTTCAAACTCGCAACATGTTGATCCCTTTGATTGCTTACACGCATTTACCAACTTTGCATATCACTTGCACATTTTCTCACATCTGTTGTAGACCTCACCACAAGGAAAATAACCTATATTATACCATGTCCTCAAAATAATTCTTCGAGTCTGCCTTGACGCTTTCCCATGTAATTATAATAGGACCTCATTAAGATATTACAATTCATTACATCTTTTTGCAATTATAAAACACTGTTGGCTCATAGTAAATATAACTTCTCACACGTGTGACCTTTGACCTCGTGCACTCGTTGACGTTATCATTAGGCTATCTACTGTCACTGTCTAACTTTTCTCATCACGATTCTATCCCTGTTAAGAGATACAATCCAAACATTAGAAACTACTTCTCAGGTACTCTATCTGCACAGTGTCTTTTATAACTCTTGAGTAATTCTCGCGTGTCTTTGACTCTTTGCACACGCACTTGTCCACGTCATCAGGACAAAATGTAGAACATACCCTGAACTGCGTTTGATCTCATCAACACTACACAATCCGTACGACCTCAATCTCTGTCTACTACTTTGCCAAACTTTATAGAAACAATACTATGTTGACATCAATGACAAACACAGTCATGAATAAACATGTCAATCTCCTCAACTGTTGTAGTAATGCTTAGGATATTCTTGCAAAGGAATACCATCAACATCAATGCTAACAATCTTCCCCTTTGGCGTTGATGACATCATAGATGAAAAACATCTAAGTCCATGAATACCAAATCAAACTTTGCTGTTGCTGCTCTCATCTTTTCAAATCCTGTTCATCAGTCAAATCTGAAACTCACTAGAACAATTCTTCATCTTTGTTTTCTCATTTTTATATGGATAGCATCAGTTGTTCACACTTCTCCCCTATTGATATACTTCCCCATCGATATCATTATCTCATGAACAATTTTCTCCTATTGCACAGTTTCCCCCATTCATAGGAGATGTTTTTAATGCAATCTCTCCCCTATTGATATTAATGACAAAGGTATCATTATGTCAATCATCTACTTAAAGTCTTCAACTAGCTCAAGTGTCCAAAGACACTGTTTCATACTAGCTACCAAGAGTCTGTAATGACTTTGGTCAACACAAATAGTCTCCCATATAGGTAACATCATCATTCAGTCCAGAGAAACAATTGTGCTCTGTGCCACTGGTTTGTTGCACTTTTTGCATCATCTATTTAGAAGTAGGGAGGGGCATAACCCCAAGCATACCTCAGAAATACTCAAATGTATCATTAAGCAAAGGCTTCGTAAAAATATCTGCAATCTGCTCTTTTGTATTAACATACTCTAGTCTGATTTCTTTCTCTTCAACTTTCTCTCTTAGAACATGATACTTGATCGATATATGCTTAGTCTTAGAATGTAACACATGATTCTTAGACTTACTCACTGTACTTTTGTTATCACAATGTATGATAATAGGTTTTGAAAACTCTATTCCATTATCCTTCAACATTTGTTTCATTTGCATGATCTGATTGCATTGTTTGTTGCTGCAACATACTCTGCTTCTCCTGTACTATGTGAAATACAATCTTTTTTCTTGTTCAGCCAAGAAACCAATCTTCTTCCAAGTAAAAATGCTCCACCACTTGTACTTTTTCTATCATCCACAGTGTCTGTCCAATCTGCATTAGTATATGCATATAAAGTCATTTCATCTATCATACCATAGGCCAAATTTAGGCGTACCCTTTACGTATTTGAATATTCTTTTTACAGTTGCATAGTGTTATTCCTTAGGGTTTGCTTGAAATCTTGCTACTAGACCAACTGCATTTTCTATATCTAGTTTAGTGTAAGTCAGATATTACAAACCTCCAAACATGGATTTGTATTTCTGCTCAACTGCAGGTGTCTCATCTTTACTAGATAACTTATGACCAATTATCATAGGTGTACCGATAGGCTTTCAACTTTCCAAGCCAAATCTTTTCAACAAGTCTTTCAAATACTTAGCCTGTGATACGAAAATACTATCACTCTTCTACACAATCTATAAACTTAAGAAATATTTAATCTCACCAATCATACTCATCTCAAATTCATTCTTCATTTTATTAACAAATTTGTCACTTGCTTCATCGTTACCTTCAAAGATTATGTCATCCACAAATATCACAATAACCAAGAAGCCATCTTCAATTTCTTTCAAATATTTATAAATTACTATCTTCTGTACCTTTAGCAAATCCCAATTTTGCCAAATACTTGTCTAAACCGCATACCAGGTTCTAGGTGATTGCTTTAGTCCATACAACATTTTCTTCAATCTGCATACCATGTCTTCTTTTGCTGTCAAAGGAAATCCTTCAGGCTGCTCAATGTAGACTTCTTCAGGTTCTCTATTCAAAAATGCTGACTTTACATCCATCTGATATACTTTGAACTTTTTACTTGTTGCATAAGCCAAGAACATCCTTACTGCTTCAATTTTGGCAACAGGTGCAATTGTTTTTTCATAGTCTATACCTTCTTGCCGTGAATATCCTTTACATACCAATCTTGCTTTATTTCTCATAACCTCACCTTGTTCATTTATCTTGTTTCTAAAAACCCATTTAGTTCCTATAACATTCTTATTTTTAGGTCTAGGAACCAATTCCCATGTCTCATTCTTCACAATCTGATCTAGTTCTTCTTTCATTGCTTGAATCCAATGATCATCCTTGCATGCCTCATCTGCACTCTTTGGTTCAACTTGAGTAATCAAATACAATTTTTCATGTACTTTGTTTCTTGTTGTACATCCTTTTTCTTTGCTTCCAATAATCTTATTAGTTGGGTGATTCTTTGTCAAATTATTGTTAGGTGTAGGTGTTACTCACTCAACTCTTACTTTCTCCCTAGGCTCAGATCTTGGCTCTTCTCTCTGTTCCACAACTTGAATGTCATTCTACAAATTATTTTTAGTTTCATAAAACAACTCAACATTCTCATGATTAGTCTTAGAATTTGCTTCTTCATCAGAACTGTAGTCATCAACAATAGTTACTAAAGCGATCTCTTCTATTACTTCCTCTTTCTCAACCAATCCAAATTCATCATCTTCATCATCACTATCATTCAAGAACTCTTCTAGTCTTGCAAAAAAATTCTCATCATCAAAAGGACAATCCTCAGACATTCTTGACTTGTAAGGCTTTCTTGTCCTCTTAACTCTCTTAGGACATCCAGATGAAAAATGACCAAATTCTTTGCATGTGCAATAGATACAATTTTTCATACCATCTGATTTTCTTTTCATAAGCAAGGCAATTCCTTCTTCGATCTTCTTGCCTTCTTCGGATATCTTCACTTGTGCTTGCACTCGATAAAGTAGGTTTATTCTTTTGTATGCAACAAAAAGATTTTGGATCTAGAAACTCAATATTATGTTCTATACATGATTTTGATAGCTCACCAAGGAACTCCATCTTCTGAATATAAAAATTAACTCCATCAAACTTAGGACTTCCTTTTCTGAGTTGCCTTGCTATTGATCTCCTTAATCTGTTAAGCTTTTTTTTTAAGGACCTACTGCTCTGATACCAATTATTAGAAAGTAAAGTCCACCAAGATAAGTAAGAGGGTGGGGGGTGAATCAGTTATCAGACCAATATAAATTTTATCTACCTTAAGCATGTGAACAATATAATCAGCAACCATAAGAAGATACACATACGCAATAACACCATATTTGTTAATTAGGGAAACCCTTGATCAGAGGGAAAACCTCGATGGGGATTGTACCCACAAAATGATGTACTAATATAAAAGTACCTTGTAAGAGGATGGAGTCTGTTAGGAGCCAATGAAATATATTCAGTACATATCTGTCCTTGTTAGGAATCTTTGAATCCTTGTTAGGAGATTCCAACCCTGTTAGGAGTTGTGGAAGGCAGATGGACCCACTGTCCAAACAGCTTCAGGGGCAAAACCACCAAACACATTGTCCAATTGGTCTCTGTATTATTCCTTTCAGAATAATAGAAATGAAATTGAACTCCACAACTCAAACTCTCTCTGTGCTCTTACTATGCCAAAGCCACATCAAACTCTTTCTTAGGTCTCAATACCAGATCTTCAAACTCGCAACATGCTGACTCTTTCTTAGGTCTCAATACTAGATCTTCAAACTCGCAACATGCTGATCCCTTTGATCGCTTACACGCATTTACCAACTTTGCATATCACTTGCACATTTTCTCACATTTGTTGCACACTTCACCACAAGGAAAATAACCTTCCTTTATACCATGTCCTCAAAATAATTCTCTGAGTCGGCCTTGATGCTTTCCCAAATAATTATAAAAGGACCTCATTAAGATATTACAATTCGTTACATCTTTTCGCAATTACAAAACATTGTGGCTCACAGTAAATACAACTTCTCACATGTGCAACCTCTGACCTCACGCACTGGTTGACATCATTATCAGCCAAAGCCACATCAATCTCTTTCTCAAGTCTCAATACTAGATCTTCAAACTCGCAACATGCTGATCCTTTTGATCGCTTACACGCATTTACCAACTTTGCATATCACTTGCACAATTTGAACTTGCACATTTTCTCACATCTGTTGCACACTTCACCACAAGGAAAATAACCTTCCTTTATACCATGTCCTCAAAATAATTCTCTGAGTCAGCCTTGATGCTTTCCCAAATAATTATAAAAGGACCTCATTAAGATATTACAATTCATTTCATCTTTTCGTAATTACAAAACATTGTCGGCTCACAGTAAATACAACTTCTCACATGTGCAACCTCTGACCCCGTGCACTGGTTGACATCATTATCAAGCTATCTACTGTCACTATCTAACCTCGCTCATCACGATTATATCCCTATTAAGAGATACAATCCAAACATCAGAAACTACTTTTCAGGTACCCTGTCTGCACAGTGTCCTCTATAACTCTTGAATAACTCTCGCATGTCTTTGACTCTCTGTACACGTACTTGTCCACATCATTCGGACACAATGTAGAACATACCCTCAACTGCACTTGATCTCATCATCAATACACAATCCATACGACTTCGTTCTCTGTTTGTTACTCTGCCAGTCTTTACAAAAACAATACTATGTTGACATCAATGAGAAACACAGTCATGAATGCAATATGTCAATTTCCTCAATTGTTTTAATAATGCTTAGGACACTCCCCCAAAGGAATACCATCAACATTCATGCTAACAACATCGACTTTGATGCATTGTTATGTATGCAATGAGGTGGAAGAAACCACCGTGTCACCTACAATATTCTCCTCAAGGACTTGATAACAAATACAGAGGCAAAATCACCTGATACAAAAGTGTAGCGTCTACAAGAGCTTGCATAAAGGTATTGTGGTTCTTTGTACGTTGTGTGACTATAGGTGAGCAGTAGAGCACGGTGCTCTGAAATACCATGTGAAAAAAAATGTGAGGAGGATGTGCTCTTTTTCAACGATAGTGTCTTGTTTCCATTGTGGATACCCGTGTTACATGCAGCAGAAAGTTTAAGGTGTTGTAATGTTAGATTGGCCTTGAACCGTGAACTCTAGAATTCCAAGTAACAATTGAAAGTCTATGCACAAGGAGTGAGAGTGTCTTGTGCTTGCTATGTACAGAGCAGAGGCAGAGGTGAAGTTGTACGACATGAAGAAGTGATGCAATGTAGGGAAACAAGGACGAATGAGCCACAAAGAGAAACAACATTTGATGGACAACATAGAGTGAACGCTATCTGGATCTGTGCAGTGGAAGCCGGAGGAGGATAGAGCTCAACATGAGCAAGCAACACACAGGGACGCGTGAGACAAAAATATATTTAATTTAGTTTGCTTCAGAAGCATGTATGCACAAATGACTAGTTTTGTAGAACTCTAATACAAAAAAATTGTTGGGACACAAAGGCTAGGAAGTCTTACATGATACACTATGTTAGATAATAGATATAGGAATACGAACTCGTGTTACTTTATTAGCTAGCATAGATGAGATAAGATAAGATGAATTTATTAATGTCCAACAATAGACCACCAAAAGGGTCTGAGGGATTGTAAGCTTACAACCAACAATTGGAACACCAAACGGCGTCCAAGAGAGAGCGAGCAAGAAAGAAAAAGAAATATCACCATGACAAGGATTAGGGGTCCTTCCTTTGGCCAGAGACAATGGCGTAAAAAAGGTAATGATAAGCTGATCCTTTGGCTTGGCACTAGGGGAATAAGAGGTGCAGAGTGTGGTTATGGAGTTGCAAGGTCTCCTGGAGGTAAAGTGTAATGCATCGTTGATCTATGAATTTGAAAAAAGATGAGAGGACTTGCGCCAAAAATGAAGGTCTCTGTTTCCGCCATTGCCAAGGTACTCAACTGACAAATCCGATCCTCTCTATCAATATAATGATTAGTCTAAATCTAAAGCTAGTGGGAGCCAACTCTAAAGGAACCTAGAGACATATGTAGGGCGTGGCTCCAAGACCGAGACAAGTAGCCTGGACATGCAATAATCCCATCCTGGATATCCAAAAAGTGCCCAGCATAAAGGCCATTTACGGACGTAACCCCCAGGAGGGTTACTTCAGGTTGTGAAAATGTACTATCTATAAAATCAAATCAGATATGCTAGTTCAACTCTTGTTGCAAGGGGAGGAGGTGAATGGGAGCATCCAACGAGAATTGAAAGCTAGGATGATGGTCAATCTCAATCCCGATTAATCTCTACAGAATAGTGGCCCAAGCATACCAACAACGGGTTCTAGTAGCGAGATTTGAATTAGTGACAACAAGTGAGGAGAAATAAGCCAGGTAGGATTATTTGTGATGGCCATCTGTGGAGTCTGCAAAACCACAAAGATGGTGTAGAAACCAAATTAGATTAAAAATGGCCCCAAGTCAGAAGGGATGAGCTTTGAACTCTACAAGAATAACATTGTGCGGGGTGGATCGATGGCATCTGATGGTACGTCGAAGGAGTAGAGTCTGGACCTGCTCAATAGTCCGAGTCTAGGAAAGATGGCTCTAGGAAAGATGGCTCTTAGACCACATAACCATATAGCACTATTGGTCTGTCTAAGGAATCTAGGAGGGACAACTTAAATGTAATATCCTAAAAGCTTAGTTGCCAATTCATGAAACGAAGCGGATTCGGGCACGTAAATTGAATTTGTGGATTTGGGAGTTTTTGTCCCAATTATGATTCGTGGAGGATTCCTGTGTATATATACATATATATAAATACACACACACACACACATATATAAATATATATAATAAAAGATGAGAGAAATATACATAATTCTAAAACTAAATCATTTCATAGATATATATACTAAAAAATGAGAGAAATATACATAATTCTAAAGCTAAATCATTTCATAGTATGAATCTATGATTCTAGTATGGATCTAGTATACATGATAATTGATTTGTTTTCACAATTATAAAGAAATCAACACTTTCACGTTGAATTATTGAATTACAAAATGAAATTATGATCCTTGAGGATCCTCGGGCTCTAGCTTGGATCCTTGAGGATTTGGGTAGGATCCTTGATTCTACCTGTGGATCCGTCAAGATCCATGGGTTGTGGTTCCTGACGGATCAACAGGCATAATTAAGGAAACTGCCTGGATCCTCAAAGATCCAAGCATGACTTTGGATCCGGATCGGATCCGAATCCGGATTCAGTTTGTCTAGGATGAATTCGGCAACTAAGCCTAAAAGTGATGTCTGAAACACCATCTCTCCAACATGGCAAGGGGGCCCAGCCATTGCTAACTTTGGACTGGAAGGTGGGTCTCAAGTTGAAGCAAGGTCCAAAAAGCTTAACCTCGAGTATGTATAAGAAGAAGCCTAGAGAAAAATGCTATGTACCTTCTAATTAATACCATATGATGACTTGTATTCTTGTACCATACTACATAATATTATTATATTTTCACAATCACTGCAACGTTTTATAGTCATTTACATGACAAATTATTCTCTCTATTGATGTTTGCCGACAAAAAATTATTCCCAAACCTATTGTTTGGAGTAATTTTACAATCTTGTTACTAACCCATATATCTACTCTCTAAATAAGTGCATACCAGGCACATGTGACAATATAAATGTGATGAACCTTGATTTATTTCTTTTCCTAAACCTTGCATACTTTGATGGCCAATTCTTTTTCTTGTAGAGATTATTATTATTCTAGGATTGTTGCATAATTTTGAGACCTGTAGTTTATTTTCATCCTGTAAATTCTTGTGATAACAATTAGGTGCAATTTATTGTGCAGAATTCGTTCATTGGTTATGATGTTCTTCACAAGCTTGCAATTTCTCAGCCTAAACAATATTTACAGGTTTGCATTATTTACAAATTATCTATGTTGGGCAGTGCCATCATTGAGCATTTATTTACCTGTTGAAGATGCTTGAAAATTTAGAAGAGTGTCAAAATATGAGATCGCTTGTGGTAGTCTAACATTTGAGGGTACTGTTTTCATTTTCAGTCCAAATATCCTGAAGGCATACCACTGGAGACAGTCTTTGTACATCCTTCAATGATTGGCATGTTAGATGCTGCTGCAGAAGATGCTATTGACAATGGGGGTTGGTAAGCATTACAAGGCATTGTGATAAAAAACAATGGACTAAGAATAAAAACTTGAACTGTGGCTAATATTTTTGTTTACTTCTGGTATACAGAACAAGCTTCTGAACCATTTTTTGTTTCTCTTTCTGATTAATCAATTATTCACCTGGGTTGTGATTTGTTTCCAAGATATGCTACATAACATGTGTAGTTTTTAATTGATTCATATTTACACAAATGTGTTTACCTCCTGCTATATCCTTGTTTACTGCTATTTAACATTTTGCTAACCTGATGGAACAAATCATTGACAGTCTTTCATTGATCAGGGAAAAGTCACAGGCAACATTTGTGATCACTGATCTTCTCATTTCAGAAACATATTGTTACAAGCTACTTAAATGCTTTAGTGAAGCCATGTTTAATGTATCCGAGTAAATTAAATTGCTTAAAGGGGATTATTTTCAAATGTTCAAACGTAAGATAAAATAAAAATATGACACTTATCATTTAGAGATTTGTTAAGAGTTGAAACAAATGAAACCTTACATCCCTCTGCCTACATGATTATGTCGTGAAAGAGCATAACAACTTGTATTAGGACTTTCGAAAATTACATAGACATTGAACAACAAACTGTGAAAAATTAAAACAGTAATTATATTTCCTAATTATCCAAGGTTAAACGGTAGTGCTCATCTGTAATTGTTTGCTTGGGAAAAAAATACAAGAATATAGAACTATAAATTTCTTAATTCAAAAGTATATTTGAAATTGAAAATAATGGCAGTTGGTTAATTAGATCTATTAGATTTCCACAATCCATGTAAATGAGATTTTTAATTTCTGGATTTGATTGTGTAGAGTTTTTTAAAATTAGATCTATTAGATTTCCCCAATCCATGTAAAAAAAACTCTACACAATCAAATCCAGAAATTAAAAATCTCGGTTAATTTCCAGGCATCAATTGAACAGAGACTAATGAGAATTCACATTTCTCACCAAAATAAATGAGTGCCAGAAAGAAATGACATTTCCCTCAATTTTTTTTTCAGATGCACTCTACACAAATCTTTCCGTTCCATTTACAGAGTCACATATATTTATAATGGTGAAGGTCAGAGCTATCCATGAGACAGGAAAGATAAGAATTATTCACGGACTTCCAATTCCACCAGCCAAGATAAATTTATGGTTGGTAGATGAATGGTCAGGAGTGATAGTTATGTGTTGGAAAACTCCACCACTTACTCTTAGGCTGTTGCAATAAATCTAATTTCCAACCTTTACAGTAAGTTTGAGGGAACATAGATGATATGACTGATAAGGTGTTCTTTCCTGTACCATCTATTCCCAGGTAAAAAACTCTACACAATCAAATCCAGAAATTAAAAATCTCGATTAATTTCCAGGCATCAATTGAACAGAGACTAATGAGAATTCACATTTCTCACCAAAATAAATGAGTGCCAGAAAGAAATGACATTTCTCTCAATTTTTTTTTCAGATGCACTCTACACAAATCTTTCCCTTCCATTTACAGAGTCACATATATTTATAATGGTCAAGATCAGAGCTATCCATGAGACAGGAAAGATAAGAATTATTCACGGACTTCCAATTCCACCAGCCAAGATAAATTTATGGTTGGTAGATGAATGGTCAGGAGTGATAGTTATGTGTTGGAAAACTCCACCACTTACTCTTAGACTGTTGCAATAAATCTAACTTCCAACCTTTACAGTAAGTTTGAGGGAACATAGATGATACGACTGATAAGGTGTTCTTTCCTGTACCATCTATTCCCAGGATTTTGCTCATCCAGATCAGTTGTGCCTCTCCTCTTTTTCCAAAAGACCAAACAGCTACAGCCATTAATCAACCATCATTTTTAAAAATATTTTTGGGTGCATGATGTCAAGCTCATGAGATGCTGGGTTTTATTCGTAGAAAAGACAATGATGAATCCTCATCTCATATGGATCTTATCTGAGTGATGTCTGAAAGGAAACGGAAAAATTGTATCTTATTTAAAAGGGATTCAAATATGATCTCCAAAACTTTCATTTCACATTAAAGTTAAAATTTCTATAGATGTGTGCTAGTTTATTTCGTATTGCTTGGTATTGTAATCCTACGTATAGCATATTCCTCCATGGATGTTGAAATGTATTTGCATTTTCAGATAATAGGCATACCTTTGCAGATTCCTAATGGCCTGGCCACTAAAATGTTTCTAGTGTATCTTGAAGTTTTAAACCTCTATGCACACTTCTCTTATTCTCTAGTATACCCAGCTTCTCCAAGTTGCAAGAAGCAGTTTTATAATATGGTAGTTGTGTATGCTCCCAAATCTGCACCCTGTGCTACTTGCAGTTTGTTGATATGGCTCCTTAAAAGTTTTCATCTTTAGCATACTTTATCCAATATGGTGCCCAGATATAAAATATAAATATTATCTTTCATGAATGAAAGGTTCAAGCTGAGATACAGTGCTTAAAGCTAAAATCAAAAGTAACCTTAAATAACATATTTGCTAATATGTCAGTTTTCACCTTTCTTTTTGAAATTTGTAAACTTATGCAGAGAAAAATTGGCTTCCATTTTCCTTGCATGTAGAAAGTATATAATTTGGTCCACTTTATTATGGTGAGTTTGGTTGAGCATTTTTTTTGTGGATTTTGAAATCAATTCTATATTGTTGGTATGTAGTGTTCCCACTTTAGCAGTTAGCCTAGTTCTTCATGGTCCCGAGGGCTAACGAAGGGTTTAAAGAGATCTTAGAGTGTTTTGGCCTTGTCATTTCTAGTTTGGGCCAAAATGGAGTTGATTTACTTAGTCTCAGGCATACTTACTATTTTTTAGTAAGTTAGCAGGAAACAAGGTAGACTAATTTTGGTGATTGAGTTTGATACTACTTGGTGAGAGCTTTCCGACGAGCTATCACTCATGCTATTCGGAGTCCGATAGCTAATATATTTTAATGCCTTAAGTATTATTGAAGTAACATTTAATTTAGTTGTAAAATATTAAAGTGTTACTTTAATATTAAATTTTATAGAATCTGTGCAAATCAAAAAGGGGTGCCTAAGGGAGACATAAGTGATTATTTTAATATGTTTTATATTGTACATCTTTTATCCCACATTGCCCATGTGAGTTGAATCAACTCTTGGAGAAAGAATAAAAGGGAGCGTTAATGGCTTCATTCGGCAAGTTGAATATGAGAAGAAAATTGATGTGTGAGTTGCAGATCTATTCTTGCATTAGAGGACGTCTATCCTCTCATGTGACATTCTAGACGTCATTCCCTTGGGGTTTGGCCTTTGGAATTCATTGCTATCAGCTTCATTAACAGATAGACGCATTTCCAGCTACAGGTGGATTGGGTGTTTGCTCATATCATTCTCGCTTCTTGTCCGATGCATATGCCATTATGAAGGGATGATTTTATGAGGGTCTTGGACTGATTGAAGACAGATTTTATTGTAGTAACACTGTAGCACGACACTATTCATATTACCGCAACAACAAGATGGGAAGTCATTATTGGAATATTATGCTATAATGCTGGAGTAATTAGTTAGTTGAAACGTTTGCTATGTATTTGGTTTTATTAGTTTGAAAATTAATATTATTTCAGTAGTAGTTCAATCTTCAATTTGCCTATTATTATAAACTCCTCCTTGTTCATGTTATGTGGTTTCAAATTTATGCAAAGACATAAAAACAAACAAACATTTTATTTCCGGAGCTATAAAGGGGTTTAAACGCTTTACGGAGAAATTAAGAGTTGGATGCAAATTATTTGACTAAAGTTCTATCAGCAGTTGGTTCAGTTTTTGGGCATTTCTAGGGTGACCATTACACGGTAGTTTTCTACCATGTTACTTAATCTAAATTTTTGACATAAATCTCCCTAGATTCCTCATGAATGAAATGCTAAAGATATAATAGAGTTCCCACCGCTGAAATTGAAGATTAGTTAGACAACATATCTTCCAAATCTTTATATATGTGTCGTACAATTCATACTTTTGACAAAATAAAAATGTTGAAGGAATACCATTTGTTTACAGTAGCTTCCTTGCTGTAATCTTGTTTGTGCTTGTGGATATTTAAGAGTCTCTGTAATGAAACAAATATATTGATGGAAAATATGTGATACTGTTGGTGCAAGGAGGAAAAGAAAATAACTAGGGCCAAGGGCACACCCAACTATCCAAACCACCTCACAGAGTAACACAATGGAAGTAAACAACAGAGAACAACACTAAGGAGAGAGAGAACAAAATACTTTATTGATTCATCAAGTAATTAGCACACATGCCCAACTGTAAGGCGTTTTGGGTTACGACCAAATACAAAAAAAACACAACTTCCTGATTCATGATCCAACTTCAAATTCGCACTTTCGGACACATATACACCCAGTTCAAAATCCTCTAAGTTCTACCTCCTTCCTCTCTAACCTAACCTAAGTACACTATTTATTCTTTCCAAAATGGCTTACAAAAGATTCTAGAACAATCCAAATTGAATATGAAAGTCGACTCCAACTAAGAACCCAAAACATAAACAACTCGGTCAATGAAGGAACACTTGGCCAATATTGGATAGCTTTGCACGCATTGGATAACTCAGCATATGATGGATAACTCAGCACACACTAGATAATTCGGTAGCAACTGGAAACTGGAACTCGGTAGCAACTGGCACTCGATAGTAATTGGAACTCGATAGCAACTAGAATCTCAGTAGCAACCTGGAACTCGGTAGCAACTAGCACTCGGTAGCAACTGGAACTCGGTAACAACTAGCAGAATGAACAGAAGTGCAGGATTACAAGGCAACCCAAGATGCTCCTGCATCAACAATACACAATGTTAATGTTTTATAGCTTTGGTCTAATAAACTCTAGTGAAGATGTATATATATATATACACACAAAATATTTTATTATTATTTATTTATTAGATAAAGAGATAATATATAATTTTAATGATTAATATCATGAATAGACATGTCCCTAAAGAGACATGTCTATTCATAACTCATTCTCCATATAAATATATTGATAGCTGGATTTGGAAAAGATATACCAAACACATGGCAATGCAATTACACTTGTGGCGATCTTGTTACTCCAACATGGTATCAAAGCCGACTGCAAATGTACAGGAAAAATATATTAAGATGATGAATGGAATAAATCAAAGCCTTAGGAGGATGAGCCTTTGTAAAGCTTCGGGAGAAAATTGTAGAGTAGATTTTTAAAGATAAAGTGAATAAGATATGAAATATAGAGGGAAACAAAACTTACCATTTTCTCCATCTTTTACGACAATAATCCCATTCGCATAACAGACATGTGACCACCATTGAATAGTAGCAGAAGAAAATAAAACAAAAGTATTAATAAGAAGACGAATATGTAATAAGCACAAGCATCGAAAGGAAAATGTGTACTATGGGTAGACCCTTTGATTTGACTTTGAAATAAATTTATACCTTGTGTTTGGAACAAATCACCGCAAATAAACGAAGGAGAAAATAGGAGTTGGGCCCTCAATCCAGTTTGCAACCATCTGATTTGGAATCGAATGGGAAGTCCAATCATATATATACAAACAATCCAATAACAGCTATGGAAAGAATATAAGAACAACCTCGTGGAACGGTGGCATCACAACTGCAGCAGATAAACCCTAGGTGAAGTCTAATAATCAGTAGTATGCAGTGGTACGAGGCAAGGTATGGTAATTGGAATAAGGAGCAAGCATTAAGCTAAGAGAACAGTAAGGAAACATGGACCCCACATTGACTTAAGGTATGATATAATGTTTACGCATTATTTGAATATAAGGTATTATACTTTTGTAGTATGGCATGTTATTATTTGAATATAAGATGTTTTATTTGAATAACTATAGTATGGCATGTTATAGTTATATATATAATGAAAGGAATGGTATTCAAATTGAATAATCTATCTTATTGAGAATAATTATTAAAGATATTATTATTATTATAAGAATTATGTGCTTGACCTTTTCCTTTGAGAATGTTATTGTAGGAAAAGGAAAATTGATTTCAAATTTAGAGGGAGATTGAGATTCAAAAGGAGCCTAACATTTCAATAGATGCAACCTTGAAAGAGAGGGAGCAGATAGAGGAGATGGTTCTATCAACCTTCAGTGATCTCCAATGTATTGATTAAGAGGGAGTAGACCATGTTGAAGATGGATTCTCTAGTAATCAATGAATTGTAGTAGTCAAGAAGATTGTGATTTCTGAATATTCTTCTAAACTATATGGGCCTATCTGTGTATATTATGAAGAAGTAATGACTTCCAAATGATTATCACTTGTAACGCGGATGTTTAAGTGGTACGCATTATCAGAATTCGAGTGCACATACCTTATAAACACTTTGAGTACATGGTGAATGATATGCAAATTGATGTTCAGGATGCCATTAGACAGAGTACTTGGTGAACATCAAATAAATTGACCTCAGGAGGCCATTATTCATAGTACTTGGTGAATATCTTGCAACTTGACATTTGGGAGGCCATTACTCAAAGGAACCTAGTGAATGTCAAATGAGTTGACACACAAATGTTGAATGAGTTAACATTCAAGAGACCAAAATGTCAAATGAGTTGATTTTCAAATGTCAAATGAGTTGCACCATAATGTCAAATGAGTTGACTTTTGATTTTCTTATATTACATTGAGGTATTATATGGTTATGTGTTTATCTTCCCTAGCCAAGAGGGAGTGTTAATGTTTTGTAGCTTCCATCTGATAAACTCTAGTGAAGATATGTATGTGTGTGTGTGTGCATATATTTAAAATATATGAGATGTACATATATATATATTATTATTTATATATTAGATAAAGATATTATATATAATTTGTATATATATAATTATAATGATTAATATCATGAATAGACATGTCCCTGAAGAGAATTGTCTATTAATAACTCATTCTCCATATAAATATATTGATCGCTGCATTTGGGAAAGATATACCAAACACATGGCAATGCAATTGCACAATCCTAGTACTCCAACACACAAGTGAATGGGATGAAAAACTATATGAACTGAATGCATATAAAAATGAGGGAATGCGAATGTAGGAATGCATACTCTCAAAGGTGGGTTTTCTTATCAGATTAGATTCCCCATGTGTCTTTTCTTTGGTATGATGAGACTAGAAGCTTGTGTAGATATGGTTTCGTAAATGATTCCTTCATCCAGGAAGTTTTGGAGCTCCCTTTAAGTGAAGTGTGAGATATCTTATCATCACTATCAGAGCTGTTCCCAGCTTCTTTTTCTTCTACTAAGGTTGCAATGGCCTTCATGGGGTGCCCTCTGGTATGGCTATTGGGGTTTAACTATTGACTTGGGTAGTTTTTTATGTCACAATGACCACAATGTTCTTGATATCTTTATTGCCCTTTGATGTGGCTCGTTGGGTTTAGTTTCTGACTCGTTGTGTCTATTTATTTCACATTGTTCATAATGTTCTTACCATGTATGTGCTTGACAATTATGGTAGTAATTCTTTTAGCCTTTTCTTTAGGTTTGGATGCACCATTCTGAGTGGTAGGGAAGGATGGATTGTGGAGTTTGTTCTCCTCCTTGTTACCATATCAATGCAGTGAGGTTGGAGACATGTTTTCCAATGGTCTTTGGCTTGACCATCAAGATCTGCTTTGTTAACTGTATATAAAGTCCTTCAAGGGCATTCCGTCTCTGTATTTTGGTCTCAACATGCACAATTGTAATTGGATTATTTGCACCTTTAATTAAATGGTTTGTTCTTGTGCACTTTATCCTTGCTGTCACCTATAAAAAATGTCTTCTATCTTTTTCTTCGTACAAATGGGACAAAACTGGAATTTGTTCAGTTTCTGAAATTCCCCCCAGATGGTAGCAGGGATAAATTTCTTGAAACCAAAGAATGTGCATAATTTTACTAAATAAATGGGTATTATTGCTCACTTAGTGAAGGTTGACACATACCTCAAATCTGGAAATCGGGTTGCTGAGCTTGTTTGTTATTTTTGCTTGGACTCAGACTTGGCATCTAGACTCAGCAAATTGAAAAACCCAAGAAACTCGAAGATCTTTAAAGATTTAATATTTGTTTGAAGGTGGCTTGTTTCTTTTCAATGGATGTGAAGAAAATGTAAACTTTTTGTTTTCAAACATGTAGATTCTACACTCATAGGTGCTGATCATAGTGATAGTCATACTAGTGATTGCAGACATTATTTTCAGATGATGGCAAGACTAGAAGTGCTGACAGCCTATCAAAATGCAATACAAGTCTTAAGTGAAGTGAACACAGGGCAGGGAGATTTCATAAAAACATCATACAAAGCTTGTCAAGATGGGACCATCGAATGTACCTACAGAGATTGTCTGAGCAAAGGTGTATGAAAGTGATACAAACAATGGCAGGGAGGATAGGACTTAAAGAAGGTAATCATATAGGAAGAATAAAAAGAAGCAGTTCATTTGAAGATGAGGTCAATTGTTTTTGCCTTGAGTTATTGATTGAAATTTCACTGAACAAATTGGATATAATTAAGATTCTATGTCAGGGTTGAAGAGCACACGATTATACTGAGAGGGGGCAGTGAATCAGTATAATAGCAACTTTTGCAATTTTAAACTTTAATCCAAACAATTACTTTCAAATCTGAAATGAACAATTATTTATATGAACACAATAACACAATTTCTACGTGGAAACCCAATGCGGGAGAAAACCACAGCAAATAAATGCTTCCTTATAAAAATTGTTCTTTTACAATTTAGTTTATAGGCTCCAACCTACTAAAGGCTACAATGTAAGAACCCCAAATGGTTATAACTTCAACAAATACCAAATTTTTTTATAATTCAGTTGTTTGACATTTCATCAAACACTTTGCAATCAAGCTCTGATACCTCTGTAATGACCCTTCATGGTCGTAGCTTGAAATAACACTAATTTCCCTAATATCTAATGGTTAAACATCCTATCAAACACTTTTATAGCACCCTAGTAACCACTGTTAATGACATAGCTAGATGTGAACTATCATGCCACAATAGTCAAGCCAAATACTGAAATGATATTTGTAATTCAACTTGATAAATATCAACTTATAATTTATTATTCAAACCCCTAAAGTTACAGACATACACTCAACAAAGATAATGAGGAAATCTGCAATTACACTACTCAATAACAACAATGCAATTCTGGAATACACTTATAGGCAAACAGTGTACAAGATATAATAAGAACCTGATTTGATAATGTCAATGTTTGGCCATAATATCGAGATCGCAATCCAGATTGAAGTTGGCTTTATCCTTCTATCAATTCACAGCCTCTAGATGGAAATGACTTGCAATGTGCATGAAATTGTGACCCCAGAAACCTGATCTGCAGCCTTAAAACATTAACCCCAGGTCTGAATAACTGATTGACAGCTCAATTATTGAAGGTCCGGTCGAATTGGGCACTTCTAATTCAGTTTCCTATTATAGTGCATTAGAAAAAGACGGAAGAGAGATTAGATAGAAACTATCTAATATCATAATACCCTCCCATAATGGTCAATCTATCTTCCAAAAAATAAATTTGCATGTCCTCAAAAAGTGTAAAAGGTAGCCTTGGGATGATTAGCGAGGTCTACATGTTCTGCAATATTGGCATGTGGTTGAGACCCTCCCCACTTCTGTTGGTCAAAAGCAATGCGAGTCCTACATTTTTGGATCACATGACCAAATTTGTGCCAATAGTTGCATCAGGTTTACTTCTTCTTGGAGCTATTCTAAGATTGAGCAAATGACTGATGTGGGCCTTTATCCTTGTTAAAGGAGTGGGCAGAAAATGCTTGTTCAGGTGTTGTAGTTCATTCTGTCGAATCACTGATTGCCTTCCAAGAGAAGATTGGTGAGGAATGCCACGAAATGTTTTTTGATGCAAAAAACACGTGAATATTAGAAATGACACGAACTTTGAGGCAAATTGACAGAAGACCCAAAAAATTTGAAGAGACACCTAGATAAGAGCTCAAAAAACTCAAATAGAATCTGCTGTGAGATTTTGATTTCATTGTTTTGAAAGTGGAGGCACACAAAACGATGCACCAAGAAAAAAAAGAGACTAACCCAAAAAAAATGATCTATATATACAAGATACAAGAGAATGTTTCTATAACGAACAGGAGAGAGAAAATAGAAACATTCTTGTAGTGTGAAAAAGAATTAAAAAGAAAGTTTCCATAATGAATGGAAGGATTTTATGGAAACATTACAAAAAGAGTGACCATTAGAAAAAGATGGAAGAGAGCTTAAATAGAAACTATCTAATATTGTAATAGCGTGTAGTATGTACCTAGGGAATGCTGATAAAATACATATTTGAGAATCCAGTGTCAAAACCACTAGAAGACAATGTCTCTAAGTATAGGAGGAACTAATAGTATATTGGATAAGTTTCCTAGCAATATTTTCTTTTGATTTAATGTTTTGTTAGTAATTTCTTATTTTGGTGTCAAATATGGGCATCAAATTAATTTTGAAGGAGTTGCATAACTAGGAGTCTAGATTAGCAACATTCAAACAAATATGAACATATATTAGTCTGATTCTATTCAGGAAAGATGATTATCTCTAATCTTCAGGAAACTCCATATTTTTCTCTTAAATTCTGGATCTCCCAAAATGGAACCATGTAAAGTTTGGATAAATAGACATATTCCTCTTTCTGACTAATTATTACTCTTATCTATAACAGGTTTGACTGTCTGTCTATTTTGCCTGCCTCTTTTGGGATACAGGATGCTGCTAAGCTGTTAGGCTTATGTCCTTCTGTTCAGAAGGCTGTGAAGGTGATTGTATATTTAAAATATGGTATCTATATTTTTGATGTTGTTTACAATATAGTTGGATTTTTTATACATCTTCGTGGTATTCCTGAACTGGCTGGTATGCAGGGTACAGTGGCAACTGTTTTAGCAGATACATGTGTTGTCAGTGACGAATTTGTGAAGGTGAGTGGCATATCTTGTCAATTATAGCATTACACCCACATGACATACTATATTGATTAGCTGCAGCCAAGAACTTTTATTTGTATTTAGGTGCAGCTCAATGCATTTTTTATTGAACTTGGTAGATTCACTTTCAAGAACTATAAAGTATAAAGTAATCTATAATAGCTTTGAACTTCAAAATATGAGTTGCTTCAGCTTGCATCTTTTTCCTTTCAGAACACTCAAATTGTCAAATCCTTTAACTTCCAGAAAAAAACTGTTCTTTGTTTCTCTGTAGTGAGTTCCCTTTGATTCTCTACATAGTGTCTTTACCTCAATATTGCTTTACTTTGCCCAGTCAGTACAATATTATAAGCTACAATAAACAAATACTAATTCTTGTAGTCTAAATACCAAGATTGCTCTTTGACACGTAATTTTGAGATGTACATTTTGGTTGATTGTTCTGAGATTCCTAGGATATGGGATATTAAAGGCAACAGTGTTATCTTTGTTATTAATGCAACAATCATAGATGAAAATACCTGGGTAGCATCCTGGCTTTGCCGATGTGTATCACAACTACCAAGGAAAGAAAGTAGAATCCTCAGCTTCAGATGGTGTAAAGAAAAGAATGAACACCCTTTCAGTATCTCCAAGATTTTCTCTTATAAGTATCTTGACCATAGTTCAATTACTTGTGAACTGTCAAGTACTTGCATACTTTTTTTGTCGCTGATTTTTTAAAGTAAAAACTTCTGAGTTGCTGTGTATTTGCATGGTCTTTTTTTGTCACCAACTTTCCATATTTCCTCAGAAAATTCTGTGATTCGTTTAGGGCTGGTAATCAGTAAAATTTATGATTGAACTTTCTTGAGTACTCATCTAGCCTGACCCTAAGACTCACAGGACATGGACAGGATGTTCATATGGAATGATCTCTGCTCGGTTTGATAAAAAACTACTAGCTGATACTGAAGTTAATTTCGTCAAAAAGTTGGATCATAACCATGACTTGTAAATAAATAGGTATCACTGCCAGTTCTTTACTACTCATGAAATTTAATGCCGGAATATATTAATCATGGTCTCAACGTATTCATCCTAAGCAGATTAAAATCTGAACACAGACCTATCAATAACACTAATTTGCCTTCCAATAAAATAGAAAACTTAAACTACAGTTGGACATTGAAAAAGAACCAACATATATCATTTAGAATGGTATTTCGAATGGCAAGGGGGTACAGACCGATTCTGAGATTGCAGTCATGTATGAAGATATATCTTAATACCCACAGCAGTTGCAAACTCCTTCAAACTGGGCATGTATATCACCCGACTGTCATCACTGATGAAATCCCACCCATTATGTCGGGCAGTTTCCACTGAGTGGTCAAGCCGTAATGGCCTGGTATGACTGGCCCGCTTCCGGTTATAGGGAAAGTTGTGACTGAGACAGTCCCTCCTAGCCCGTTGTATGACCAGCCTGCTGAACGTGGGTGTGTAGAGACCTCCTGATGACGACCTGGCCCAGTAGTTTATGCAGCAGCCCGTAGTCTTCCAACTTTGAATGCCGCTATTCTGTGGCAACTCTCTTATCATGGGGTTATGAAAAACCAACTGCAGACTGCCTTCCGCATGAAAATATATACTGTAGAAGCTATTGCATTGGCCTTCCCTTAGTCTAATATTTATCTAGCTGATAACAATTCTGCCCAGATGCCTGAACTTCTAACTGTATTTAACCATTTTTTCCAATGCAAAAGAAACCTGTCTGTAGTTACTTCAATGACGGAACTGAAACTCTTGTCTTCGCCGATTTCTCTGCCCAACCAATGCAAACTGAATTGAGGAAGATTGGGGTGACGTCCAACTCTCTTAGAAATCTCCAGACTTGAGGGGTTTCATCCTCACAGTCTCAGGCCAATCACATTTAAGCAAGCAGAACTTATAATATATCTTTTCATAAATTCTTGTGTGTTCAAATCCCAATACAAGCTCTTCTTTTATAACCTCGAAGTGAGGGAAAACACAAGGAGCAAGGAATGTGGGATAAAAACACCATTTTCGTCTTGTAGTCACTTAAAGCCACTTTATAAAGTAAATAACTTTATAACATAAATTGACTTTATTCCGCACACTTTAATAAAGTTCTGAAGTATATAAAATTAAACCTCCATTGTGACTGGTAGGCAACCTGTTAGATAATGCGTTAATCTATTCGGATGTGGAGATAGATTAACTTGGTGCCAAAACACTAGCACTGAGAAGGGGACATGACATCGTATGTAGGCAAGACATGGTTCAAATGCTGAAGAAAATGTGGATTTATGTTCTATTTAGTCCCTAAATGCCCATAGCTGAAGCTTGGCTCAGTTTTTTGCTAGATCTATTAATTTTGATTATTTAATCCTCTGTAATAACCCCGGTCTAGTTATGGCTTAACTGAATTAATTTTATCAACATCAATTTCCTTATCCATTCATAAGGTTGTCATTTTAACGAACACTTGACAGGCAAAGCTAATTGATACTATATAATTTATATTATGCCAAATTCTTGATCACATTACAAATAGATCTTGCCCATTTAAAGATGTAGTATGAACAATCCCGCCTTGACAACTATGATGAATAAATGCACTGGAGAAAACTGATTATTAACAGGACTACTGTAATTCTGAAATTCTGCACCAATTAAAACCAATAGTTTATAATTGAATATGACCTGTCACTTCCATCTCAACTGGATTTGTCATACTTTATTGATCAAGCCAAACAACTACAGTTTGCAAATTAGAAGATAAAATAGAGGAACCTGACAGCTCCAGATGAGTGCCTGTTTGTACACCCAATGGCCCAATGCTCATTGTATCAGAATTTTCAGCTTGAGACAATTATAATTGCAGACATGCCAATTTATTAGATAACTGCAGGCTCATAATAGTGAATTTTGGGCCCTAAATCTTGATCGCAGACCTTAGTAAAGGCCTCTAAATCCCCCAATATGCCGACGCAACCCTGCAATTAATCCGCAGTCCCTGGAAATAGAAATCCGACCTCTAGAAATGAAACGTGGGTCCTGTTGCAGTGATTTCCAGCAACTAATTTATGCCTCAGCCTTTGGAATGATGACTGGTGCTTGTAACATCCAAACGCTGCCTTCCCAGGTAATAATCAGCAGTCATAAATGCCCAGGTCAAACTCTAATAATGCAAACACTGATTGGCATAACAATTCCAATGGATCTCACAATTTTCAGACAATCTCCAGCATTAAGCTCCTACTTACCCACAGCTACAATAGTAGGAGGAATTCCTAGTAAATAACAAATCCACCATACTCCAGCAGTGGAATAAAAATACTTAGCTACAATGATGAACAGAAGAGAAGTTGGGCAAATTTAGCTATACCTCAGCAGCTAGCTAAATTGCAAATGCAATTCTCAGAATTTACAACCCTTATTCTTCGGCAAGGGCTACAAAATATCAGACTCAGAAAAAGCCACAAAGACAACAAAAGAAAATATATCTTCAAGCTTGCTTTTTCCAATGAAATGAGCTCTCATTTATAAACTCTCATTGGTAGAAGTTTCCATAAAACTCCACTTCAGAAATCGTGGAAGTTTCCCAAAAGAACTCAACATTAGAAACTTTCCAACTTGCTTTTTAGAAATATCACTTGAAGTCATTCTTATAATAAAATAAACATTCTTATAATAATGCAACTCAATGAATAATAAATAAATAAGAGCGCATGCAATTATTAACTTGATCAACTGCAGGTGACGACCAACTACCAAGCCACCCACTGCACTGCCAAGAATAGCAACTACTAAAAATAGACTTTCTAAAAATAGTAAATCTATAACTAAGGCCCCCAAAATGCCTTGTCAGCTCACGAGGGTCGCTATGGTGAACTGACTTGGCCAATTGCAGGAACGTGCTAAAAATGGGGACATTACATCCTCATATGTGAGTTTGAACTTGTTCCTTTGATGAGACAATGTTCTCTCTAGATTTTGTTGCATGCCTCTTTTGTTTGTATTGATTCCTCAGTTGAAGGCATAACACTTTCTTTCTTTGGGTTCCTCCCACATCAAGAAGCTATATATTAGGCACTCCCTTTGGTTGTCTTTCAACTACGCTATGTATGCCTTGACAAGACACAACTTCACATCCAATTGGTGTAAGTAATTTTATTGACATTTTCCATTCATGAACTTCAACTTCCCGCAACAACCAACTTAAGAAATTCTATGGGTTCCCTTTTCACTTCCACTCATATCCATCCCATCACCTAATGCCCTTCTTGGAAAGTCTTTCCAAACTCCTTTAAAAAACACAATATTGATTTATGCCAAGTGGACAGTTGTACTTGAGCGTGACAAATAGACCCACTCCCCAATTTTTCACTATAACGGGGAAGAGAAAATAGTATATTGTTGTAATTTGTGACCTGCGTGGATGATGACTTTCAAAGAGAATTGTCATAAATTCATTTTTGTTGTCAGCCAACTGTTGTATTCATGTTATGATTTAGTTTTGTACTCTTTGTATTCAAATATAATAGAAAACAATTCTGTAATGTTTTATAGGCTCATTTGATACCTTTTGTAATTATATATCGCATTCAATTTATTTTTTTAAGACATTTGAGAATTTATGTAAGTTGCTTGGTTTTGTTGACTTTTTTCCAATCACGTTTGTCTGTGAAGTGTGAGTTGAGTCCTATTATGTAAACAATGATCTTGATTATTAAGGAAAGCAACATCAGTTTGCTGGAATTTCCTTATCAAGGAGAAGGAAAGAGATAATTGCTGATTTACTACTCATGGATATGACATCACCATAGTGGAACATGTATGGAAGGAAGTAAAGAAAAAAAAGAGAAATCAAATGAATGTTTCTGAATGAGCAAAGTAGGTTAATGGGATTTAAAGATACAGAAAACATAAAAAATTAATAAGAGTGTTAAAATGAACTGCTCGAACTAAAAATAAAAATTGTAAAGCTAAATCTGAGAGTCAATATAGTAAAATAGAAGAGGGTAGAGCAAAATGCATAAACCCTACACAAATCAGAATGCGCAAAAGAGTTTTCCTATCTTATTTCCACAAACACAAAAACAATTGTGTAGCAGCATAGAAAGTTTAAGTTTACTACATTGATTCTTGATGACATTTTTGTTATCTCTGAGTACTATTCAACGGTAATATATGTCAAAGAGGTCTCATTTTTCTTCTTTGCATAGAAGGCTACCTCTTTGGCTCAGCATCCACTGTTCCACTCTATTAAAAAGGATCAAATTCTTCTCTTCATTTAGGGCATGCCATTGGATTTGTCTTTTCCATGTAAAACTTGTCAAGACTCTAATAGGTTTTTGTTAGGTCAGAGTAATTCAAGATATAAATGATTTATTGAGTTTAAACTGTAAAGTGCAATTTCGAAAGCCAGAATCTTTTATTTCTATGCTGATTTTCTTTTTCTTTTGTGATTCAGGCCTTGTTTGTGCAATTGGAAAACCACACTGAACACTTTATTAGAGATAAAATGGTTTCTACTCAAAAAGTATATAGAAGTCAGGCTTCAAATTCTGAAAGCATTAGAACTGTAAGTGATGCAAGCCAGCTGGCAAAAGTTGATTTCAATAATGGCAACTCAGTTGTTTTTGATGAAAAAGTTGCAGAGAAGGAAACAAAGAAGAAGAAAGGTAAGGGTGGAAGTGTTACAAAGTCACCTATAGTTGACAATGTTGATGAGAATCAAGACAACAAAGGAAGCAAGGTTAAGAAGAGGCAGGGCAAGAAGGGAGACAGCAAATTAGCTGCAGGGGGAGTGAAATCTAACCATCCTAAAGGATCAGAAAAAGTTATGAGTGAGGAGATTGATTTACCATCAGAGGAATGGATACTGGAAAGGTTTTTGGAGTGGCACCCAGATCTAGAAGGTACTGGACCAGGTATTTTTTGTGGAAGTAATTTTATGTAGATTCCATGTCCTGAAATATGCATATACATTATCAGGCCTTTAGATCTTCTGTTACTGGGTACATTTGATTAATGCCCAGGTCAAGAAGATACAAACACATTGGCAAGATCTTTAGTGATGCATTTGAGACCTATGCTGATTGCATCTTGGAAAGCCAAAAAACAAGCCATAATGGCAGCAAATTCTGACAAAAGGCGGCATGTTTTGGATAAATTACAGCAATTTTTAGACGAGGTTAGTGTGTTTGTTATTCCTGGACATTCAGTGCTTGTTACCTTGATTAGTCAATTTCCCATAAGCATGGGATAAGCAAAAACAAGGCATGATGATTGACAATGTTGTTTCATTTTTACTTTCAACTTCTCCAAATGAAAAGATTAAAATACATCGATATTGTAGTTGGTAGTTTAAACTGCTTATTAAACTTTTGTGAACTTGGCATATTGTTTATCCATGTTAATATATAATATTGAATGTTCTAATGCAATATATTATCTATTGAAAGACACACATGCTTTGTGCGTAAGGTCTTTACATGCACACATGGTAGTGTTTTCAGTAGATCTGATACATTTAATTTAATGACAATTCTCATTTTATGCATGAAAATTCCCTGGGATCATATCGGCTGTTTCCATTTTCCAGGCTTACATAAATTTTCAGTTATTTGAAAAGGCATTGGATTTGTTTGAGGATGACCCTTCAACTTCTGTGAGTCCTTTGTAAAATATATTTTATTGACATTTTTTGATACTTGTTACGATCATGATTGGAAGACTTCTAATCTACAATCTTAACAGGTTATTTTGCATAGGCATTTACTAAGAACTTCAGCTACAGAAATGGTGGACATGATTTTGTCAACACTGGTAAGTATCTCTGTCTTTGTAGTCAAGGAGTATTCTAGTTACAATCCATAGAAAAAGTAAGGTGGAATCAATGCAGGGCATTATAAATCTAAAATTATGCAAACTTGGCAGTATATCAGTTCTAATGATTTAACTCTCTTCTGGGGGGCATCTAATTTAATAGGGACCAGTTTCCTGGTAAAATTGGATTAGTAATTCTTATTAGGAGAAAATAATATTATTACTGTGTAAGGGCAGTGGTAACTTGGGGTTTGTGTGGTGGAGATGATTTTCACTGACTAGCATTTTGCCCAGCTGTAAGAGAACTTTGGAGTAATTTGACTTAATGAACTTGCAGGTCTGCATAAGTGATATACTAATAAGTTCATACTATAGATGTCATGTCTCCTGCTGTATTTGAGTGATGTGATCGGTCTTCTTAAGTACAATATGCAGCTATATTCTAAAATTTCCACTTCTTTGCAATATGAAATATTAGTTGTGCAGTAAATGTAATAAACAATAAAAAGACTTGTAAGGTACTCAAACTTTTTTCACCAAATAAATAGAATGGTAGAGCCTCACTACATATTCCTGTTGTTGGAGCCATGCCGTACTTGATGGAAGGCATTGGAGGTGTTAACTCAGGTGATGCTTGACTTTAAATTTGTCCAGTTGACATAGTATTCTATGTTTGTAACTGCTATTGGTAGATAACCAACTCATTTACACATCCTATGTAGGAAAGGGGATTCGTGCATAGCGTAACATTTGTGGAAGTGACACACCAGAAATCATCTGGTAACGTAAAATTTAAATTTCGATGTCACATTTTATTTGGACTCAGGAATGACTTTGCAGAACAAAGAGTAATGTTCACTTGCCCATTGGTGAAATCTTTGAACATAAAAAATACATAAATTATTAATAGCTATTAATAATTTATGTTTTTTAACAGGCTAGCTTAAATGAAACCCATTTGCATTTTTGCGAAAATCTTTTTGAGTGTTGAGTTGAAATTTTGTTGAGTTTTCTGTAATTTTGAATTTTGGCGACTTTGGTGTTTTTTAACGAGTCATCTGGTTTTGGTTTCGAGTCATATGGACTTGCCAAAGTTTGGTGGTGCTTTACAAATTCTAGTATTATGCAATAGAGTTGAATGGAAATAAATATGGATATGAATATTTTCAAGGCTCTCTCATATAGATACAATATTCAGAATATATATTGCCAATAGTCTATAAGTTTTCGAACACAAATATAAGCTATAAGTGTAGATTTTCCCAAATTGAGAAAATAATTGCTACTATATTTTAATAATCTAAGAACATTAAAACAAACACATCGATATCAAGATTACAAAACAAAGTTTAAGTCAATCTTTTTATTAATAAATTTATAATTTATTCTAAATTCTAATTTAAAATGTCAAATTACAAACAATCATAAAATTGAAATAGTTTAGATTGGTTTTGTTAAAGAGGGAAGAATCTCCTTTGCCCTTTTGATAAATTGGAAAGAGAATTCAATGAATGCTAGGTTGTTAGATTATACTTCATGCCACATGCCAAAATACTAGCATATTCTACCTACAGGATCTCACCTGATCCATTGGTGTAACGTCTCCTTTTTCTCCACTGTGAGAATTGGGTAGACCCCAACAAATTGTAGTTTGCTTGGTAAACTATTTAATATGACTGGTGATGATGGTGTGTTATGTCCTCCAGTACCACGTGGGTTGAGTGGAGATTGGACCTTGTGACCTTGTGCTTTACCATCTCACCAATTGAGCCAGAGCTCCAACCTTTTTGTAATGTCTTCTTTATTTAGACCTTGGAAATATAACTAAATAATTTTAATTACAAAATTATGTTGTCGAAAATAATTAAATTTCATGATGAGATTTTAATTATGTAGCAAGGTCATAAAGTAATTAATTCTGAAGTTTTAGACGACCTCTTTTATGTCAATGGGAAATTATAAGAGGGCCATTGTGTATTTCCAAGTTACATTTTAAAATTAAAGAAGAAAGTGAAATATGAAAAAGAGAGGGAAATATGAAATGTTTCTTCAGCGGGTTAGAAAAGAGTGGTGAGAGGCTCATTGAAACATGAGGAGTTTATTACTTTTCTTTGTTTGAAACCCTTGTGGTTCTGGAGTTTGGATTTAATCCAGCTTAGCCTCTACAGGAGGAAAACACTCTTAGAAAGATTAGTTTTGGTGGTAAAGAACTCCACCCCAGCTGGTGTTTGGCAGATTCACTTAGATTTTTCAATTGATTTTCAGTGATTGTTTTTAGGAAAATCTGTGAATTTTCATTCTTAGACAAGTTTACAGTATAGGGAGGTTTAATGATATCATGGTATTATTTGCAATATTATTTTGGATGTCATTTTAATATCTATTTTTTGTGAAAGGGTTTTAAAATAATTATATAAAATAAGGAAGCTAATATTCTATTTGAGTAAATGATAATAAAAATCTCCTAGAATTGCTCTTCCTACAAGTGGACTTTCAAGAGATCTCTTTTACTAGTGTTTAGCAGGATTATTTATTGAGTAAATGATACTACAAATCTCCTAGACCTTGAGACATGGTAATTTCTATGATGGGAAACTTGTATGGCAATGAATTACTTTAGAGTGTAATAGATTTATATTTCTTTTATTCGATTACATTAGATTAGTACAGATGATATTTGTTAGAGCATTTTATGGTATTGGCATGTAGGTTCAAGATTTCTTGTGGACAAGCAATCATTAGGAAGGGGGTGTTATGTACCCTGTATTTGGACCTTGGGATATAATTAAATTATTAAACTATGTCATAAAAAATATGTAAAGCTCACAGAGACTGATTTTAATTATTTAATAAGATCACAAAGTAGTTAGTCTCTAAGTTCTAAATGACCTCTTTAATGTCAATGGGAAACTGTAAGAGGGCCACTTTGTTATTTCCCAAGTTAAAGATTAAATTAAATAAGAACTGGAAATATGAAAAAGAGGGGGAAATGTAAATAGGAGAAATTGAAGAGTTTCTCTTGTCGGCTGTAAAAAAGTGGTGAGAGGCTCATTTGGAACATGTCGAGTTTATTCTATTTCTTTGATTGAAACCCTTAAGATTTTGGAGTTTGGATTTGATCCACCTTAGCCTCTGGAGGACGAGAGACCTCTTGGGAAGAAAAGTTTCAATGGTGATAAATTCCACCCTAGATTCATTTGCAATTTATTTTCAATGCTTGATGTTTGAAAAGTTGCGAACTCTCATTCTGAGACAAATTTGTAGTTTAATGAGACTTGATATCATGATATTATTTGGAATATTAATTTGGATTATTTTCTATTTTAATATTTATATATCAGCGGTATGGTTTTGAAAGGATTTTATAAATTAAGGAAGCTAATATGCTATTTGAGTTATTTTGGAATTTCATGTCATATATCTTGCAAAAGTTTGATTTCCTTAATAAACTTTGACAATTGATTTAGAAGGTTTAGAACTAGTATAGATATCTTAAATAAATCTATCTAAAGAAATGCTGATAGATATCCATTACAAAATAATTATAATTTAATTTACATCTAAAATTATTTATATTTTCTTTATCTCCATTTATTTAGTTTTTTTACTAATTTAAATTTTTTATTTTAATTTCTTAAAAAATGGATGATTTATATCTACAAATATTATAATTTAAACGGATATTTTATGTTCTATTTATTAAATTATTTGTAAAAATATATTCTATTTATAATAAGATTTAAATTTTTGACATGTAGATGGTTGTCAAATTTAACCTAGAAGAATAAAAGTTAACATTAACACGTTCACACCATCTCACTGCCCCATTCTGCCATTGTAGAATGCCTATAGGCATTAATGAAAATAAATATTATATTCATGACATGAGCTTAAGCTAAGGATGTGAACTAAAAAAATAGGCATCGGTGAACTCTCTTTCGAAAATTGAATATCCAAATCCATTGATGTTTGGTAGCTTCAGTTAGATAATCTTGAGTCAAAATTAGTGAAGATATGTATATACATATATATATGTATGTATGTTATTATTATGTAAATATTAGAGAAATTAATATAATAATGACTCAATAGATATTATGCACGCACACACACATATACAAATACACACATGATTATAATTGTCATGATATTAATCATATAATAATGAATAGACATGTCCCATGAAGGGACATGTCTATTCTTGACTTATATTCAATATAAATGCAATAGATCGCTGCCTTTGGGAAACACATACTGTACAGGCAATGCTAATACATTTGTAGTGATCCGTATAATTCAACATGGTATTAGAGCTAGGCTGCAAATGAATAGAATGAAATAGAAAGGAAAGCGTGATTAACAACTAGGAAACATTGAATGTGGAGTGAGTGGTAGCCCTTGTTGCTTTGACATATTATTTTATCTGCTGCTTAAAATATCGCACAAATTGGGAGCTTCAAACTTGTAGAAAGTTCAATTTCCTTAAAATTACTAGGCCCACATTCTTATTGGGATGTCTTTACTAATCATTAAAGGGAAGGACATACGCACGACTTGATGCAAAATTTGACCACCGATGCCCTTACTATAAAGTCAATGAACTCATATTGGACATTTGTGTAAAGACGGTTCACAAACCACAGATATGCGTAACCAGTCCGTACAAACACAACACATTCATCACAAGTGCACAAAATAAATGGGACTGGAGCTAATCCAATCAGTGAATGGAAGGTTAGTAAACTTGAATGACAGATAGGAATGACTTTATTCATGCACACATAGGAGAAGTCAAAAATTGCTTGCAACATTGGAATTGGTTAACACAATGGGCAATTAAGGACGAGAGGAGTGGGCTGAAATAGGCACATTTGTAGTACATTCATAACATATAATTTTTGTCTCAAAATAAGGAGGGTCCACAATGAAGTGCAGGAATAAGGCAAAGGTGTGGGACAAATCTTTTGACCCCACACAACAAGGAGATATTTTATAATCTCACAAGGAATAGATATAAAGAAAAGTAAAAGAAACCAATAAATGGATAAAGACAAAAGAAGAATCAATGTCATATTCGGTGCTAACACCGATGAGGAAGACACGGTAAAATAATGAAATAGCCGAACATTGGAAATTCTGATCTACATACCTCACACCGTAGGGAAGGTAATATATCAGTTGAGGGATTGAATAAAAGGTTAGTTTTTATGTTTAGTTCCTTGAAGTTGTTGTTGTCATTGATAGACAAGTCCACAAAAGAGAAACGTCCTTGATTAGCATATTGGGCCCTTGGCCAAATGTTTATTTAGCTAAATCTTAGGTCAAAAAGAGGTGGCAAATTACAGGATGATTGGATATTGAAATGATGGCTTGAGGGTTATTTTCCTTTTCTTTTTCTTGTCAAGACCTTTGCACTACCTTAGGGCCACAGTTTTTGGGGAGGGCTAATTTGGTCTTTGAATGACCAAGAAAGGGATATCTTGGATTTGATTCTTCAAAGGAATCTTTCAATGTAGCCCTAGTTTGGGCTTCACTACCCCAATTACCTATGGAGTTTTGAGAAGAAGAAGTCTTGAAGTACACAACCAGTCCCTTCATTGGCTTTTTGGCCTTGATCTTATGATGAAAACTAGGAAAATTTGTGTCTATGGTAGAATTTGTGTTTATAGTTGATAAATTTTATTGGTATTTTGAAGTTAGGCTCATGAAAATAGGATGCAAGAAATTCGACTATTCGATGAAGGAGTGCCTTTCAAGTTATATTGGGTTAGAAAAATAGGAAAGGTGGATTTTAATCTCCCTTAATGACCACTTATATGGTAGGAAATGTGGGTGGCCATGGAGCATATTGAATGACTAAAAGGTTGGTGAAGTAGCATATGAGTTGGATTTATTAGAGAATAGCTGTATAAAATAATAGTGGTATACATAATGTATTCCATGTTTCGTACTTAAAAAAGGCATTAGGACAACAGATTATTGTGTTAGCAAATCTACCCCCTCTTGACGAAGAGGGTAAATTGGAGTTAATTCTAGAAGTAGTGGACACTTGGGAGAGGAAGTTGAGAAGTAGAATGATAAAGTAGTACCTCATTTGATGAATGAATTTGCCTCTTGCAGATGCCGGTCGGAAAAATAACAAATTTTAGAACATCAAAATTTGAGATTGCTTGTGGGCAAGCAATTCTATGCTGGGGAGATTGTAATGGCCCTTATTTCTAATGATCTATAGTAAAAGAAAATCATTTGTTTAGTATTATTTTGAAATAAAACATTATTAAACTAACACTAAACAATTAATAAAGGTGACTTTATTAAGTTATATAATAAAGTCACAATAGTTGTATGAGAATGAAGTTGAATTTTACTATTATGTCAATGCCTCATTAATTGTTGCAAATCATTAGTTGAATAATTGATTCCTTTCCAATAATCTTGAGAAAATTCTAAAATATTTTCCTAAGATTTGGAATTGAGGAAGCCTTCGTTAGTGAATATCTGACCTAGTTGGGACTTCGAAGAATCAAACAAATTCTTTAGTGATATCATCATTGGAGGGAGCATCATGTATTTTAAGATTGAAATTGAAAGAAGTGTTAAGTTTTAGTGCCAAAATATATTTGTAATCATAGAAAGTGGAAACAATGATTAGTCAATTTTAAGTTGGGTAGCTGCTTGTTGGGATTTTTCATTTTTTAAAGCTTGTGGATAAAATGGAAAGAGTGGAAAATATCTTGACCACACATTACTTTCTGACAGATGCTCCTAAAACTAATGCAATACTCTTTGAGAATTGACAAAGAAACACACGGTGGCAATCATAAGAGGGATTATCTAGTTTCACTAGAAGAAGAATAACGACATAGCATTAAACATTTGAAGAATATCTTTGGGGCATTTATGTGAGGGTTTAATGAAAATATTCAATCCAGTCAATGTGAAGTCAGGAATGATTTTATTTTATGCTACAGGAGATTCGAATATACAACTCATTAGTGGTAAATCGCTACATTTTGCTATCAGACTTCATGAAGTTATCATTCTTCTAACTTCTATATGAATTGAGTTGTTTGAAAGTAGTGGTTTTGAACTTGTTTGTTACAATGGTGATGTCCTTGAAGTTTTATGGTGACAATAATTGTCTAATGTCCCTACTTTTAGGGTTAGCTTGGGACAAGTAATACTTGCAAAATAATTGTTAGAATTAAACAATAATGAGTTGTTGATGTCAGTTTTGTACCACTACATAATATTATAGCAATTGAATACTTGGTATAGAATACTAAACACTCAACCATCTCTTGAAAAGTAAATACTAATGAAGAACATGAGAAAAATCCAAGGTTCATTACACTTGGATACTAACTCAGTTATATTAATGTGTTTGGCTAGTTAATCACGTAGGCGGGCTTATGTTATTCATTCAAGGATGTTGGACTTTTGCCGTGATGATGATGAAATCTAACTTTGCAATGTATACTAGTGCCAAATGATGTTGATGGTGATGATGGAGGGAATGTCCACCAATGCTCTAATTTTCTAACTTTCTCGAATGAACTCCAACTACTGAACTACTTGCTGCTTTACCTCTACTCCTATGAATGGAAAGATTAGCAAATGGACAGGGATCAAATCTGATGAAAGCTTACCAGTGGCTCTACCTCCATAGATGCAATGATTTAAGGGAAAAAATACTAGATTATCATGCAACGCTTCCTAAAAAGTGGCTAGGATGCCAGTGGCCTAGTTTATGAATCCCTATCAAACATCCACTAATATCACCATACAACTTACCATCTATTCTTGCTCTTGCTTAACAACTTTTTTGAAATAAAATTTACTTTAACAACTTCAATGGAATTTAACTATTGGAAGTAGAAACCATGCAATGACACCAAGCGCCCCTAACCATGCAAGTCACAACAATGATAAGAGAAGCAATTTTGGCATTATCTTAAGCAACAATTTTCTTCAACCCTTTACAAATGAGAGCAAATGGCCTTATATAGGGGCCAAAATTACAACCAACAGTAGAGATTAAGAGGCAAAATCAACGATCTTGATCAAATCCTAGAAACCCTAATTAGGGTTGCCACCCCATCGGTCAATGAGAAGACTCCACCTCATCAATGGAAAAATGAAAAAAAGGAAAAGTGGCAACCAATGAGAAGACACCAAAATGGTAGCGAATCAAATCAAACACCTATCCTACCCAAGAAGAAAGGAGAATTTGTCACTTAGGCTTACATCAAATGATCTTCTAATATAATTCTACCCTTTTCTTTCATCTTCTTAGCCAAGGCAATGAACTTGGCTAGCCTGTTGTTAATTTCCTTCATTGGAGGGCAAGGCATGTGCTTCATCTTGAGCTTAGTTGAATTCATCATGTTGCTCATTGCTTGCAGTATCTTCTCATGATTCTTCTCATATTCTTTCGCATATCCAATTTAGGCATCGAGGGAGGCGAGGGTGCCCAAATGCTCCTTCTTGATGGCAACCTTCCCCAACTCATGCAATCTCGATCCAAACTCTTCCTCATTGGCACTCTCCTCTTTGATATCTTCAAAATCAAATGCAACCCCAACATCGCCCAACATGGTTGAAATGGAAGTGTCAACGCTTGGGCTATGTTGTGCAATCTCATTCCATGCTCATTCCTCCTTCATCCACCAACTTGGTTCTTTCCAAATATCTCTCCTGTAGCCCAATAAATGCCTATAGCTTGGGAATGGCTAAGCCCTTGACTGGAAGGAAATCCTTCCACTCCCCTTCAAATGTTCTGAATTTGTCTCTAATAGCCACCAATGACCTGAATGCCGAGATAAAGGAAGGCAAGAAATTTCACCCATCTTGAATTATATCCCTGATCCAATCTTTGATTTCATGCAACTAAGCTGATATCTCTTCCATGTTGCTCCCGTTGTCTTGCGGAAGGGCTGCCTGATGCAACTGTTGGATAGGTTGACAATCTCTCCAATACTTGTTTTTGGCCTCCAACTTTACAATCCTCTTGTTTGTCTTCTTCAACCTTTCTCTAATTGAAACCATGCCTTTTTGGATCTCCTCACACTCCATGTCATCAGTGATTCTACCCAAGTTATGCTCTACAATCTCATACTCGTGTGCTACAATCTCATCCACTGCCTTTTTAACCTTCGGTATAGCAATCTGAACTTTTTGATGACACTCATCATCACTCCTGATTACCTTTGCCACCATTTTTGCAATTTGTTTTTGTTTCTCACTATCTTCCTTTTCCACTAACCCTTGAATATCTTCAACTATTTGGACAATCACCACCTCGCCTCTTGGCATAAGCATTTGCCTTAACCATAGCGATGCAGTGCATCTCCCCAAATTTGGATTTGGTTCGACTAGCAAAGCATCACCAACGGCCTCAGGTGCCTGACTTACTTCATCAATATCAATTGGCCTATCCTCTTCTTCACTAGTGACTGTCATACCATCTCCATGTTGGTCCTTCGAGAGAGGAGAGTACTCGGTACTGTCATTATAACCACTTGATTCTGAATCAGAGCTCACCTCATCCGAGAGCCTTTGTCTACTTGTATTAACCTCTTGGCTCCTAGCCTCAATTATGCTCTTGCTTGACGGTGCTACATTCTGTCTCTTTGCTGGAGGCTCTTGATGTTCTTTACTTTTCTCAACCTCCAAATTTCTCTTCTTGCTCTTAATTGCTCTTTGTTGCCAGCTGCTGCCCCCACTTTTTTGTCTGATTGACTCTGCTGGACCTTCTTCCTCCGATTTCATCTTCTCATAAGGCGTACCTTCTGACTTTGTAATTTCCTTAACTTCTCATTGTACCATGACTCAGTGTGTAGATCAATTGTCTTTGTAACTGCCTCTAAGGAAGGATCCTGATGAACATCCCAATCCACTGGACCCGATTGTGTTCCATCAACTGTATCATAATCTTCTCTTAGTAGATTTTCATCATGTTCTAGTTGATTAGGAATATCAAGGCCTCTCCATCTGATTTCCCTCATCATGCCCATTGAGAATCTTGAGAAAGATAGCTTCCTCACATGAAAGTCATCCTGTGCATTGGCCCAAAAATCTTCTATAGTAGAAACATGTTCGAATGTGTTTTCATGGGATGCCTTCATAAGACCACTAGGATCGAATCCCTGTCTTGCTCTATACCATCCTAGATGATACCGTTCTAACTCTTGCACAGCTGCAAAGACAACAGGATTGGGGCAAGTATCATTGCCTATTCCAAATGAGAAGGTAATCCCTGTCTCACCTTTAAGTTTCATCATCTTGTCATAATGCTCAAGTTGCCTAGCCAACTCCATCAAAATTATCCTGTCAGGTGGGTACGTTGGAGGTCTCTTGGGACAAACTATACTTTCTACTACCCTGATATATGTGAATTACGGAAATCAGATGAACCAACTCCCATACTTATTAACTTTTGCTTCCGCTTCTAATGATAGCCTCCTAGCAGGTGTCCCCTGTAATATTCTTACCGTCTTCATGGAAAAGGCGTCATAAAACATCTTATAATCTTTGGTGTTGTGCAAATGAAGCTGTGGATAGCACTCATGCACCAAACATTGCTCCGGCCCATTGCCAATCACTCCTAAGGTCTTAAGTCCAGGATTTTCATATAGTCTCGCAATCAGATAGAAAAGATAGGATCCCATGTAGAATTGCTTTTGATTTTGCACTGTCCTAAGTTGCAACTCTAAATTTTGACTTATAATTCTAGCCCAATCGAATTTTCTCTTTCCATTTTCAATTTCATCAATAAAATAGTACATCTAGTTCTCACATTGCATACCTTGAGCCACACCCATGATTCGGTTGAGAAGCACAATAAGATCGCCATACTCTGATTTGAAATCTGACTTGGTGAGTTTTGACGACTTGGTAACTCCCTTGTTGCCTTCGTGTAACCAATTCTGCTTTAGATGAATGAAGTAGGCCTCCTGATTATCCTAAAAGAACTTGGCTGCCTGATCCATCATTACCACTATCATGCCTTTATGTTGGGGAATATTGAATACATCTTCGACCACTTGTCCGTTGATGTTAGCCAACACTCTCTTCCCTTAAAAAATGATGGGCTTGGTCACAATATGAAATCGGGATGCACACTCCATTACCAATTCCGGACAAGGCAAAGTAGGAGGGAAAGCTGTCGCGTGTACAATTCCGCTCTTGTAGATCTTCTTTGCCATGGGGGATTGTCCTTCCTTCAATCTATCCTTTAAGTGTACCATGTTCACCGTGCCGATATTGGTGTCACTTATTCGCCTCACTTTCGAGAAGAAGGTGGTCTTAAGCATTCTTACTTGCACTAACATCTACCATCCTAGACACTTATTTCTATCCCTTCGTTCTAAATGATATAGACTACACTTATCAATCTCCAAACTTCTTTCTATCGATTGAATCTAGCTTATTTCTGCCTTTCCAAATCCTATCTCTACACTTATCAATTTCCAAACTTCAATCCTTTGGGTGGGACTACTTTAGGATGGACTACACTTACATCTCCCAACTTTAATCCTAGGGTGGTCTAGCTTATTTCTACCTCTCCAAGTGTCCTATCATGAAATCTACACTTATATCTCCCAACTTCAGCCTATCAATGGAAATGATGAAGTGGTGGATGAATAGTGCAAGAAGAATATAAGAGAAATGAACCAAGCAAGAACAAGGAATAAAATCTGCATTTAAAACCGATTTTCACCTCTAAAAATGAATGAGAATCTCACCTTAAATCTACCTTCTACCAATAATCGGGCCCCTTCAAGTTCAGATCAGATCTCAAAATTTTCAACCCTTCTCCAAAATATGATGCCCTAGTGAATGAATTGCTTGCAAAAAATCTTCCCTTTTCAGAATTTCAACTTCCCAAACTTGCCCACAAATGCAAAAAGAAAAGAAAAGAAGAGCTTAAATCACCTTGCCTCCACCCCAAACAAAATTGCCTTAGCTAGAGGAAGAATTCGCTGCCAAAGAAGGAAATCTCAGACCTCAAAAAATCGCTCAATCTTGCAAAAATCGGATCTGCTCCTCCAAATCACCCTAGGGCAGAAATTGCCCAATTTGAAGGAAGAAAATAGCTGCCAAAGAATGGAAAACTGACCCCAAAAATCGCTGCTAAGGAAGAATTCACCCAACTGGAGGAAAAATTTGCACAACCAAGTAAGAGGAGATGAAATGGATGAGGAAGTAAGAAGGGGGAAGCCCCTTCTTATATCCTCTAGTTGATCTCCAGAGTGGGCCAACCTACCTGGAGGGAAACAAAAAATTAAGTTAAACTTCCAAAGATGGCCCAGTTTTAAGTAAAATGTTAAAATAACCAAGCCCCATAGTGAAATTGACCCATTTAATTGCTAGTTTGATCCAGAATTGCAAAATAAAAACAAGGTAAGCCTAGGAGATGTCAAAATTTTCATTTGACAACATTTTGGCAATTATAATATCATTTATATCAAATCTAGCATGCTGAAATCAATTTTCAATTCCAAATTACCAATTTCCTTTAACATTTCTAAAATCTTCTAGGCCAAATTTCAACCCAATTAATGAGATTTTGCAATTTAATCCAATTTCAATTCTACAATGCAATTTCATATTTTTAACAAAAATAAATCTTTTTCCTGGCAATCAAAATTCAAACTCTAAATACAATTTCACCATCAAAATTTCTTTTCATCGAAAAACTTCAAGATTTTCCAAATTGACTAAATCCAAAAATCATTTTGAAAATGCTCAAACTTATACAATTATATCAAATTTTCAAAAAATCCGTTTAAGTGCAAAATTTTCTATTCTATCCTGCCAGATATCATTTTAACCATCGAAAAAAATGTTGTCGTTGAATTCCGTTTGGCTTAAGGATAAAATTGCATGTTCCGGAAAATCAAGTTTAGCATCGGGTGAAAACAAACTGAATCCTCTCCTGGCCCGAAGGCATCCAAGGTGCAAAAATTGTCAATTCAAAAAAAGCCTTTGGACCACTCCAAATCTTGCCAAGGCAACCGAAAAATTCCCAACACTCGCGAAAATTGCCAAGGCTTGCCCGAAAAAGGGGGTCCCCAAAAATTTTGGGGTGATGGTGTGAAAACCTTACAACACAAATCTAACTATACTATTCTATCATCTATCCTAACCCCAAATTGTAAAGACCTCTCTAGATCGAGATTACTAACCTTCTTGAGGATCTCTGGGTCCTGAAAGATATAATATCGATTCTAATACCACCAATTACTTCTATGTCTTTTTATGGAGTACTCCCTCTAAGATTCTTCATGGAAGAGGTAATCTTTGTCCAAGGCCCTTATCACTTAAGCACATGTTGCCATCAACGGAATATTCTGGCTGTTAAGATTGTATCATCCTCACTCATGTTGGTCAAATGGAGACTAACCTTGCATACCGACATTAAGGAGGTGATGCCATATTAAGATCACTCTATTCCCTCAAAAGGGACTCTCTTGATCTTAAAGCATTAATCATAACCATTAGGAATGTGTATGATCCATTGGAAATCCACCTTTAAATATACATATATACATATGTATAAATTATTTATAACATAAATTCATAAAAACAATATATATATATTCATACCTTACCTTTATTCTTACTTGGTACATGTGGTGCTTCTGTCCCGCAATGAGCTTGTACTTAATTTGTTTTTTATTGGTTTTTCTTCAAAGAGTTTTATTGACTTCTTAATATGATATGTTGTCTTTGTACTTCCTACCTTCTATTTTCTATTGAATGGAGATACGGCTATCATACCTTTTGAGCCTTATTACTTTTCTTTTCTATTTGCTGTCATTGCTGTTCCCTATATCTGATCAGATATGCATGATGCCATCTGCCAGCATGGGTAATTCCTTAGCATGATTGCACACACACACACACACACACATTCACGGAACTAATTTTCATATGAATTCTCCGTCTATTTGTAGACCGTATCGGGTCTGATCTCCATCCCTATTAGTCACTGTGTAATCCTTCATCATCCTTTGTTCGCTGCTTCTTTCTTTATTGCAGCTGTATTCTATAGAATCAGTCTATATATTACAATATTTTGACTCCCTTCTCTCTCCTTTTCATGCAATGGTATTTATTTTGTTTCCTTCCGTTATTTTGATTGCACATTATTATAACCCTTTCATTCTGCAGCCCCTCCCCCCCTCCCCTGATATCTGAAATCTATTTCTTTTTTATTTTCCATGTTCAAAAGGTGGCAATCTATGACATCCAACTAGTCATCTTCCTTCATTATCGATAGGGTTTAGTTGTGACATGCCAACATAAAATATTGTTGATTAGTCACTAGTATGAAACAAACCTTCTATGCTTAATATTGATAGTGATTCCCTTACTTATCCATTGCTTATTTGGTCTTTTGTGACTGATTTGTAATCGGTTAGGTCTTAAGTATTGATATGCCTTATTCACGAGTTATTCATTAATTAACTATTGCTTGATAAATAATATATAAATATTTAAGTAACATTGTTTAATTAAGTATTGCTCTATATGTGTGTGTGTGTGTAATTAATTGAGTAACATTGTTTGATCAATCAGTTATCTATATATATATATTAGTTCATCGATATTAATAAACATATAAGTTTAACTGATTAAATCCATAACCAACTGCATTACACTCTTATTCAATCGCGATTCATTGCATAGGTCAATATTTGTCATTTTTTTATCTTTAGAAGTATTCAGTCTCTTTCCTTAGTAATATGTACTTGTAGCATTATGAACTTATTGTTTATTTAACTCCAACCAATTCTTGTGCTATCAAGCATATGATTCTTGCTTCACCATTAACTATCATTCTACATATTTATTTGATCTCTCTACAATTATGGCTTATGTCTATATCCATTCATTTATATTTAATGATTCTTAATAGTTAGTTGATCCCTTTATTAATATATTACTATTAAATTATTAATCTTTCTTACCAAATAGATGATGATTCAAGCCTGCTTAATTAATCGACAGTCACTACTTAATTTGGAGCTACATATGAATTAGTGATACTAATGTCTAATTCTCTCTTCTCAGGTTCTCTCATTGATTTGATTATGTTATTATTATTTATTTATCTTTGTAATTTAATTTTATTATTATTATTATTGAATCTTATTATAGAAAGGGGTCATCACAAAGAGACTATTTGATGATTTCTGCACTATTCCTAGTAGAGTACAATACACATTCAGCTACTCTTATTGAGATAATATTCCAGATGGAATGAGGAGCATCAAGTTTTCCACACAAGTCGGGATAAGTCTCATTTGGTTATATGTTGGACCAACATGAGGATTCTGTGAGAAGTTGGAAGGACATAGTATTCAAATCAAAATAAAAGAACGATACGATTTGGTAGAGTTGCGTTTCTGCCACATTATAGAATTAGCGGCACTGTCAGAGACTATTGAATACCTCATTCTGGAGATGTTTGGAAGGAGAACTTACATAGTAATACTATCATGGTTGTACAAAATGGTTCAATCTTTCCCAGGTGCATGATTTCATATAGATGTTTGTCTAATTATATGTCTCTAAAGGAAGAGTATTAAGAGAATTGAACACTTAAAGTCCTTTTTCCTATGTGGTTGGAGTTGCCACCTTTTTCTTAAAATTTAGGCATATAAGCTTGTTTAATAAGTTTGCATTTTGTCTAAGATTATTAGGTTAAGGATGTAGCCAGTTCTCGCTATTATTATTCTGTCTTAGTAAAGTGGTTTTGCTCATGGAAGATAAATTCTGGTCAGCATTATAACAATTCATGAAGTGCTTCTCTCTATGAAGGTTAATAATATTAAATGGGTTGGCTTTATTCTGGAACTAGATTTGATGAAGACATATAACCATGTTGCATGGGATTTCTATATTAAAATTGTGGAAAAGTTTTGTTTAGAAAAAGTTTTTAAAAATTATTATGGAATTGGTTTCTACTCCTAATTTTTTTGTTATAATAAATAATATACCCTATGGTATTTTCAGAAGTTCAAGAGATATCCATCAGGGTGCTTGGATTTTGCCTTTCTTGTTTCTTATATAGTGGAATCTTTGGTGGGAAGTCTTTTTAGAGAAAGTTTAAAGAGCTGAATTAAAGGTATTGAATCTACTTTCACCCATGCCACATCCTCAAATCAATTGTTTCTGGATGAAAGCTTTGGGCAAAATCTAAGCCAAAGAGTACCCTTTTTTTTGAATACATCTTTGCAAAGTTAGTAGAAGATTGTTGACATTTTAGGGTGTCAAATCAATTCCCTCTTCCTCACACGACAGTTTGCTGCTCTTTAAGGGAGTAGTTCCTAATTCATGTTGGAGTAGTTTAGTGGACAGAGTTCAATGCAAATTCCTAACTTGAAAAGATTCTGTTGTAAGACAACAGGTAAATTCCAATTGATGAAGGCTACCGTTCAAAATCTTTTGGTCTATACTATGAGTTTGCTTCAGATTTCTACCAAATCTGTTGATAAGGTAGGAAAAAAAAAACATCATGAATCCATAGAAACATAAAAACACCAATTCAGATACATCCATCAAATACACAGGCAAGTAGATACACAAGCCTAATTAATTTTGTAATGATTTCAGTGGCAACTGCAAAGTTTTACAGGGTGGCTTTTGTTATATTTACCTATATAATACATAGAAAGATTTTTTTAACATTAATAATTATTCATTCTAAAATTTTGAATACAGTCAATTGGTAGAATCCTAAATCCAAATGGCTAGCAAATCACATACAATGCAAGTTAATACACTAAGAAATCAGGCTGAATAAGAAGTGTTGGAGGATAAATTACCTGTTCTTACTGCAGGATTTTGATATGAAGCTCCAAAATGGAAATGCTGAAGATGCATCACAGAATGTTGAATTTTGTTCTTTGAATCCTGGGGAAAGGATAACTCGGGTATAATCTTTCTTAATTGCTTTATGTTACAAACTTTTGAATATTTTAGAAAATAGCTACTAAAGATTCTCTATTATGCTTTTAAATGAGATTTTCTAAAATTTCTGTATGGTTTATACGTCCACTTTGGTTCCCTTGCAGGCAAAAGGTTTTCCTGGCTCTCTATCAGCCAGGGCCCTTGAAATGGTAGAAGCATTGGAAGGAAAGGTAGGTTGAACGTGATACTACCTACAGAGTTTTATATAATGATGCTTTGTGAAAATATGCAAATCATTCTTTTTCTTTTCTTGGAAGAACTTCTTTGTTGCATTTCAGGATTGCATTGTGACACTTAAATTGTTGAGAGTAATCAGATCTTTCAACTTATCCAGATTGTATCTGATGAAAATTTCTCAGCTCTTCCTTGGGAAATCTGCTTTCATTGGGATAATAGCTCCTCCAATTTGTAAAAATATCAAATTGTGTCCAAGGGGTTTAGCTTAGTTGAAGCAATGAGTTCTCATTGTGGTCACCCTAGTTCAAATCTCAAGATGGACATCTTTGTGGAATTCTAAGTTGTGACTCTTGGTCTTCCATTGGTTGTATTTGTCTCATTCTAAAAGGTGGATTCTAAGTTATCACTCTTGGCCTTCCTGATGCAAGTAGTGGGTGTAAATACCAATTACTCTCACAATTCATCCCTTGAGCTTCTCCTAAGCCCTACCAATACTTCTCCAAGTCCCTTAGGACCTACCATTGGCTAGAGGTACGGTGAATGATCCTTCTTTACTTGCCCATTCACCTTCCAAACTCACCTCTACTTTCTAGGTAAACAATAAGCCTCTAAAAAGGCAACCAAACTCCCCCTTACACCTTACTTCCTTGTACCCTCCAGGATCTCAAGCATTCCTACATTCCTTCACACTTCTTTCCAAGGTTTCAAGACAAACAATAGGTTTTGGGCACTTTACCAAACTCAAACAACAAACTTGCGCTAGGAGACTTAATTGGGACAGTTCCTTGTAGCCCTATTTTACTGTCTCGCCCCTAAAACACACAAATCTTACAAAGAATTGTAAAGTTTCTTACCATATTTCAATGTGAGGCTGACTGATGCACGACTTCGGTTGCAGGTGTGAACACTGATGTCGCTGAATTTGATCACCGATGTCGCTGAATTTGATTTGTTCCAGATCTGTATATGTTAGTGCAGAAATAACAGAGTTAACAAAATGTTCCTGACCTTGAGATGCTATCAATCCTTTGATGTACTTGCATTAATTGATTTCGATGCCTTGTTATGTCGGGCAGATTGAATATACATATAACACAGAGTAAGGGTGAATGGGCATGTCTCTGAATGGAGACAAGATCATTAACCATTGAACCGATTCAATGTTTGTTTATCATAACCAATTTTAAGTAGACTTAACACAAGTCTTAAACATGTATAACTGATCATAATGAACTCGATTCATATATAGCTTGATGTATAGATCAATAATGATCTTAAATCAAAGGAATGATAATAAGTTTTGATCATGTCTGAGCTGTGATCTCAGAATATATATATATATATATATATATATATATATATATATATATATATATATATATATATATATATATATATATATGTATGTATGTATGTATGTTCATCGGTTTCAACTATATCGATCAAATGCAGAATTACATATACTGCCATTATATATATAACAGTATGTACATAATACTGGTATACATATATACATATGTATATATAGATCCAGATCACAGATAAAGTCAGACCGAAGCTACATGCTTTAACAAGAACCCACCAAAAAAATTGAGGAATCTTTCATAAGTCATTGAGCCCTAAGAAACTTCAAAAGATGGGATTTGGGTTTGTCCTCCTTACCCATAAACTAGCAAGCCCTAATTTAGGCCTATTAAGGGCTAATATCACAGTTTGTTCTAAAACTTGCTTAGCTCTATAACCCACCTCACAAATGACCATGCCAACACCTAGGGCATCTCAAAAAAAATCTTCAACTCCACGGTTTCAAGCATCCATACTTCTCCTACTGATCTTTGCAATCGTTTTCCTTCACTGTCTATTGGCTAAGCACATGAAGATGCTTAGCCTAATGATCTCCAATGGACTTCAAGCTGGTGGGTAGTATAAAAATAAACTATAAAACATTGAACTCCATCTTATACCCCTTCTTCATACCGAGTTTCAGGATTTTCCACCATGGGGTTTAGGAGGGAGATTCCATTTTGCTTCCAAACCCTAGTTGCAGGTTAGGGTAGCCAGTGAACAAAAACCAATCCAAAACTTTCTGCAAACTTATCTACAACTACCCAATGATTTAGCACATCTCCTAAAAGTCAAAAGGAAACTATCTATATTGAAACATGTACAAACTATTACCAAATACAATCAGATGTCAAAACTGTACTAACTGTCCTACACACCAAAAACTTGAAATTGCTTTATTACTTCAACTCCTCAAATCAACAACCCTTTCCACGGTTGGAATACATCAAGATATAGGTCACATAATTGGACCTTTCATCTTCTTACATGTTTGATCAATCATTCAATGGCCATGACTGTTGGCCTTCCAAAAGTTGTCAAAAAGTTGCAAAAATTGCTCAGCAACAAAAATTGTTGCTTGACAACATTTTGACAACTTTTTCATTTTTAATGCTTTTGACCTCTAAATACCCTCAAATGGATTCAAATGCATGCTAAAACACAAGACACTTATTAAAAACTTGAAAATGCATTTTTTGGTCAAATCCCAACATTGACTGACCTAGACCTTGAACATAGGTCTTAATACAAACATGAACAAAATTGCTTAAATGAACACTAAAGCTGCTTGAAACCTAACATATTGATTTATGTCAATCTTAGACACTAATTACCATCCTAATACATCAAAATTGTTGTTTGACTTGACTAGTCAGGACCTTGGGCCCCTACACCATTTCCAATTGTTGTTTCTAGTGTGATTGCTCTTAAGGAGTGTGAATAAGTTGTTAATTGTTGCTTGTAAGGAGCGCCCGCTTTGTAAATGATCTTAATATAAATAGAAAAATCAAATTGTGTGAAATCTACTCTTGAGATCACTAACATATAAGCACTTCTCAATTTAAGGTCTGTAATTGCAATCAAAATCCTGATCACTTGCACTTCCTATTAGAGCTTATTAGAACAATAATGTAATAAGTTGCATGTCTATCCTTGTATGTAATAAATCAGGTGATATAGCATAGGAGGTTGTTTTATTGCAACTCAATAGTGAGCCTCTTGTATAGTCATTTATACGGTAGTTGTAACATTAATGTGGTACTTGAAATGGTAAATATTTAGATCTACAAATTGTTGCTCTCTCTTCATGAAGGGAAAGCCCTTTGCTCTCATCTCAGTTTTTTTCTTATAATAGAATTGGTATGAGAACCAACTTTGCTCTTGAGTAGGAAATTGGAATGAGAAGGTTGCAAGATATTTATAATGGTGTGGCAGTTGTGATTGTGGATTGAAGTCACAAGGTCATGCAATAAGGGCATAGAAAAGTTGCTGAAAAAAGTGCCAATATTTTTGACCTGATCTTGGAAAAAGGATTTTAGAGGTCATTGTCATTTCTTTCTAGCTTAGTCATGGATTTGTTAGGCTGTGGGTAAAAAAACACTAGGAACTGGTTTAGCAATTGTGGGTAGACTCAAACAAATTAAGCTGTTACTTGTGATTGAATGAGTGAAATGATTGTGAGGGTTTTACGGTGGATTGCAGTTTGAAAGAAACCTAGTTGCAGTTTGCAGTTTTGATATGGAAAATACATTCCTGGGAGCACATAGAGTCAGATAGTCATTTTTTTAAAAAGTTTGTGTTCATTGATAGAAGGATCTTTTTGCAATTGTGGAAATACTGACAAAAATGATGAATTGCATAGCTTAGAGGTATTGTGAATTGTAGAAAGTTGTGAGGGCTAAGGTTCAAATTTGCCACTATTAGGACATAGTTTGTGGGATTTTTGTTCTATTCAACTCCTTTGCAAATTTTGCAATTTCAAAATCTATAGTAAAAAATTTTGGAAACCCAAACAATTAAAAAAGGCAGTTCAAAAAATATTTATAAAATTTGGTGGTTTCAAAATATATTTGAAAATAGTCATAAATTTGACAGAGCTTACAAAATTTAAGGATTAATCTTTATATATATATGTATGTATGTAGATATATATATGTATATATATGTGTGTGTGTGTATATATATATATATATATATCATAGTAACATGGGGATGTGTCCCTCCACTTTTTGTCCCACGTCCCGTAGACAAGGATGCACCGGGGACTTTGGGACTCCATTCCCTTGCCCCTAGCAGTGCCACTAGATTTTGCCATCTCCGCCAATGATGGGGGGCTGTCCCAATGCTGACTATTTGCTGATTTGACTATTTATGTTCAATGTTTGATATTCCAATTAAATGCAATGTTCAAGTATTTACTATTTCATAGATTCAGAGACATTGGGATTTCCAAGACCGCATGGTTTGTGATTATGTGGTTGTATGAGATTGTTGGGGCCGATTTAGGACTCTAGAGGGTTTTTCCAATCCGATTCAGATTACCATTCGGGTGAAGTAGGGGTGCCCTCTCTCCCCCACCTAATTCGATATTTACATTGACGAGTTGGAGACTTTTCTTAGGGATTTCTCCCTTCGGAGAGATGGTTGGTACTTGCACTAGGTTCTGATTTCTATTCTTCTCTTTGTGGATAATGTGATTTTGTTGGCCTCCTCGCCTGAGGGCCTTCAGCATCTTCTTGATGGGCTGCCTTCGTTCTATGATTGACGACATCTTGATGCAAACCTAAGCAAGACATGGGTTATGGTCTTCAAAGCATGAAGACTTCACATCTCCATTTCAGCTTCCAGGGTCGAGAGATCAAGGTTGTTTTCTCATATACTTACCTTGGGGTTAACTTCTCTAGCCCCCACTTCAGTTTGAAGCCGTCTATTTAGCCTTGGATATCTAAGGGGATGGGCTCCCTTGCCTTGCTGGAGAGACAGTGTTTCATACATCATTTTTAGGATACTACTTCCAAATTGGCCCTCCTGGACTCTTTTGTCAAACCAACAGTTTTATATGGTTTAGTGGTGTGGGGACCCTCCCTCCTACCTTCTTATTGGGACTCGGTTGAGGGAGTCCAGATGCTCCTCCTTAGACGTATTATCAGATGCCACAGATCCACTCCACGTAGTGTCATTTTGGCTGAGTTTGGTGTACATCCCTTCAAACTTGGGGCCATCTTTGATCTGATTTGATTTATTCGCCACCTACAAGGGTTTGTTGACTTAGTTGGTGGATGTGATAGGTACTCATACATGGCATACTGCTCTTCAGTCACGATTGGCAGTTCAGATCTGACTTCTAGGGCTTGTTGTTGGTATGCCCAAGCCACCACCTTATTCGTCTGCCTCCCAATTTTCAGCTCTCAGTCCCTTAGAACCTTCTAGTGGTGTCTCTTGTTGGACATTAATAAATTTATCTCATCTCATCTTATCTTATCTATTGCAATACATCTTTTCATAACTAGCATTGTTAAGTACCATATGTATAGTATAGACGACCCCCTTGATCCCCCGCCACCTTCCCTCCATTGACCCCCCTACTGTCCCCAAATTAAGGCCCCTCTGTCCACCTATCCCAAAAACTTGCCCCCTTGTTCCGTCGTCCCCTCGTTCCCTAGGACGGTGTAACTATGATATATATGTGTGTGTGTGTGTGGGGTGGGGAGGGGGGTCACAAATTGAAGGGGTTTCTATGGTTTTTGGACTTTGATTTAAATGTTAATATGTCATTATATTTTTACAGAACATACATGTAATTTTATAAGGCCGAAAGCACACAAATTTATGGGAAACAAATAATAATATCTAAAGCCATAAGATACAAATGCTAGAAAAAAATGTTAAAAGACAACTAATTAAATACAATTGTAAAGAGTTGCAAGCTTCTCTTGATTATGTATATTTAATTAATTAAATATTGAAACTTTGTTATTTCAATGATGGGCCTATATATTATTTCATTGGGAAATTATAAAGTGGGTCACTTTACGAGGGAGGAATGGAATAAATGAAAATAACTCTCTCCAAGGATAACATAAAAGAGGTTGAGAATCAGGCAAGAGCCTATAACACAATGGTAAGTTGTGAGCCTTTCATCTCGTAGGTCTTGGGTTTGTGTCTATTCGAGTTTAACACGTAATAATAATAATTTTCAACAAATGATAATAAATAATCAAGGCTTTGGCCCATTGCCTATAAAAAAAATTGAGGTTGACAATCAAAATGAAAATCATTTATTCATTTCTTTTATATTATCTTAGATATATTTAAGAGATTCTCCTTGGGGTTAGCAAACCCTAGAATGAAAATCATACCCTTGTTGGTTGATTTGACGAAATTCAATTTCATCCAACATTGGTGGCTCTGCTTAGGATTCATTGGTGCATCCATTGGTTGAATTAGTTTCGGAGCTCAGTATTGAGGCATCTAACTAGCCGATTTACAGGTGGAGTCACACAGGTTTCATGTAGGAGATAAAATAAAATTCTGGAAGTTTGTAGGCAAACAAAAATTTATTTGTTTTGCAGTTGGATGAAAATTATTGATGTGTCATCCTTATAATGGTTGTATTGTGTCCCCAAAGGGTGAGGCATGTCATCACAGCTGTTGGAAGGAGCAGATGGATAGGTTATAGTGACTGATTTGAATGGCAGCACTGTTGTTGGAGAATTTGTAGTCAAATGTTAAATGTTTTCTTTGTTGATAAAGGTCATAAACAAATATTAATTCTGCTTTTTGCCGTTGTAAGCAGTCAGTAGTGAAAAATTTCATTGGTATATGATATATCTTGGAATGAAGGGCAATTGTTTGTTGAAATGCTTTCACCTTCTGTGGAAGATTATGACTGGTTGCAAACATATATTTTTCTATCATTTACATAACACTTTCAAAATAAACAAGTTCAGAAATCATAAGTTGTGAACCTTATGTCAAGTGTTTGGTGAAATGCCAATACCAAGAGCTCAGAAATTTGGTAGAAATTAGACTTGGGTTCTTACAGAGTTAGTTGAATAACCCATCACTATAGTCCTCATTCAAGTTCTGCAACTTGGCATTGCCATGTTAGAGATGGGCATTTGCAGGAACTAGTAAATCCAGAAGTTGATATTAAAAAACATACAGTGGTAGAGGTGAAAAGGGAACAACTTGAGGATATTGCAAGTAAATGTGTTACAACAAATGCCAAGTTGAAAGTAGAGGTCAAGTATATGCAAATTTGAGTGGACATTATCAATATACTATGCCAGTTTTGTATAAGATCCCAACCTCTACTATAACACTTAAATGTCCAACTTTAGAATATTGCAAATTAAATCATGCAAAGCATCCACAACGTATGATACACTAAAAGGTGAAGATAGAAAAATCTAGGTGTAGCTTGAAACTCTTTGTGAGGAGCTTTCTGGGTTCAAATTAAACAATTCAGAGGAGTGTTTGGCTTGAGATTGGCACCCATCACATGACTATTTATAGAAGTCAAGATGATCACCAACTCTATCTAGTTCCTGGGAAGCTCATAAAAGCAGAAAATACATTGTAGATATCATAAGGCAGATACATGTACTTAAAAAGGCTATATTGCAATGGGATCGATCTTATACACATCTTAATCTACGGTGATATATAATCATGATCATTTACTAGTCATAAAAATTTAGGTATCTTTTTGGTTTACGTAGCCACAATGCCTTAAGAACAACCATGGTTTCTGTATTGAGACCTGATGGCTCAACATCTATTCAATCCTGTTATTATCTGAGTTTTCAATTGTTTTGCAGAGTTTTTATTTTATATTTTATTTATTTATATATTTAGTTTTTTTGAGAATAAATATATATGAATTTGCAAATAATTGACAATGCATGTAATGGAATCTAACTCTTGCAAAATCCAAGTAGAACTATTTCAATTTATTCAATAGATAATCATATTGCGTACATTTGCACTTTTTGGAATTAAGCAATTAAATTTCGCACTATCAAAGGAACCTGTTATGCAGATGCAGCTCATAGAAATTCATCATTTCCATTCCAGATCATCACACTGTGCCTTGATACCCTTGGACGCCCAATATAGAGGTGTTTTGAACTCTAAATGGTATATGCTTGGACCTAGGAACTAGCTGCTGGGTCTAGATGGCTCATGTGGGCTGTATAAGTGGACTCGCTACCTCAAAAACCTCCACAATACTCTTACAGGACTGTGATTTATTACAGCTAGCTGTCTATAGAGAATTCTGCAATTAAAGCCCTTGATGATAATTCAATCTTCTCTTAATATTATGCAATTTAGCATAAATATGACCCTTGGAAGCCATTGTTTTGATTAAGTAAAAACAGGTTTTAAAGGACCCAAAACCTTACAACAGCAGAGTTCTAGAGAGTAGCATGAGAAAAGAACAACACAGAGAAGAAACCAAAAACAACATGAAACAGACCTTAGAAAACAAAAAAGAGGTCACAGAAGATAGTGTTGGAAAAGACAGCAAAAGTCCAACAAAGCAATAGCAACCGGCCAGCTAAGGAGTATTAATCAAATTCACAACCTGGTCCACCAGAGAATGCATGGTTTCAGTAGTAGCTTTCACCTTGTCTTTCTTACTGGTTTCCTCAATCTTCTTCGAATGGGCCCAAGTACGCTTGCTAGGTCCTTGAGAATCAGCCCCCAGGGGAAAATCCTGGCCTTTATCTGCCTCATTCTTCTTCAGGAAATTAGTCATATTATCCACCAGCTGTTTAAGTTGTTTATCCATGTTACCCAACTTGGTTTCAAGTTTTGACTCCTTCCCCTGGATACTGCTAATGTCCTTGTCCGTAACCCTTTGCTTAGCTTCCATCACAGGGATCTTGTGCATTAGATTTTTCACTTCTTCCGCATTTCCTATGACCTTTGAAAGCCTATCAATGTGCTGTCCTAAGGTTCTTTCCTCTCTGGCCGTTTTGCTCAATTGTTCCACTTCCTTGTTTAGCAACACCATTTTATGCTTGAGGATGCCAATGTCCTTTTGAATAGAGCCAGGGTTACCAAATAGGCCTCTAGAGGAACCTAGCCTTTCACCGGCAAAATCACCCCCATCAGATTTAGACCCCTGTTCTCCATCATCAGCATAGTCAGAATCCTTATTCATCTTATTGACATTTTTATTATCCTTCGCCGCACAGACTTCCTTCTCCTCTCCAAGCGTTGAGCCAAGGGCTCATCATCGGAATGAGGAGAAGTCCTCTCATCATGACAACCCTTGCCCTTTCCTTTACTACCTCCCCTGTTTTTGATATGCTCTCTGACAATTTCTTCAACATAATCACTTTCCCTCTCCCGGTCAGAATCTTCCTTCTCAATAGTCTTTTTCCTTTTTTTAGTGCTGCCACTCAAACCTTTTTTTGGGCTAACCAGACCCCCTTTGGCCTCATCTTGCGTATCAGAGTCATAGCCCTTTTCCAGAATGCTCCCTTCAATGTCTTGATCACCCCCTTTAAGGTTTCTGGGTTTTGGGATTTTTTTTGATTTGAGCACATTCATAATCAATACCATTAAACCTTCATGGCAGACATGTTCTCCAGTCGGGTCATGCTAGATGGCTTGGGTAGAAATGGAAAGCGATTGCAACAGATTGGAAGGAAAATTCACCCTAATATCATGTCGAAAATGGTTTGCCAGCACAAAGTGGTAACCATACAATTTTGTATATCTACCATCCAAAGTTAAATATTCTATAATAACAAAGAATAGAAATTGCCACGGACGAGACATAGAAGCCGGGTTAAAATAAGAATTACCTATCTTAACCAGACGATTTCTTTCTTGTTCAGTCTCGATAAAGTCATCAATCGCCTTATTCGAGATCTTCCTTTCCCTATAAAAATTCATCCGGTCCAAATCCAAACCAGTAGCCTCCGCAATGATCTCTTCCGTGATCTCCATCCTTTGGTTCCCAACCAACACCGAGCCATCCATCCGAGATTTAACGAACTGGTCCGTGATAGCAGGGTTACTACCTTTGAGTCTCTCCATGTAACTAGTAAAATTGCCATGCCTGAGGATGTCCCAAACCTCTGGTTTATTCTTCCATTTTGCACAGCTAGGTTGTTCAACCCGTTTCCTCTTTCCCCCCATTATCTCTGCTATAGATGCACTGGTTTGCTTGCATTGAAAACTCCCAAACACTCTGCGATCACCACTACCTAAGCACAGATAGAAAGAAGCAACCCATAATCCGTGTGAGCTGTCCACATTTCTAAAAATAATTGCCCACCTCACTCGAAAGGATTTAAAATCATAATTCATTAACAGCATCATTATTATGGGATTTTTGCTGGGATTTCCATTTGTCATGCTTAACATGCTCGCGGCCATCAGCAGGTAAAGTGTCATATGACTCCCATATGATCTTTTGATCATTACAACACGCCACATTTGAAGACCAATCGGCTAAACCATTGGCTTCCCTATAATTATGGGATATTATGTAATTTTGGAAAGAATTAATAATATAACCTGTCTTAGAAATAATATTGGTAATGGTCCATGAGGGTGGGTTAATTTTCTTTAAGTAGTTTATGATATTAAGGGAATCACCTTCAATCCAAATGTTCTTCAAATTCAAATCTTTGGCATAAATAAGACCATAAAGTGCAACAGAGGCTTCAACCATGTGATTGGTTTGACACCCCAAAGGTATAGCCATACCACCAACAAAGTCACCATTATAATTTCTAATCACCACTCCACAAACTCCACAACCAGCCCTGGAAGCCATTGTTATCTAGAAGAATGAATGGATATTTCTCCATCTCTAATTGCTGAAAAACATTGAAGAATTTTGCCCCCTCCATTGCTGATGAATTGCAGAAACCCTTTCTCCCACACAATTCCCAAATTCCCAGAAAATAAAACAAACTTACATATGCATTATGAAATCGATTTGCAATTTTCCTTTTTATAAATTATTCTTGAGGTTTGATTAAAGAGGCTTCTGAGTTAAGTCACATTAATGACTTATTACCATAGTTACACCGCCCTGGGGGACGGGAGGACAGGGGAATGTGGGTACAAAGGGGCCTTAGGGTGAGGTCCCGTGAAGGGGGCTTAAGCTTTATTTTTTAGGAAGCAGGAGGTCTCATGAGTAAAATTATATTTTGCTATGGGATTATTCAGAATCTTCTCCTAAAAAGTAGAAGCCCCTAATTTTTAGGAAGTGGGTGAAAAAGGGGTGGGGCTGGAAATAGCTCCACCAACTTAGGAATGCTTTCTTCCACTTGTCAAACATCTAAATTTTAGATTTTTAGTTAAAATATAGATTTTGAGGAAAACTAATTTTATAATACATACCTTAAATTTTGGAATTCAATTTTGAGCTTGAATATACAACATAAGCCATGGGACCGCTAGCCTTAAAAAATTCCCTAAAAAATAGCAAGTGGCTTCCGCTCTATTTTATAGGAAGCCCCATTCCATGGGACCCCAATCTTAATTTGAGGACGACAATGGGGGACCGCGGGGGTTGTATACACTATAGATATAGTACTTAAAATGCTAGTTATGAAAAGATGTATTGCAATATAAGATATAAAGATGTAAAAGAGTAAATACTTGAACATTGCATTGAATTGGAACATTGAACATTGAATATAAATAGTCAAATCAGCAAATAGTTAACATTGGGATGTCGCACCATCCTTGGTGAAGGTGGTGGAATCTAGTAGCGTCACTAGGGAAGCGGGAACAGAGTCCCCATGTTACTATGCTTATTACATTGCAATGAAGTGACTTAATAGTATCAATTTAATAACTCCTTGGTATGGGTGCCCAATTAATTTAATCAATTAAGGCACTTTAATGAAAACTTGGCCCCATTTACTTTATAACTTAATAATAATATTTTATAACATCTTATTAATAAAGTTAAACTTTATTAATAATTAAATCATATAATGCCAAGCTATTGAATCTTCTCCAAAAGTCAACTAAGAATCCAAACATCCACTACAATTGCCAAATGACCAGGCACCCTGCTAAAGATAGAAGTTCAGCAAAATTGACTTAATATAAATAACAATTCCCTGAATAACTGCTCAAGCCAAAGATGCCAAATCTAAACATTGCAACATAACATATCTAGGCGCTCTGTGATAGAGAGAAATCCCGACTTTCCTAAAATCGACACTTACTATTAATAGTAGTAAGTGTGCCAAAGTAAACCAAAGGAAGAGCAATCCTGAGCGCTACTGTTCTTTGGAATGGGAATTGGGCTCCAGTTTTGTCAACTAAGCCCTCTAACAATGTGACTAAGTCTATGAGGGCCACTGATAGGCTAAATAAAACTACCGGCCATGGTGAGCTAAAAATTGGACATTACGATTTCAAAGGTAGATGATTGTGGCAGGATAGAGCTGACTATGAAGAACAAAATGAGATAAACCTATTGCAAGTGAAATGTTCCATACTAAGTCAATTGCCAAGACATCCAAAAGGCATATCAAACTCAGTAGAGATACTCCTTTGTATAAATGTACCTAGATATAAGAAGCGACTAAGGTATGAGATATTGGTGGAGAGATTATTGACAAAGGGAGCATACAGAACAAAGTGGATAAATAGTAGACTTGTTCAGGTATGAAGAATACGTCTAAGACATATATTGTAGAATACAAGACTGTTACATACTACATGATGGGATCATGATTGTTTGTGTGTTATGATATATGATTTATAGGTGTGTACATGAATATGTTTAATTTTGTATATTCTGTTCAGCTGCAACCTTTTGTATTCTACTGCATAAGTCTGAACTTCCTCTTATAGCTCATGTTAGGTGTGTGTACATAGAGAAACACAGACACATACACTTACATAAATCTACATAACTAGACACACACATATGTATACACACACACACACACACACACACATACATAGACACATAGGTTCAAACTTCAAATCTATAAAATCTAACTATAAGCATTCAACTGGGTTGTGTAAGCATCCATATAGGATTGACATTGACATGTCAAGGAAAATGGCCCATGTAAGCATCTATACAATCAGTCTGCCTATTTTATCACTACGCAATCCATAAAATTGTGTAGGTTTTCCTGAGCTTGCTGAGGCCAAACCTAGACAATTCCCAGGCTAAACTTGAACTGGACTCAAACCAGTTTTTAACCCAGCCCCGGTTGCAGCCTCCCTGGGAGGAATCCGATAGCTTAGAACTAAATCAATAGAAGAAGAAAATTAGTGAACTAACCTTAAAGATGGAAAGAAGAGGAAGTTGCAGTATGTTAACTGAAAATAATCATCTTTATCTCTTCCTATTTTGTTATATTACCCTTAATGCTGGAAAGAGTTTTTCCCACCAGATCTCCCTTGCCACTGTTGATTTGTATTTTCTCATTTATATTTCTATGTTCAAGAGGTTACCTCTTGGCGATGAAATGTATGAAAATAAAATGTATTCTAAATCTGATTTTTGTTCATTCCTGTTTAATACATTAACTCTTGAAATTAATTGCCCTCAATTTCCCTTTTCCAAGCAAGGGTTGGTCTGCCTTTTAATTTTACAGTAGGCACATTGAGGTTTACTGTATTCATTATTATTTTAAAAAGGCTGAAAGTTTTTGTTTTTTGAAGATGAAGTTACAAATTGATTCGTTAAATTGCATTTATTGTTTGTTTAATATACTGTGCATGCTTATGGCAGTACTTGTAATATTTGCAATGTTTACCATATCTACTTTATTACTATTAATGATTTTATTGAGATAAGTAAATGTTGATTATAAGGTTTAACTTTTATTAATTTACTCAATTAATGCTAAATTTCATTTTCAATAAACTATCAAAAAATAATACTAATATCAAAACACCTTAGAGGATTTATTTATTTATTTATGAATATTACTAAGGGTAACCAATACAAGTAGTTTCTTGCTCATGGTAAGAGCATTCTTTGATCAATTGAGATGAAGTTTAGTGACTTGGCCAACAATTAGCGATGTCAGATACAATAAATTTTGTTTGGATGGGCTCTTGTTGTATTTTATTATGGGCTTCTTGATTGTATAATATGCAAATACTATTGATGTTCATTACAACGACATGATTTGTTCTCTTTGTTGCTTTGTTTTTATATTTCCAGCGTGTGGAGTCATTCACTACTTCTTTAGGTCTACTTGCAAAAGAAAGGTGAAGATTATTAAAACATCTGAATTGATTTATGAGTTGTGCAGCATTGTAAGTTTTGTAGATACATTTTTCTCTTTCTAAGATGGATATATTTTATCATCTGGGTTTGTTTTATAGTGGCCTATGGTTGAGGAGGTTGGACAAGAAGATTGAAAGAACAGTTTTGCATTCTTATCGCAAGGTATGAAGAGATTTTGTTGTTATAGGTGGATTTTATAGACTTCTTAGTGAAGAGCTAAAATGCAATAGAAGATAGATTTATCAAAAAAAAGAATGCAATAGAAGATAGAATTACTATTTTTTTGTACAAGTTGACATCTGTTAAAATAAATGTAATACGTTGAGTTGATTCTTGGGAGCACAATATTGAAATGCATGTGCCATAATGAGAGTTTTTGATATGATAAAGTTATAGGAAAATGACTACAATGGTCACAACAAAAACATGCTTGTTTATATACAACATCGTTGCAATTATAATGTCAAGGGAATAACAAGCACTGGAGAGATGATGGGGAATCACCCTAAATAGAAAGCAGGAACCTGATAGCTTTCATATAAATTGTATGCTCAAATCATCAATTCCTTATGTTGGCTTGATTGTGGGCAACATTAACTAATTATGACTTTTTACGCTTGATGATGATGAGTATGTAATAATGAAAATACTTGATATAATAAAGTAATGAAAATATATGCAATAATCACAATAAAAATAGGGTAGTTTCTATTTGAAAAGTCTAAAGATCAATATTAGACAAGTCTTAAGATCAAGAAGATCACAATTATAATGTCAAGGGTGTAACTAACACTCGAGATGACAATGAATCACCACAGTACAAGGCGAAAAATTTGAAGATATCCTCAAACCCAACTTTCTATAACACTCTTTTCCTTTAGAGATGGTTTAAAATCAGCTTTCTAGAAAATGACAGAAAATTTGTCTTCAATCAAGTTGCTTGAAAACAGGCAATTTTGGGGAACAACTGATTGTGACGTCCCCTTTTTGAAAGAAAATTTAATAAATAAATAATAATATTAAAATATAAAAATAAATAAATAAATAATAAAATGATACAATTTTTTTGCAGTCTCTAAGATACAAAAACATAAAAAGTGATAATCAAGTAAGACATTTGTTTCTCATATCAACACTCATAGCAAGCACATCCCAATATAAACGTTTGCAAGAATATTGAGATCTTGAAGTGAAGAGCACACAATTATACTGAGAGGTAGGAGGAAGGGGGGGATATGAATCAGTATAATAGCAACTTGTTCCAATTAAAACTTTAATCAAAACAATTGCCACAATAACTGAAACAGACAATTATGCACTTGAGAACAATGACACTAAGACTTAAGTGGAAACCAAATGAAGTAGAAAATCACTGCAAATAATTGCTTTTATGTTAACTTGTTCTGTTACATTGATTTGTAGGCATCAACCTACTAGATACTGCAACCTCTATGTTTATGAGCACCAACTCCCACTCTTTGTAGGCACCTACTGGAAGCATTAACCCACACTTCTAGTCTTCGTGATCACCTACACATTGCACACAAACTGCTTTTCCACCTTGTTAGTGTTGCTTTCTTCAATTGATGATGGACACTTTCTTATACAGTTTTTCTTCTTGCATCTGTATGGATTTTAATTGCAGCACACACCTTTCTTATATGTATTATCTCCCTAAAGTATGGATCTTGCATCTGTATGGATCTTGAATTGCACCACATGGTCATATTTTTTATAAATCAGATTTTCAATCTGATTATATATTTCCTTTCTACTTCCTTTACACTTGTTTCAACTTCTTCATTTACTCTACTTTTCTCTCTTACATATTCTTCTTATTCCACTTGCCAACATTTTATTGTAAATAATGTATTCTTCTTTTATATAAGAGGAGATGTCTCTTTGAAATGAAGTGTCTCTTCACAAGTTTATTTTCCTTTGATTATCTCTTATACATCTCACTGTAATCTGCATAATTTCTTGTTCTTTACTCATACATTTTCTTTGTTTTCCTTAAACCTCTTTGTTCTGTTTTCTTCTACTCACATATACTCCATTCCTTTCACATATACTTCATTCCTTACATTGCAGATGATATGTTTTTCCTTTTTATATTTTCCAAATAAATGAGAATTAACCTTTTAAATACCAATGAATGTGTCCCTTCATTTAATTAACCCTTCCTTATTTTATTTATCACACCTTCTCTTATATATAAATTTTCCTTATTACAATGCAACATAGCATCTATTTTGCTGACTTGTCTTTGCTTTGACCTCTTAAATTATATTCTCTATAACTTTGTCTTGATTAATCTCAACACTTATCATCCATATTCTGACTGGATATTCCAATATCTAATTGATGAAAACTTATGTCTTAATTAACTCACCTTTTTATTTCTTCCCCAAAGAGAACTTTTAGAGATGTTATAAACATCATTTTATTCTTTCATCAGTCTCCATCAAACTTTTCAAATTTATTACCAAATATACTTGCTGACCTGGATATTATAATCGTTGCTGCCTTACATATTCAATCAATTTGATCATTGTATAACCTTTCTGTTGCTGGAAGTTTATATATATATTTAGTGTTCTGTCATCTTCATATGAATCTCAATCTTGCTTTGTTGTGTCACTGTACACATGAATCATTGTCAAAGTTGATTTAATATTAGTACTACTATATGATGTGAATTCCTGACAGCTCATTATTGAATAACATTGATTTGAATGCTTCATATCCATATTATCATTTTACTTCTAACTGTATCCATGTTAATATTGTCATATATACACTACTTGTTTCAGTCACTCCTATATGATATTGATGTTTCATTGCCATAATTTCAACTGATGTAGTAAAATTCTTCAAATCGTATATTCTTCCATGTCGACGTTATTCCATGCTGAAATTTTACTTTTGTCTTTATCACTCTCTAACCAACTCATTAATCAGAGATATGCCACTATAGTCAACCTCACAAATAGTTCTTGGTCTTTATTAAATAACCTTGTTGTAATAACATAAGTCACTTTCCCATATGGCTGTTGTGTAATATGCATTTTGTTCTTGTAAGATGTCACTGCTGTCTCAGACCCATATCATGTCATATCTTTCACAAAATGATGTCAATGTATACTTCCATCTCCTGAACTTACTTCTTGATTCTTCATAATTTCTATCTTTGTTTTGATATTAATGGTAATGAACAGTTTCTCATTTGCCATCAATGATAATATTCCCATCATGAAGATCAAAGTTTGAAGAATCTATAGTTGAGAACATAGTTAGAAGCCTTAGACTCAGCTCAGATCAGGCTTGGACTTGGACACAGACTCATCGTCTTGTCATATCCCCATTTTAAGATAAGAGTTTTAATAATAATAATTAGATAATACAATGTTATTAAATAAATAATGATAATAAAGTTATATTAAAACTAATACTAAAATATAAAAATAGGAAATAATGATTATTTAATAAATATTATCAATGAAATAATATTTAGTTTGATATTTTAAATAATTAAAATTTAATAAAATTTCAATTAGTAAATAAAGAAATAAAATTAAATACAAGAGACAATATTGTAGAAAGTATGTGAAATTTTTTAAATAGAATTTAATAACAAATAATAATAAACACAAATAAGTAAGTAAATAAATTATATGACATAGAATAATATAAATTAACTAAATATAATGAAAAGTCAAGAGATGCTTAACAAATAGACATGGCTCTTTAAAATTAAAATATAAAAGGGAGGAGAATTTATTTTAAAGAGGGGGAAAAAGAAGAGGAGAAGATAGGAGTTCAAAAAGAAAAAATGGAAGGGGAAAGTAATATGAAGAAAATAAGGAAGTGACTTTTTGAAAAGGTATCAATGATATTGAAAGGATGTGAACCATCGAAAGGGTAATAATAATGAATAGTTACAAATCTTCAAAAATATTGTGATTATAAAGTATGGAGACTTTTCTAAAGGATTTTAGTTATGAAGTGTTGTGACTTTTTGAAAGGATTCTAACTATGAAGTGTTGTGACTTTTCGAAAGGATTATAACTATGAAGTGTTGTGACTTTTCAAAGGATTTGTATTCTGAAAGGTTGACTCTTGGAAAAGAAGAAACAAAAAAGTATATTTTATCCTTTTCTTATAATTAGAAAAGGAAGAGTTTTATAAAATAAATATAGAGTTGAGATAATCTAGAAGGAATAATTAATTGAAGGGCCGACTAAGGATTGAGCCACATGGACTAGGAAAACAGGAAGGTTAGAAAGGGAAGTTTATGGATTATATTTGTTTAATTATGTGCATGAATTTATTTACATTAATGAATCAGACTTGTGGATAATATTGTGTTAGTTCATGGAGTTAACACCATGGAGATTAATGAGACTCAAAGCATGGGATATGCGAGATGTTAAGATCTCCATTTGACCACCATGGTCGAGAATCAATGGATAATCTCCATGTTTCGAAATATTCTGATGATGTCAACATATGTATATGTGATTGGCCTTAGATAGAGGATGTCTCGTCCAAGAAGAATCTTAAGGGGTGTGCTCCTGGGAAAATGGCAAGGTAGCTATGAGCTAGGAAGCCTGATCTGGAGATGTCATAAGATTGGGATTAAAATAAAGGGTCGAATAATATAGTTGGTTTTGTTATTATTGTGATTCTAACCTTTATTTTGCAGACATTACTTGTCCCAAACTAACTCTAATAGTGGGGACATTACACGTCCAGACTCGACATGAACTGAACAAATAATAACCCCCAAGGATTTTGAAGATTTTTAAGGATTCAAAGTTTCTTTCATGCATCATTTGCTCAACTAACATCAAAAATATAATAATTGAGATAGATAGAAGCTACTTTGCTCACATACAGAACAATGCTCAAATCATATAAGTATAAATGCAAATTTCTGAAGAAAATTAGTTAAATGTCACTATTAAATGTCTACAATATTCATGGAATATAAAATCCATGGAATAAAAAGTTCAAAGCATATATCAAAATAAAAGCTAGAGCATAGAAGACTAAGGCTCATAGTAGCCTATGTGCTCCTACAAATACCTCTAAGATAGGTCATGGAAGACTCTAGAGTCATTCTGTGTTTGAGGCTAAACCTCAAAGACATGCTAATCTTTCACATTGTCATCCTTATCCTCATAATTCTTATCATCAGAGTTAGAACTATCACTCTTATCCTTAGGGTCCTGCATTGGATCTTCTCGTGCTCTAGCCTCTTCCATTGCCATCGCTACTACCTTTGCCTCTCAATTTACTTGATCAACCCACTCCAAGTCTTCATCATGAAGATGTGATCATCAATCTTAGTGTTCCACCTTGCTCGTGGATCAACCTCCTCTAATACAATAGGTGATGGATCAGGGTCCAAGATCTATGTGTAACAAAGGCAAAGGTTGTAGTGAACAAACACAAGATCATTTAACTTTTTCACTGTCAATATGTTACACTTCTTCTAGTGTATATGCTTGAACAAACTCCAATTGCATTTGCATGCTGAAGCACTAGATAGTTGGCTCATGATACAAATTGCAATTCTCTATAGATTTGACACCTTAGTACCGAACATCTCCCACTATATATTTGAAACAAGAAAATTTTAAATCCATACTATAACTTTGAGTTTATCAATCGAAATTAGCAATAGAACTAGAAATTAGAATTTGGAATCTTAGATTTTTACAAGCATAAGTTTTGTTAGAATTCTTATTGCACGACTCTGATGCAAATAAGTTTCCTTGTGCTTTCTTATACATTTATACCTCATGGACTACAATTGTTCCAATTGTCTAATCTATGACATTCTCATAGTAACATCATAGAGCCCACTCTACATCTTGTCATCAACCTTGAAGCTTAGACTGAATTGGAATGCCAAATTAAACAATTGGGTAGCTACATGTATAGGCCTATGAAGTAGATTGTGCCATCCCAAACAATGACATTCCATATGGGACCATATGTATCTTGATCCTTGAATTAAAACCTCAAATGACCCCTTTCACCCTATTCATGCCCTCATAAATGTATCCCATTGAGGGCTTCTCTCCATCAATAATCTGCAAGAAAATGATAAGAGGCTCTATGAACTGTAATTATTATGAAAGGTGAAAAATTAAGCTTCAAGTTTTAAGTTTTTCTTTAAAAAATGAACAATGAACATAAACAAGTGTTTAATAAAAATGATGAAATGAAATAGAAACGAGGACAATAAAGAAAATTACCTCCACAATCTTCTGGGCCGGTTGCCAAAAGCCACTTCCATCAAAATCCCGAGCAACTATCTCAAGAAAGATTTCAAAAGTTTAAATGCGGTGACCATAAAAGACCAATTTCCCATTTCATTTACAGACAGCATTTTAGAAGAAGTAGCTGGCCATGAGATGTACTCTTTTGTGGACGGATTTTCCAGGTATAACCAGATTAGTATTGCGGAGGAGGATAAGCTGAAAACTACATTTGTAGTGGAAGATGGGGTATATGCTTATAATAGGATACCTTTCGGACTATGCAATGCACCGGCTATCTTCCAGTGGATTATACTACACATTTTTCATGGTATGTCAGTAGGAAATTTTAAAGCATTTCTTGATGATTGGTCGGTTTACAGCGGAAAGGAACACCACCTTAAAATTATTGGAGAATGCATGGAGAAATGTCAGAGAGTGAGACTGGCGCTCAATCCTAAGAAATGCCGGTTCATGGTCCCACACGACAGACTTTCAGGACATATAGTATGTAAAGAAGTCTTAAAGAAAGATTCAGACAAAATAAGGGTAATTTTGGAAATGGAGGCTCCCGAGAATGTGACAGGTAACGAATCTTTTCTAGGGCATGTTGGGTATTATCGGCAATTTATCAAAGGATTCGTTGAAGTATCACTTCCGTTGGAAAAGTTAACTAGGAAAGGGGAATGGTTTGAATGGAAGGAGGAGCAGGAAGACGCTTTTCAAGAACTCAAAAAAAGACTTGTGGAAGCACCTATCCTTATGTATCTTGATTGGGACAAGCAATTTCGGGTTCATGTAGATGCATCCAACTATGCTATAGGGGCCATCTTGGCCCAAATAGGGAAGGAAGGGTTGGATCACCCTGTATATTTCGCTAGCAGGTTTTTGTCAAAAGTGGAACGGAACTACAGTATCACAGAGAGGGAAGCACTTGGTATGGTCTATGTGGTCCAAAAATTCAGGCACTATCTACTTGCTACACTTTTACATTTTTTGTTGACCACCAAGCATTAATGTATTTAGTGAACAAACTAGTAATTCAAGGAAGAGTAAGTTAGTGGCTAATTTTGTTACAAGAATTTACATTCAAAATTATAGTGAAACCTAGAAAAAATCATGTAATTGTTGATCAATTATCTCGCATCAAGTCAGGAGAAGCCGTTGGTGGTGGGATAAATGAGGATTTTCCAGATACTCACCTTTTTCAAATTGCAGTGTTACTAGCATGGTACGAGCAGATTGGCCAGTACTTGTCCACAACTACATTTCCTCACGACATGCCCTCAGCAGAAGGGAGAAAAATTGGCTTAAAAAGCTGTACAATTTCAGTTAATTGAAGGGTTGTTGTACAAAATTGGACCAGATGGAATCCTCTGACGATGTGTAATGGATGAAGAGATCCCAGGGGTTCTCAAAGAATCCCATGGAGTGGCAGGAGGCTGTATGGGACCAGATACCACTGCATGAAAAGTGCTCTTGGCAGGACTATGGTGCTCCACACTGGATGCTAGTGCCAAGAAATGGGTAGTAAGCTGTGACACATGCCAGGGAGCAGGCAAGCTGCTCAAAAGGGACTTCATGCGGTGTTTCCATCTCAACGATAGGAATTATTTGAAAGGTGGGGACTGGACTTTGTGGGTCCTCTACCGGCTAGTAAAGCTCATCGGTGCAAATATATAGTGGTGGCCACAGAATACCTGACCAAATGGATAGAGGTATGGGCCTTACCAGACAATACTACCCTTATTACTTCCAGACTCCTCTATGAATAGATAGTCACCTGATTCGAGATCCCGTTGCAGCTCACCAGTGATCGAGGAGTGCATTTTGTGAATCACATTATCCGAATGATGACCATTGAATATAAAATATTTCATTCTTTCTCTAGTCCCTACTATCCAAGGGCGAATGGTCAGGCGGAAGCCACGAACAAAATATTGGTTGCTATTCTCTACAAAACTTGTGGTGTTGAGGGCCAGGACTGGGAAGAGCAAATTCCAACAATAGTATGGGCCTATAGGACAACTTATAAAGGTACTACGAGACATACCCCATTTCAGCTTATGTACGGGCAGGAAGCAGTGATGCCAGTAGAGTATGTGGTTTTGAGCTTAAGGATAGCCATATAGAATAGGTTAAGTGATGAGGAAAGTCTCAAGGAGTGCCTATATCACTTACTCCAGTTGGAAGAAAATAGAATATTTGCCCAATGGTGTACAGAGGTGGCTCAGAAGTGACGAAAATTTTGGCACGATAAACATCTGAAAATGATGAATTTTCACCCAGGGCAACTTGTACTTTAGTACAATGGAAAGAATGAAATTAAGCCAAGTAAGTTTAAAATTCGTTGGCTGGGGCCTTACAAAATAATGGAACTAAAAGCAAATGGAGCGGTAAAGTTAGCTACTCTTGATAATCAGCCAATTAAAGATCTGGTGAATGGGTCCAAATTGAAAATATATAAAGAACGAAAAGTTTCTGCCTACTTTATAAACCCTCAAGACTTCAGCCAAAGTCATTTTTTCTCCATTAGGCGAGCAGAGGAAGGCGAGTGCAAGTACATGGCAGAGGATTGTGGACGTACGGAGTGTCTGGACAATGGAGTAAGGCGACGTACGACCTATTAGACCGTATGGAAGGGGCAGGGTTACAGTCGTATGTATCAGCCATACGGAGGGCAGCATACAAAATCCTTAGTCAGGTTACCTTTGTACGGACAGATTTTGGAGTCAAGGACAAGGCAACATACGACATCGAACGTATGACATCCAGGAAAAGGACAACGTACAACATCCAACGTTCGGAATCAAGGGCAAGGCAGTTTATGGCTTCTAGTGTACAAAGGGCAGACGTGGTGGAGTTGGTGTGCCATACGAAATTTAGTGTATGAACAGTGTATGGGGAATAGTGCATAAGGGGTGGCTGTACGAAGGAATTTCGTACGAATAGGCATAAGGTTAAGCCGTACGAAGGAGTGACTATAGGGAGGAGTGGCCGTATGGCTATCGTATGACAACATACTAATTACACAAATTCTTTACAATTCAACATTTTACTTGAAGTGTATGGTTACTGTTCCAACACGTGGCCAATAGTTCTTTTGGGTGGTCATTGGAGATATCGCAGTACATGTTGGCAGATTGTAGATTGGACATATTCTTCTGACACGGTGAAGTTAAGTATGGGGAATCCCAGCCGGGGCCACATTGTTGATTCCAAAGGTACTAAAGCGGCTGCCTTATGGGCAAGAACTCATAAGTTAGTCATGGCACAGGGAAAGTCTAAACTATCATAGAAGATCAATGCTTCTAGTATCAGTTTTGAAAGTGTGCTCGACAGTGAGTGTAGGGCATGGTGGGAAAAATCAAACGTAGATCATCCTTGCGAGAAGGCATTGGTCGTAGCAGAGGTGGACAAGATCATCTTTATGCTGATCTTTGATTTGCACGAATTTGAACCTATCCTCCAAGATTTAATTACGGGGTATGATGGAGCAGGTCATCAATTTGTCATACAGTATGCTCAGCACCAGGTGGTAGTTTCTTATTCTGTTGAAGTACTTAGTAGGGTTTTTGGAATCCCTAATAGGGGACAGGAGTTGAGCAAAGCACCTATGACAAGAGAAGACAAATGGAAATGGCTAAAACTCTTGTGTTGCCAAGATGTTACCAATGAGGAATGGGAAGGTATTCTAAAGAATAGTCGGGGGTTGAGGAAAGTTTTCATTGCAAATGAGGAATGGCGTTGCGTGGTTGATTTAGTAAAAAGTAAGCTCACGGTTACAGTCGCACCTTTAATATTGCTCTTTGGCTGTTGCCAGTAGTGGATGGCCTATCCCAAGGACAGATTTACAACTGGGCTCACATCCTTTCTGATAGATTGCGGAAATTTTTGGAGTTGCGGCATAAGGCTTTCTACATGCCCCATCATGCAGTGGCTTTGTTTTTGGAGGTAGTTCGGCTTCAAGTTAGTAGTGAACATTGTGGGACATTGGTACCAGCAAGTAGAGTGGAACCGTACCGACAACCGATGACTTATTGGCTACATCTAGACACCTTGGGTGTGGGATCCCAGGGTTGTGGTGAACCTACCAAAAAGAAAGCATGACAAGCCATAGTAGTGGAAGAGGATGAGGACCAAATCAGTTCTGAGGACACGGCAGGTGATACAGATTCCTCCTCTTTTGATTCCCAAGCAGCCGAGATTCGCTTGAGTCACTTACAGGGCACCCCAAGTGAATTAGTGTTTCTGCCACTTGCAATAGGGCCCCTTCCTACGGGGGTCGCTGAGGTTCCTCAGCCGACTTCTCCACCTGGTGATGTTGTGGTACCACCAATTTCTTCCACTAAAGACACTAGCTTAAAAGTAACAAGTGGCTCAAGACACTTTTTGACATGTGGGGCTTCTAAGCTATCTATTCTAGGATTCAAGCCTCTTCTCTCGCCAGACTAGCTTACTCACACCAAGGTGATTGATTTAAGAGGACGAGTTCATTGTGGACACAAGGTACGACTACAGACCTCTCGGGCCAGAAGCGGTCTAGCCTGCGACTTTTGTTGTTAAGTCGGCTGTGGGGGAGCAATCAAAGGACCATTCCTCTCCAGATACTTAGGTGACAATGGCAGGAGCAGATACTGTTTTAGAAGAGGCTGACAAGCTGCTGGAAGAAGAGGGGTTGGTGTCATCCCCTGTGCCCTCGCAGCTTGAGGAACCGGTGGAGATACAGAGGGGGCATGAGGAACTTTTGGTTCCAGCTTCTTTTGTAGCTCAGGCAGGAGGATTTCTTACGGAGTTATGGGCTATGGAGCATTCTACTCGGGAACTCCTTCAGCATGCGCAGTCATATAACTTGGAGGGTGTACTCGCCACAACTGCAACAATAGCCCAGTTCATGCGAACTGACTGCTATATAGATTGGGGTCTCTTAGAATAGAGTAACTACAGCTAGGAAGAAATTGCCACTACTTGGACCAGCTGTTCTATCATTTCTCAGACCTAGGTTGCTTCCTCCCCTCTTATGGCCTCTCTGGCTGCTATAGAGACTGCTTTTCAGAGTGTTTTTGTGGAAGGCCAGTGGGACAAATGTCTTCATAAGCAAGTCTAGGCAGAAAAGAATGCTCTGTTAGCAGGTTGGTAGTTGGAACGAGCTGAGTTGGAAGGCAAGTTGGCAGCGACCGAAGCTAAAAAGATGGATACTTTGCGGGTACTTCAGGGCGTTTATACTAAGCAAAAGACGGCAGAGTGGGAGCTGCAATGCTTGCAAGGCACTCCGAGTCCAGGGATGTCCTCCAATCCTTCTTGAAACATTTCTTAGTTGTTTTAGTCGTCATCTGGAAGACGACTCTTTTTTTGGGGGGGGGATATATGTAGTCGGCATTTGGTAATTTAAGTATTTTGTACTTGTGTTAGTGGGTAGTTAGGAAGCGGGGAGTGTGTCGGTTGGTTTCTAACCAACTGGCCCCTTTATAAGCAGATTGATACTTGGACTTTGTACATTCATGTTTTTGGTAATATTAATAAAATAAAACTGTTCCTCGCCTCCATTAGGATAACATTGTGGTATGGTATATTGGTGAGCCTAATAGTAATAGTTGTATGATATTCTATAATTTCTGGTAGTAATTGCTCTCTACATGTACCTAGACCTAAAAACAAATTAGTTGTTTCTTCTATGTGGCTGTTCAAAATCAAGCATGCACCTAACGGAAGCATTGAAAAGTACAAAGCCAGATTTGTAGCATGAGGTTTCTCTCAGAAAGAAGGTATTGATTATGAAAAAGCATTTGCTCCAGTTGCTAGATACACTTCAGTTAGAACTATCTTTGCTATTGCAGCATCCAAAGGATGGAAAGTTCATCAAATAGATGTTAAAACAACATTCCTAAATGGTAAAATTGAAGTGGAAGTTTATATTGAGCAACCAGAAGGGTTCTACACTCATGACATAAAATCTCAAGTATGTAAGTTAAAGAAAGCACTGTATGGCCTCAAACAAGCTCCTAGAGCATGGTGAAGAACATCTTATAAAGAAATGCAAACAAGAACTAATAGCAGAATTTGATATGAAAGATCTAGGTCTTCTTCACTACTTTCTAGGACTCGAAGTCTAGCAAAAGGGTAACTACATTTTTCTAAATCAAGGAAAATATATTGTTGATGTTTTGACAAAATTTGAAATGATGGAATGTAAACCAGCTACTACTCCTATGGAAGTAAATTTACGCAAGCTAAAGGATGATATGATCAAATTTGAATCTCTGGATCCTACTTACTATAGGAAAATTATTGGATCCTTAATGTATTTAGTGAATACTTGTCCTAACATATGTTATGCTACTAATACCTTAAGTCAGTTTATGTGTGCACCAAAGAAAATACATCTACATGCAACTAAATATATTTTGAGATATCTAAAAGGCACTGTTGGCATGTAAATGAAATATGATCAAGTAGACATCAATCTTCATGGATATTCAGATTCTGACTGGGCAGGCAGCTCTACTTAACGTAAGAGTACTTCTGGGTGTTGCTTTAGTCTTGGATCTGGAATGGTCTCTTGGTTTAGCAGAAAACAATCCTTTGTTGCATTAAGTTCTACTGAAGCAGAATACATTGCCTCTTCTTTGGGAGCTAGAGAAGCTGTATGGTTACAAAAGTTGCCAGTTGATTTGTTCAAAAGGCCTTTGAAGCCCACCGTGATTCATTGCGACAATCAGAGTTGTATCAAGCTTTCAGCAAATCTAGTTTTACACAATCGTTCTAAGCATATTGAAACTCCTTATCACTACATTAGAGATATGGTGGATCGAGGTGTTATCCAATTGGAGTACATCAGTACTAATGAAGAAACAGTGGATATCTTCACTAAGCCTCTTGCTAAAGTGAAGTTGGAATACTTCATGGAAAAACTTGGTATGATTAAATTGTAATATTGGATATTGAATTAAAATTTTCAATTTATGTGTATTTATGCTTCTATGATTATTTAGTTGCATCAGATATGTAATGAAAGGTGACGATCTTTTATGGACATATATATTCAGAAGGTAATCCTTTGTAAGGTAACGATCTTGCACATGATAGGCCTGTTATCATGATGTTTGTTCCGAAGTCATTGATAACGAATGCATTACAATTACTCTAGATATTGTTTCAGACAATTAGAGATCATAATATATGTTATGATAGTGTTCATAGCATGGTGATTTAAATTATTTGACAAATCACTATTTCAGAGTGCTAATGTCAAATAATGTGTTATGTGCAAATTTTTGTACTCTAGTATCTATTAAAGAGTTTTATTACTTCTCCCTTGCTAAGAGGGAGTGTTGATGTATAGCAGTAGTTGAAGTAATGCTATATACTGAAATCTGTTGATATATATATGACTAGTGAAATATGTGTGTGTGTGTGTGTGTGTGTGTGCACATTCAAAACAAATCATAAAACAAACTTAATGTGTATCAGGGTTTTGTCCTAAAGATAATCGGGCTTTGTATTTGTCACCGACCACAACTTGTTATGTACACCGCCGATATGCATTGGTTAATAATCGGTTATGTTTAGTAGTTGTTAAGTCATGCCTACATATGCGACTCTTTGCACTTATATATATGTGGCAAGTAAATTGTTGAGACTAATATCAATCTACGACATACAAGTCCCAGCGATCTGCTTTCTATTCTCTGCATGTTAAATACATTCAGTTTTGGTGATCCTTCATTGAAGCAATAAATAGATCAATTTACATCGATTGCCATTCTAAGACAAAGATCTGCATCTTTGTTTCTACAGTTTGTGATAACAAGTAAGAATATCTATTATTGTTTGATTCTGATATAATAGTTTTATCTATCAGAGATCCTTAAAATTAACAGGCTGCCTTGCCTCAGGACTCGCAGAATCCATGAAGGACTCACCAAGTATTGTAATGCTGGTCGAGACACATGATGAAACAATGTACAGTCCAAAGGCACAAATACATGCTAGTACCAAGTCATTATCGTAGAACTCTGTAATACAAGATGTATATATCAGATTGAAGCTTGGGCATTGAAAGACAACTAATATGCAGCAATATTATAGAGCATATAAAGTTATAAACACTTGGTGACTTTAATCAAATGCTTACTTGATCTAAGACAATTATAAATTGAGTGTTGTTAAACCCTAGGTCTTATTGTAAGTGAAATCCCAACATTTTCTTTATTGTTTGATGACAATTGTAATGTCCCTTGTAAAGCTACTTAAGAGTTTTTCTTAAATTTGATTGATCAAAGCGGGATATCAACTATGGCACCTTCAACTTATTTAAAGAAACTGCTTTAACTTGCAATGATTAATAATCTTGATTATTGCACACTTATGTATATTAAATGAAGTTTGAATACAATAAATAATGATGCAACACTTATTATGGTGAACAAACCATCATCGAATGTGAATCTTGAGGTTTTTGCAAATGGATTAAGACTGATATGACCCTAGGTCTTATTGTAAGTGAAATCCCAACATTCTCTTTATTGTTTGATGACAACTGTAATGTCCCTTGTAAAGCTACTTAAGAGTTTTTCTTAAATTTGATTGATCAAATTGAGATATCAATAATGACACCTTCAACTTATTTAAAGAAACTGCTTTAACTTGCAATGATTAATAATCTTGATTACTGCACGCTTGTGTATATTAAATGAAGTTAGAATACAATAAATAATGATGCCACACTTATTATGGTGAACAAACCATCATCAAATATGAATCTTGAGGTTCTTGCAAATGGATCAAGACTGATATGAATGTGGTATGAGTGTGACCTATAGATGTAATTGGTAGTCCTGAGTTATGGCTTTAGGATCGCGCAATTGTATGTGGAGAGACTATGCCTCTGTTCGATTGTCATGTCTGATTTACCCTTATACTCTTGCGGCATCACTTGACATTGTCTCCATTTGGTTACTCTCTATTCATGCATCTCAGCCTTGTAAATGGGTGTATTAACAGGTTTCCTTGTCTTTTATAGGGTTCACCTAAGTGCCTTCATTCTGATATAATCACCAATAAACAATTCTGAATTGCCATGTGGTGAAACCATGATCCTTATATAATATGGCCATGAGGGGACATAAGAATTACTATGCATTTCTGATAGTATTAACATTATCAACAGTATTAAGAACAGTGACCTGTATATGAACATCACTCAACTATATCAACTATATCTAATCAATGATTAGATAGAGTAATTAGCAGCGGTCATTATTTAGCCATGAAAAGATGTAATTAAGAAGGAAGACCATCATGAGATATGTATATTGACGGTAACTCAATATCCATTTTGAGAGGTATAAGAAGTCAGGCATTCTCACTTAAGATGGAATCATCAAATAGGAGAATATATATTTGAGGAAGAGCTCAGAAAGGAATATATACATATATAGAAATGAATTGTATTATGATGATGGCAAGCAGTATGTAATGGCCAAGCATGCTGTAATTAATATACGAATAAGTGCTGATCTATAGAAATATTCAATCTAAATGATATTAAGAATAAAGGGGTAATGAATGGGCCAATATATATGTTGATGTTTTGTAGCTTCTCTCAGATCAACTGTAGCAAAGATATATATATATATACTTTAGAGATGTTACATATAATTGACTATAAGATTGTAATTATGTTAATGAACATACATGTCCTATGAAGGGACATGTCTATTCTTTACTCACTCTCATATACATATATAAGAGGATGCTGCATTTGAAAAACACAGACCAAGATGAATGGCAGTGCCATTACAAATGCAGAAATCCTCCTCCTTTAACATGGTATACGAGCATTAAAAGAGGAATAAGCATCCATAGACAAGTCATTAATAACGATTACATATTCAAATGGAAGAGATGCTCTCGGACTTCTTTTATATGTTATAAACCATCGCATGTGCTTCGGATATCATCTGAAAGCCTATGGAAGGGTTCTCCATCTATTAGAGAAGCATGTTATAAAACATATATTGTGCATTGGTTACTTGAAATGATATGAAGACACCTGCGCAGACTTCTTCTCAAGATTTGTAATTAGTAATGGCACCTATGTATATATTCCACCTTCTTGACATTATCAAACTCATTTCTTGAACTGTGTTGGATTTTTACATGACTGTTATTGGTCAAAGACTGGGAATAAACTTTGTTGCACTGCTCTTTATCTTCAGCCAGAGCACCTTCCGGTTCTTTAATTTATACTCTTTTGGTTCTACTGCGGATCCTGTTTGTTTCTATCTGTTGCTCATCCTCAACCCTTTCTCTTACCTTACTTTGTGAGCAAATACTTTTGTAAGTGTATGGGATCAAGTTGTTGTGCATCTGTAGCGACAGAAGCTCATTCTCCAGCACTTTCAGCAATCACATCATGTGCATTGATCACAATTATAACTATTTTGTTGATTGCTTTTGCTTCAGCATGACATGCCCTTTCCATTTGGTTGGTTTCATTGGTTTGAGAACCGGTCATCTTTTTGATGCTCATAATGTGGTTCATTGAAGGCCTTGATATATTTGGGAGAGCAAAGATCAGATAAGGTAAATGCACAGTCAAACATTTCAAACATAGCCCAAAAGCTCCTCAAAGACTGCATCGTCTGCACCCATTAGGATGGGGAGGTCATTCCCATCGAACTTTGTCCAAATAAACAAAGAACACATGTAATTACAGATGCATCGAAGGAATGCAAACTATCTACCGATGATGCTTAGATAATAATGTAGAAAGCTTTGAGGTTACTAGACCATTTTCTTGGTGAACATGGTGATCCAGAAATTAATATATGTAAAAGGGCCTAATTCACTTGATAAGGACTATAAAAACATTTCCCTACATGAACTGATATGCAACCTTATAATGGACTATGCGCATAGAACCTATTTTGAATGCTCAATGTTCAGGATGATAAGGAGTCTGGATAGGGCATTGTTCTATTAAAAGAAACTTGGCATAAAGCTTGCGATCATCAAACAAGGCAAACACTTATACCATCGCTAATATAATAGCATCCACGAAGGGGACATTACTTTGAAGAATGGGCAGCGCATCATAAAGAGCAAAGAGTAGGTTATGTAAGACAAATCAAAAGATATTTATATAGGTGAAATCTCATGAGTAGTAAGGGATTTAGGAGACAAGTTACATAATAAAGGCTATTTGAAAGGGGAAACCTCAAAATTGTAGGAGATGTGAATAATTCCATCTTAATATAAGGAGTGATATGCAAGAGATTGGGAAATGATCAACATCATTAAAGGTATGATTTTTTATATATTTTCTTAATTATTATGCAATTATTATATGATTAATAATTAAACATGTAAGGGTAATAAGATAAACATTCGTATGACAATATTATCTAATTCAAAAGAATGGCATATCATGTTATGAGAAACTGATATAGCTGTTGAATTAAAGATTGATATGATCTCTAAGTATATATGGTGATTATAAAGTAAAATATATTTTCTAATCAATTTGTTATAAATATAAGTGAAATTAATCACCTTAGATTTTGTATGTGGTATTAATAATGAAATAAAATGTTGAAAATATTTTTATTTTGTAAGACCTATTTGCCTTGATCTTTTTCGAGGATGCTCTCGTAGGAGAAGGAAGATTGATATCAGACTCAGAGGGAGATTGAGATTCAAAGGGAGCCTGGCATTTCATTAGAAGCAACCTTGAAGAGAGGGAGCAAATAGAGGATATGATTCAATCAACCTTCGGTGATTTTGGTCTTATTGATTCAAAGGGAGTAAACCATGTCAGGATGGATTCTCCAGTGATCAATAAATTGTAGTAGTTAAGAGGACTTTGATTCATGAATGTACTTCGTGACTGTGATTTTAATGGACCCACCCCCTATGTCCATCTTGAGGAAGTGATGACTTCCAAATGATGTCACTTGTATTTGCAGCAGTTACTATAAGTAGACAATCTTACAGTAACTTGTATTATGAGATCAAACAAATTGAGTGTATGGTGAATGTCTTGCATCTCAACATTTTGGAAGGACATTACTCAAAGAGTATTTAGTGAATATGATTGATATTCTGGGAGGCCTATACTCTTGATATCAGATGTGATATCAAAACTTATTGTGAGTACTTGGTGAATATCATTGATATTTTGGGAGATAAATGCTCTTGATATCAGAGGTGATATCAAACCTTATTAACTGGTGAATATCATATATTTTGCGAGACCAATACTCATGATATTTGATGTGATATCAAACATTTTTGAGGACCTGGTGAATATCATATGCTGATATTTTGAAAGACCAATACTTTGTTGACAATTGGCTAATAGTGATATGTAATTGTTGTCATTTATGGCAACACATGATGTACATGTTCATAGGAAACCTCGGAAATAAGGATACTTAGTGTTTGGTAATCAAAAAATTGTCTAAGTATAAAATTTGGTTTACAACAGTGTATTGTTTTGTTTATAACATATTAAATATGTCATATTATGACTAGCGACATTACATGGAGATAGTATATATGTTGGTGATGACGTGTATAACCTCGGAAGTTTGTACGGACTATACGGAACAGAGATAATCATATTTTGATGAAGCAGGACAGCGGAATTGAAGGAAAGAATTGTTTTGTTTACAAAACAATTACTTGTCCAATTAGGGTCGACATCCTAGATTTTTACTCTAACTTGAAAAATTGAATTGTGGTCTTAGCCAACCCAATAGAAATTTGTGTAAAGGCATGGTATTTATGCAAAGAACTTCTTGCGATAAGAAGTGTGCTTCTAAGTGCTATCTTGTAATATTGTGTAATTGTGAATTGCGAATTGTGATGAGCGAACTTTTGTCAAAGCGATATATGCGAAGTTTGATATGAGCTATCTAGTGATCTGAGATTGAGTTGAAGATCAGAGATCAATCAAGGAAGAAAGATAACAATAAATTACTTGTTTGAGCAGCGAGCTCTTCTTGTAGTTGAAATTGCATGTTTGGGCAATGGGCTCTGCTTGCATACATTATACTACAACTCCTAACACAGTTGACACACCTTCTAACAGGGTTGGAATCTCCTAACAGGGATTCAAATTCTCCTAACAGGGACTGCTTATTCTGAATTTTTTCATTGACTCCTAATAGGGTCCATCCTCTAACAAGGAACTTATATATTAGTGTATTATCTAGTGGTATCATCCCCATTGGGGTTTCCCCTTGGCCAGGGTTTTCCTAGTTAACAAAATATGGTGTTATGAGTTATCTTTGTGCATTGTTACTATTATTGTTCAACAGTACTTTATTTCTTTGCTATGCATGGTTTAAAGTAAGTAATAATATCCAATTGGCAACTAAAGTTTATAGATTACTGATTAACCCCCCCTCTCAATAATCCCTATTTTTAACAATCAGTATCAGAGCACAGTTACTTTGAAGAGGCCTAACAACTTAAGTAAGATCCCTATGGATATGGAACAGTTGATCAAGAACCTTGAAGAAGCTCTTGAACAAAATGATCTCCTTACTAAAGAAAGAGATAAGTTGAAGGACAATTATGAAGATTCTAAAGTATACATTGGTCAATTGAAGGAAAAGATTGAACACCTCGAATCCAAGCCTGAATCTATTGAACCTAGAATTAGTGATGATGACTATTCAAAGTTGAAGACAAAGTACAAGATCTCGAAGCATGAGTTGAAGATTACAAATCTGAAGCTGACTTTGAGAAATGATCCTAGCAAAGTTGAATTTGATTTGAAGACTGAAAATGCAGATTTGAGAACAAGTCTGACAAAGAAAACATCTGACTTTGAAACATTAAAAGAAGATCATGAAGAACTCCATAAGTACAATACTATTGTGAAAGGTGAATTGACACAGTGCAAACATCAGCTCGAGAAACTTTATTCTAGCAGAGAAAAGCTTGATGATTCAATGTCAATATAGAGACCTACTTATGATAAGATTGATCTTGGTTATCTAATTAACATGTCTGCAAAGAAACCTAAGATTAGATTAGATTTGAAAGAAAAAGACAAATTTGATGATAAGATTGAATCTAGTCAATCTTTTGAGAAACTTAAAGAAGTTGAGAAAAACAAGGAAGTTGAAATCTTGGATGAATCAAAGCAAGTGGAAACTCTTAAGGCAACCAAGTATCAATTTAGAGGTAAGTGCTTTTTATATAATGAAATAGGTCATATGAAAAGAGATTGTACAAATAAGTCGTTTAATCATGTTAAGGACTTTTACTGTTATAATTGTCATGGTATGGGTCATAATGCAAGTGATTGTAGGAAACCTAAGTGTGATAATGATAGAAGAAATAGTAGAATGTCTAGAAATTCTAACCCTGCAGATAGAAGATCTAATGAAAGGACATCGAGAGAAGAAAGATCTTATGAAGATAGAAGATAGATTGTGTGTTATAAGTGTAACAACTTAAGACACATTGCTTGGAGTTGTCATGCACCTAATAGTCAGCAGAACCCTAGAAGTAGAGCACTTGTATGTCAGCTATGCAACAACTTCGGACACACAACGAAGTACTACAAAATGGATAGAAATTTCAGAGATAGAAGAAACAATGGAAGAAACTTCGGGAACAGAAGGAATGATAGAAGGAACCAAGAAAGGAACTTTGGAACTAGCAGAAACAATGAAGAATAGAGAAACATTGTGAGTGAATTTTGAGAATAACTTAATGAAGCATTCATGAAAGGAACAAATATCTCAAAAGAAAAGTTAGATGATGATGAGACAGGAAGATCGAAGGCCATTGTTGAGTTTGATTGAATTAAGTTGAATTAAGCTTGTTCACAACATTAGAATTTAAGAACTTCAATCAAACGCCAAATTAGAGGTAGCAAAGTTGGAAAAAGGTGTATCCAGTTATGGTTAGATGGTATCGAAGATTGCTTGTAATTTGGAGCTTATCTAAACAAGTTATGAAGGAATTTAGAGTTACTAATATTAACAGTAAAGGTTAATTCTACAACAAAACATGAAAAGTATGTTTTTGCAGAGAATTTTGTGATGCAAAGTCTTGAGGATGTTTGTCATGATGAAAGGAGGCTATAGTAAACCTTGGGTGACATTTGAGGATCAGATAGATGATCTTCAATAGTTAATTGATTACAGAACGCAAGTGACAACTTTTTCATATTGGTGAAGTACACAATTAATGCAAGTTCAAGTTGATGAATAAATGGAGTACAAAATTGATTTTTCACTTCATTGCGAACACATCCGAAGCGAAGAGCATTCAGAAGCGACTTGTCATAGCGATTTCAAAGCAAAACCTATTTTCGGAAAGAGGTATTTTATCATTTTTTTCGCAAATTTGTTCGGTAAAATGTCATAATTGATAAGATCATGGATATGTCAGCAGTACACGGTGTTGAGAAAGAAGATAGACCTAAGTTCAAGATTGTCTTCATAAAACCTAATGAAGGAAAGCCTAACTTAGTGTTGTCTATCACTCCGAACAACGTAGTTTATCTTGAAGATGTAGAAAGTTATTTGAATTGCAAGTTTGAGTCGATTGGTAGTGAATTCATGAACACAGATATGGAACTAGTTTTTAACCACGACATGAGTGAAGCTTAGATTTAAACAGCTAAGGGAATTAGTTGTTTAAGTATCATTTCTATCGTGAGATAGACACAAATGAATGGACTCAAATCATATTGAGTAGAATACATGATGGTAAATTGTGGATGCAAGATAATGTATTTGACATTTCTCCCAACCTTATTCATGAGGTAACTGGTTTGAGTAAACAAGGCAATGTACCTATAGGTGAGAAGTTGGTAAAGAAGAAAGTTAAAAGCTAGACTAAGGCAGTGTACAATGGTAAGGCTATGGTGATCAGCACCATCAAGCAAGATGATGTGAGATTTCTTAGTAGAATTATTGCTTATTCAGTTTGTGCAAGTTCTAAGATTGATGAAATTTTGGCAGGATTCATATATGCAACATATAAGATATGTCTAGAGAAAGAACAAGTAAATCTGAGTGAAATACTTAGAATGCAACTCCTAGGAAACCTTGAAAAGATTAAGAGAACAAAGAATGGTGTGTTTAGATTCCAATCATTGATAAATCACATATTCTTTCATGTACTTAAGAGATTTCCTTATTTATCAGTCAAAAACATAATGAGTAGTGATAGATGCACTATGGAGAAGATTTCAGAGGTATGCAGAAGGCACCTGCAGACAAGATATTAGACAATGGCAATCTAATATGAGGACATTTTAGAGTGAGATGAAACAAAAAATTAGAATTGCACCTGCAATTGTGGACAGATCAAGGAAGATATTTGTATTTTAGTTGATACAGATCATACATATATTCAAGTAATGGAACTTCAGGAGACATTTCTTGATCCCTTGAGCTATGAATTGAATGATGACGTAGTAGTTGGTTACATTGATTTGTTGCTGAATTCAGATAGAGACAAAGCAGAGTATAGATTTGGCACATTTGATGAAATCACTCAACAAGCTCATCAAGCAACCTTAGAGAAGGCATCTCACAAGAAGGTTGAATCAATAATGAAGACACTATTAGAGGTCGGAATGATAGAAAGTGAATCTAAGGTTGCAAGACAAACAATTAAGCAAGGTATACTGAACATACAACCTTTGTCGGTATCAGTTGCTGAGACATCTTTGGAATAGAGCATTCTATATGCAATTGTCTCCGATGTTCAATCCACTAAGCCGAAGAGAAGGTTCAAAATATTGGTGGAAGTAGTGTCTACAAAGAAAGAGAGTCAAACAGCTGGCCACAGGACTGGGAAAGAGACAAAACATTGTTGACAATTGAGTCAAGTGATGAAGAGGATGAGGAATAGGAAACCAAGCAAGGAGAAAATATGACTCCACCTAATCAAGCAGTAGGAAAAGCTCGACAACCTTGGAAGCCGAAGATTGAGAAGATGAATACAACGATTGCAAATGAAGGTAACTTTGATACGATGAAAAAGTTTTAGGATTTATACAACAATTTTGAGAAAGATTACATAGATATATCTACTGTGAGATATATTCTATCAAATAATCTGAAATTGAAGGACCTTGAGAGCATCATAAACCAGAAAGTCTATGAGAGACTCATTGAGAAGAAGGCTCTTGCAAGGGAAGAAGACCTTGAACTTCGAAAGTCTATGCTTAGAACCATTTGCAAGATTGATGATGAAGATGAAATTAAAAGATTGTTGAATAACCTCACTCCATACTTGAGGAATAAATTGAGGCCATTTTAATTCATGACTGGTGAAAAGGATAAGTTGAGAAGAGAGACTGCAGCAGCAATCAATCAAATGATGTCAGAGTCACAAGCAACATCTCCTCCAACTCCTAGAACCTCAGAAGTGTCAGTAAGTGGTGACACTATGCAGATTGATCAAACCAGTGTTACCGTTAACATTGATGATACCAATCCTTTTGGTGGTTCCGATCCAAATGAACTAGACACTGAAGATATTGAGGTTAAGTTGAAACAAATAGAGTAAGATAAGAGGCTACTGGAAGTAGAAAAGAAGAAAATAGAAGAAGCCAAGTAGAAATTGCTTGAGGAAGATAAGAAAAGAAAGGAAGATGAAGAAAAGAGAAGAATTACAAAAAAAGAAAACTGAGGAAGAGTAGAAGAAAAGATTGGAAGAGAAGAGAGTAAGAGAGGAAAGAGAAAAGAAAGAAGAGGAAGGGAGAAGAACTAAAGAAGCAGCAAAGAAACAAAGGGAGGATGAGACTAAACCATCTAGTTCATCTACTGCGCTTTCTCTTCCTAGTTTATCTATTGATGATGATGATTAGACAGATCTGATCTCATCCTTGACCAAGCTAATTGAGAAGAACAAAAAAATGAAAAGTTCACAAAGGACATTAATGGAAGTAACAGACAAACTGCACATCACATTGGTAGTTCAGCACATAGATCAGATCCTGAACACAGGGCATAAGCAATGCTAAAGTCATTTGATGAAGAGTTTACAAATTTGTTGAATGTTTTTGAGGCGAAGGCACAAATTTCTCATGATGCTAACCTGTTTAGCACCATCTGTCAGAATATCAAGAATGACTTAGTCAATCTTGATACTTGTATAAAAGAACTTCGAAAATGACAGTAGGAAGGGAAAACTTTGTATGTTAAGTGTACCTTATCATACAAGCTGATTAGAGACATTGTTAGTCAGATAAAGTTAAAGATGAATGAGCTAGAGGCTTTATCTAGCCAAATTCAGCATCCATCTTGTAAAGTACATGATTTTGAGAGTCAAGTTGCCAGTATTCATAGTGACATCAAGAAACTAGAACTTTGGAAAGAACAAATCTTGAAGAGAACATCTGATTTCAGAGAATCCATTGCTCTGAAGTTATCTTTTGTGATGAGTAGTTGGAGGAATGTATCAAAGCCAAGGACACATATTCAAACTTTTTGCATTTAGACATTAACGTAGTTGAGATTGCATCATATGCTTTATGTGCAATTCTCACTTCAGCTGAGTCTACCAAGGAAACATGGACCAAAGGTATAGACAGTTTGAAGACTATTTTTGATGATTGTATAAAAATCATATCAGCATAACAAAGGACAACAATTTTGACAGTATCTTGACATTTTGACCTTTCTCATTGATGTCAAAGGGGGAGAGATACAATGTGAAATTTGTCTACATATCAATAGGAGAGATTGTTGGGAGAGATACAATGAAAATTGTAAAAGTGTAAAGTATATTGTAAGGGGGAGTATATATGTGAAGTTGAACAAGTTGTAATAGATGCAATGTTTATATGTTTGTTTTTGTCACTTAGCCAATTTTCCATATTTTGTTGCCATCAATGTCAAAGGGGGAGATTCTTGACAATTGGCTAATAGTGATATGTAATTGTTGTTATTTATGGCAACACATGATGTACATGTTCACAAGAAACCTTAGAAATAAAGATACTTAGTGTTTGGTAATCAGAAAATTGTCTAAGTATAGAATTTCGTTTACAATAGTGTATTGTTTTGTTTATAACATGTTGTTCATGTCATATTATGACTAGCGATGTTACATGGAGTTAGTATACATGTTGGTGATAATGTGTATAACCTCAGAAGTTTGTACGAACTATACAAAACAGAGATAATCATGTTTTGATGAAGTAGGACAGTGGAATTGAAGGAAAGAATTGTTTTGTTTACAAAACAATTACTTGTCCAATTAGGGCCGATATCCTAGATGTTTACTCTAACTTGGAAAAGTGAATTGTGGTCTTAGCCAACCCAACAGTTTTTGTGTAAAGGCATGGTATTTATGCAAAGGACTTCTTGCGATAAGAAGTGTGCTTGCAAGTGCTATCTTGTAAGATTGTGTAATTTTGAATTGCAAATTGTGATGAGCAAACTTTTGTGAAAGCGATATATATGCGAAATTTTATATGAGCTATCTAGTGATCCAAGATCGAGTTGAAGATCAGAGATTAGTCAAGGAAGAAAGATAATAGTAAATTACTTGTTTGAGCAGTGATCTCTTCTTGTAGTTGAAATTGCACATTTGGGCAGTGGGCTCTTCTTGCATACATTATACTACAACTCCTAACAGGGTTGGAATCTCCTAATAGGGATTCAAAGTCTCCTAACAGAAACTGCTTATACTGAATTTGCTCATTGACTCCTAATAGGGTCCATCCTCTAACAAGGAACTTATATATCAGTATATTATCTAGTGGGTATCATCCCCACCGGGGTTTTCCCTAGTTAACAAAATATAGTGTTATGAGTTATCTTTGTGCATTATTACATTGTTCAACATTACTTTATTGCTTTGTTATGCATGGTTTAAAGCATAGTTCCAAAAATCGCCATGAAATCGCCGAAATCACCGAAATCGCGATAAGATTCATGGCTCCCGATTTTTTTGGAATCAGAAATCGCTAGTGGCGATTTTTTTCTGTGAATCGCCTGAATCGCCAAAATCGGCGATTCATGGCAAAAATCGCCAAAATCACCATCGTGAATCTCCAGAAATCGGCTGCGGCAGCAAGGATAGAAAGTTCAATTTAAAAAAAAAACCACATATTTTATTTGCTTTCTAAGTTGACTTTCCTCTTTGTTATAACCCTAAAGAGCCTTCTATTTGCTTAGTATGAGTAGAAGAGAGGAAGAGTGAGAGAGAAGAAGAGAAAAGAGAATCCATAGGTTTCCAACCGGCAAGAAGGAAGAGCACCAAAGAGATCAGAAGTCCATCTGGGGAGGCCATAAATTGCATTGGGAGCATTAAGGAGTCAATATCAACACTCCTCAACTCATTTGCAAGAGGTAAGTGTTGGTTTTTTTTTTTTGCATGTTAGTGTAGTATGCATTTTTTGTTAAATTTTTTTAGTGTTCATTTGCAAATCTTGAATTGAATATATAAATTAAATAATATATTCAAACAATACAGCCAGGTAAAAATTAAATAATATATTCAATGTTCATGAATCTAGATTCTAAACTTAAAGTTGATTATGTAATTTTAGAGTTAACTTGTAATTTGTAATTTGTAAATGAGACTAATTATTTTTATTTTCCCTTATTTCAGATAGATGGTGGCAAATGTTTGGGGCCACAACCCCAAAACTTCAAAAAATTGCCATTCGTATTCTGAGTCAGCCAAGCAGCGCTTCTGGATGTGAGCGCAGTTGGTCCATGTTCGAGCACATCCACTCGAAGAGGAGAAACAGGTTGACAGTGCAGAGGTTGAATGATCTTGTCTTCGTTCATTACAACCTCTGTCTTAGGATCAGACAGATTTTGGGCACCGACTCCTCTCCGATCATTCTGGAGGAGATTGATCCAGAATCAGAGTGGCTCATAGAGGTTGTAGATTCAGTCTTCACTGAGGAAGACCGTGCGTGGATTGACTAGGTGGATATAGAGGCTGAGGCAGCTAGAGCACGTTCTTCAGGCATTGGTAGACGCACACGTGCACGCACAGACACAGCCCCTAGCGACGTTCATGAGCCCATCTTATATGCAGGAGATATGGCTCGACAGTCCTCTAGGACCTACATTAGACGCCTTGCTACTAGGCAGACTGGATACTCAGAGGCTGAGGCTGAGGCTGAGGCTGTAGCCGAGCTTGAGGATGATGTTGAGGATGATGATGACTATGAGCCTGAGGCTTGAGCTGGAGCCTTGTTTTTATATTTTGTTTACAGATATTGATACTGAATCATTGATAGACATATGTTTCAAACTTTCATGGATCTTCATCTTAGATTTTTACATACATTTATGATTTGATGTCTTATGGATCATCTTACATACATTCTATGATATAAATCATTATGATCATTTGATTTCTATTTACTTCAGCTAGCCTACAATTTACATTTTAGATAACATAGTTACGTATGTGATGGATTTTATGTTCCATGTTTATGTATGTTAAGTTTTAACTTCTATTTGATGATGTTATAGTGTGCTTAAGTTATATTCAATAAAGGGTGCATGAAATAAGTTTTAAATTGTTAAAATCTTTAAATTTAAAGGGTTTTTTCAAATTTGCCGATTCATTGCCGATTCACGATTCGATTCGGCCTTGCCGATTCCGATCCGATTCCGATTCACGTTTCTTTGGTTTAAAGTAAGTAATAATATCCAGTTGGCAACTAAAGTTTGTAGATTACTGATTCACCACCCCTCTCAGTAATCCCTATTTCTAACATACTTGTGGTATCAAAATGGTGGATATCTTCTAATCAAAAATATCCTTAAAAATTTTCATTTCTAATATTACCAATGGTGTAATATATGTCATGTCTTTATCCTCCCTAGCTAAGAGGGAGTGTTGATGTTTTGTAGCTTCTCTTGGATAAATTGTAGCAATGTAATGTCCCCGATTTAGCAGGTTTTTGGAGTATGGTTTTGTCAACTCATCATTGCGACCCTCGTGAGCTGACATTTGAATTTGGGAGTCTTTGTCGAAAAATTACTATTTTTGGACTTACTATTTTTAGTAAGTCACTTTTGGCTAGTTACTATTCTTGGTCGAGTAGTTCAGGTTGGGTGATCGACTGTCATTTGGGTACTTGATCTCACAATGGATTTTTTAATGGAGTCATTTATTTTGAAGTATGATAGAATTTAATGAATATTTAGTGCGCACTTAATTATTATTGTGCTTTATATTATAAAGTGTCTAGACTTTATATTCTAAAAGTTGCTTATAAGTGAAAGGTTTGTGGGTGAAGCTAATTGGCTCAAATTGCATTATAAATATGGTTTTTTGGGAGAATGTGGGACATCTTGACTATTATGTTGAATTTATAGAGTATTTGGCTCAGGGTCTGAGGAGTTCTGAGAATTCTGAAATTGGTGTTTGCAAATTATGCTGAGGTATATAATTTGCATTTTGCTCCTATTGTGATTTCTATGTCTAAGGAGAATTGGTCACTGGTTTTGGTCTTTTTGAAATTGGTGAAGGGATTGATAGAGATTATTCGCAATTCTGAAACTTTCTAGAGGTATGATCTCCAACAAATAATAATACTGGGCTCTAGCATGTCACATGCGGTTTTGAAGTCTGAATTGTGCATTAAGACAGCTGGACGTCACCTTTCCAGCACTAGCAAGTAGTAGATCAAGGGGTATGAACCATTATTATAGACCAGCGTTATCATTAGCAGGTCTGCGTTTTTCTACCTCCAACTGCGGTTCACATCTGTTCACTACGTCTTCATAGCAGTGGCTGCGAACACCTTGTTTGGAGTCGGTTCAACATTAAAAGAGGCGTGAGATCCCTGGATAGAGTTTGAGATTGGCAATTTGTGTGAATCTGATCATCCACAGACCCTGCGATTTGGAGAAACTTGCACCCACTACATGGTGAATGGTGAATCAAATTCAGGTTTAAAATTGTTTTCGTTATTGTGTGCCATAATAAATCAGGTTTATCTTTATTCAATTAGATGTGATAGAAGTCTGCTTTTGTTTCCAGTAATTTCTTTGAGGGTATTTTCCATATTCAGAAAATAAAAATAAAAACATATATATTAAAAAAAAGCAAAATAATCAGAAAGTGAAACACAAAAATCAAAGCATTTTTCTTTTTACAATCAGCAAATAAGTATAAGACCAGAAGGGGCTTTTACAAGCAAAGATATATATATAAAAGAGATGTTATATGTACAATTGACTGTAAGATTGTAATTATGTTAGGGCCCGTTTGGCTGCAGGAATAGGAATATGTATTTTGGATTTGCTAATCTTAGGATACAAAATGAGAATACATATTCCTATTCTCTGTTTGGGTCACCAGGATTTTGATGGGGTATATTCAGGGAGATGTTGTGCCTTTCTGTCATTATACTTAATCCAATATAGAAAGCTACGCCAAACGAATTCTTCCTTATATGGATTGCATTTTAATCTCTTCATTGCAGATGAATATGATTTCACCCATACCAGTTATTCTGCCACTACTTGGGGACTGAACCAAATCCTTCTGCAGATATGATTGGTCTGACAGAGAAAAGTAAAACTGGTTCATATTTGGCCGACTGAGATACTGAGATCCGCTGGCCATATTCCCTATTGAGATCCGATAGCTGTTGGCCATTTGGCACTGGACTTCGGCTCTCCCTCACAATTCCTATTCAACAAGCAGGTCCAGGTGTGGCGAATGTTGCAAATGAAGATCTAAAACGGCGCTCCAAAACCCTTGAATTTTTAGTGGGCGGACCCGACAAAATATGCATTACAAAAAAGTAAAGTTTGGAATAGGAATAACTATTCCTATTCCACCTATTTTGGTGGAATAGGATAAGCCTGTTTTTGGGGGAAAATGGAATACTAAACCCAATTCTTAAAACCCATTCGATGCACGCAAATGCGGCATTAGATATTTTTGGAATTTATTAAACCGTATTCTGCTCGCCAAATGGGCCCTTAATGAACAGACATCCTATGAAGGGACATGTCTATTCTTTACTCACTTTCATATACATATATAAGAGCATACTGCATTTGAAAAACACAGGCCAAGATAAATTGCAGTGCCATTACAAATGCACAAATTCTCCTCCTTTAACAATATATAAATAGTCAATTTTGTAATCTTTCTCTAATGCGTTTGGAAAGATAGGTTGGTTTGTGTAGCGGGGGTGGAGTAATTCCATTCAAAGTTAGGTGAATCCCAAGTGGTGGTATTGGCGAGTGTTCATGAGACCCTTGGGCCTCTTTGTGGACGTGGTTCAAGTGCCCTATGATAGTAATTCCTCTTCTCCCATTAGAGTTAGGAAAAAAGTAAGGATCAGGTTTTAAATGTAACAATTATAGACTGTATCGTGAACAAAATAACTATCTCTTAATTTGATTAAGGCATAATATTGCATAATAATGTATAATGATGCATGTTAAACAGGCAGTCCCTAGCAGGGGACATTACAGCAGCATTGATGATAATTTGTACCTATCTGTCACTTCCTATTCTCACTGTCTATAGTGTTAATCATACCAAGTATGTCTATTGGATTGGGCATATATGACCTCCAGGTGGAATTGCTCTTAGCAAATCATTCTTGTGACAATCACTATATGAGACATGCAACAATATTGATTCGGAAAAATATCAACAAGATGTCATGATTAGCTAAGGTTTTTTTTGTTTGATATTGACATTTCTTGCTGCCTTGTTGAAATTTCTGATTGAGTTTCTTCATATCATTCATTTCTCTGATTTTTTTTCTTGGCATTCATATTATTAGTCGCTTTGCTATTGTCTCTTGTAGAGACCTCACAAAATTGAAGAAATATTAGCAATGCATGGTAAAAGTTGGGTACATTACAATATTCCGCTCCTGAAAATACTTGCCCACACACATTCTTATATCATTATGATGATTCCTTAATCCCAAGTAACTTCATAGAAGGATTCAACATACATCCATTGCTTTAGGTTGATTTCATCTGACTCGTTTTGCAATACATTCATTGTGTACACTTTTGGGTCAGAGCACTAACTGTTCTCAATATAATCATGTTGATTATCTGGAACAATGATCTTAGAATGGTTATCCTAAAGGTGAATCATCTAGTGTGGCATGAACAATATCTTCATTGGTGATAAAAGGATGTAGTTCAATCATAGAATCGAACTCCTAACACCTTGTGATAATGTGATTTTATTCTCATTCACTTTATGAATACATGTACTTGACTAAGTGATATACATTAGTGGATTTCTACACACAGCTGTATACTTCCTTCAAATATGTATCTATCTTTGCCTTTTGGATGAGCTTATTGCTGTTTGTCATAAGATAACTGCTGCTCACAACTCATATGTATATAATTCAAGCTTATTCTTTTTCTTGGTGACCATCCTATATATACAAGTCTTGCACAAGTTAGATGTAAACATATTTTGGGAGATTTTAAACTTAGTAGCTTAGGAAAATTACTCAATCTTGTTGTCTTGAATTAAAAATTTGTATATGAAGTTCACCTAAGGAGACTTATTATTGTAAATATATCATTATTATTATCATGTAGAAAAGCCTAGCTTCACAAAATTGTCATGTACTTTATTCTTAATTCCAAAATTAAATCTAAAATAGGAATCAGAAAGAAGATTAAAAGCTGTTATGTTCCTCTTTTTATGCTAGTGTCTCTAGAGCAGTAGAACAATTCACTTTTAGGCTCTATAAAATTTGATCATGCTTCATTTAGGAAATTCATATGTTGAATGGATCTCATTAGTGCCCCATAATTTAACATACAAATTCAACTGCACACTCGATCTATGTCATACTCGACAATAGAATAAGAAACTTATTACTATCCTATTTTCATTTGAATATTTTTGACTGTATGAAGATGTATGATTTATAATAAAAAATATGTTTTTTTCTTTTTTAAATTTAGGCTCTTGCATCTCAAATCGAAATAGAAAGTGACCCAGTAACCCTTTTACCAAAGGTTGTGGCACTACTCTATGTGCAGGTGAGTAAAATTAATTTTTCTTGTTGAAACAATTGTAGTTTTTAAAAATTTGTTTACCCAAAAACTGTTCTAAAAGCATTAATGTGTAGGTATACAACAAAGCATTACAAATCCCAGGCAGAATAATGGCTGCAGCTGTTTCTCGATTGAAGGTAAGAAATTTGTTTGTGATTTCTTATATTATCTTGTAAATCTCTTTATCATCTTCATTATTTATATGATCTTTATGTCCTGGAAAATAAATTGTGTTCTTGTGTTGATGCGCATGTGCTTCTTGATAGAAAGAAAATGAAATATTGCATTACTAATGTTAGTGAACAATTTGGAGATTTATGGATAAATCTTAAATTGAAAAGTTAAACACAACTTTAAAAGAACACTAAACCTCAAAATAGAGAAGCAAATTGAATCAAGAGATGAAGTGCCTGAGTACTCGCAATCTCCTTATTCAAAAAATGAGTACTCTTTTGGGAAATTTGTGGGTTATATTGTGCCAAGCTTTTGGTGAGTTCTGCCATGCAAATTGTCAAGTGCTTTTGGAATTTTCAACAAGTTTAGGAGTTTGAAAATGAGATTCATTGGTCATGGGAATGACATGGCCATGCAATTTTGATACATTTTTTAAACCAAAAAATACTCAACATCCCCTTTTTAAGCTCCCCTGCCATAGGAGAACATAAAACAACAAATTTTCATCGTTGAGAACAATTTGCAAAGAGTTTTAGTTGATTTGAGGTAATTCTGTTTACAAGCTTGTAATTCTTTTCCAAGCATTGAGGTCACTTGAAAGCTAGTAATCCTTTTCCGGGCTAGTAATTTATATGATTGGATGATAATTTACATGTTTCAACCTGCGATGACTACTTGTGACCTTCCCCATGCGATTTCCACCTACAATCTCTACTTGTGTGCTTTCCATGTGAGCTAGGTGACTACATCTGGTTATTTGCTAGTGTCTGTAGTGTTTTGGTTTTCGTTTCTCGTCCTTCCTTGCGTGCTTGCCTTTGCCATGTGCTATGTTCTCTATTCATGTTTCTTGTTGCATGTTTCATGTGCTCTTTATGAGTTTTTGCTATTGGCCTTCCCTCTTTGTTTTTTGCTATTGTTGGCTACTCATTTTGCTCAGGTGCGCACCATGGTTTTTTCGTGGTCGGGCTGTGTACTTCATTCTAGGTGACTTTGAGCTAGGTGATAGCATGTGGTCGTTTGCTAGTGTTTGTGGTGTTTTAGTCATCGTCTCTTGTCCTTCCTTGCGAGCTACATCCTGTGTTTGTGTTGCTTGTTGCATGTTTCATGTGCTCTTTCCAAGTTTCTACTAGCGAGCTCACCTCTTTGTTTTTTTCTATTGTTGGTTATCCATTGTGCTTGGGCACCCAACCTAGTTTTTTTGTGGTGGGGTTGTGTTCTTTGTGCTAGGTGATTGAGTGTGGTCATTTGCTAGTGTTTGTTGTGTTCTAGTTGATGTCTCTCGTCCTTCTTTGCGTGCTTAGCTTTATCTTATGCTACGTCCTGTATTTGTGTTTCTTACTGTGTGGTTCATGTGCTCTTTTGAGTTTCTGCTAGCAAGGCCTCCTCTTCATTTTCTGATATTGTTGGCTATTCATTGTGCTCGGGCGCTCGATCTAGTTTTTTTCGTGGTCGGTCTGTGTTCTTCGTGCTTTTCCTTGAGCTATAGTTGCGCTTGGTTTTATTTGTTTTCTTTCTTGTTTGTTGTGTGTGTTGCAACCTCCCTTAGTGTGCCTCACCGGGCATGCTTTCTTGGTTTTCTACTTGATCATCCTTTGCATGAGTGTTTGACTTCCTTTGCTTGCTCCCATGTTGTGGTCTGTTCCTGCTAGGGATACAACTAGATTTCGTTCTTTGTTTTCATCCCTATGTTTCAACATTTCTTTTGCGAGTTACTTTGTCAAATTTTAGCTGTTTGTGCTTGGGATGAGGTTTTTGTGGCTATTGTGCCGTCATACCTTTGCTATGTGTTTGGCTTGGCTGTAGGCTTGGGCTTTGTGTGTTTGTGACTGTGGTGTTTCTTGTTGGTGTTAATTAGGTTTTATCGTTTGTTGTTGCTCGTGGCCTTCAGTGTGTTGGGTTGCTCTTGTTTGCACTTTATTTTTCGATTGGTTGTCGTGTTGCTTTCTCTTAGTTTTTCTCCGCATCTTGTTTGTCGCAAGAGTCTTCTAGACTAGACATTTTTTTGATAGTATTATAGAAAGTCCATCACAGTCTTAACCTCCGCCCATTACTTACCAAAGTATTATTGATTGAATGGCCATGTTGGAGGCTGAAAACCAATGTCTGTAGGACAGTGTATAGTCCCTTTTTGAGACAACTTCTGATTTGAAACAACGCGCAGACTCCAATACATTGCAAATTAAAGATTTTCCTATAATTCTGACCACCAAAACAACAAACATAAAAAGCAAATTGAATCCACAATGAACGATTCTAGGTAATCTGCAGTACTAAGGACTAACAGATTGAACTAGATAACAAACAAATTTCTTTGATGACGAAAACAGAACAGCAAATCAGATCTTGGGCTTCCATTTGTAACAACATCAATTTTGCATCCCTCTTTAGGGTGGTAAAGGTTGTTTAGGATAGGTTGGCGTATGCTCACGTTAGACAAGTCCTCAAGCTCAGTTTGAGAGTAAGGGGCCTTCCTCTCTCGTCCATCGACCCTATCCCAATAGGTTATTCCTTCCTTAATGACCAGCTAGGTATTATAGGTATCAGACTTGATGAGACATGGGTTGGCCTTGACAACATTGCTCCTCAAGTTCTTTTCATTGGCCGATCGAATTCATCTTCTTAGAGCAAGGAGGAAGCTTGTCCCTTTCTTACCAAGATTTATCTTGATAAGGATTCTACTAAATCACAAGTGGTAGAGTTAAAACACTCTCGGGGACTTAATGCAAAGGCTAGATGCAACGGGAAGTGGACTTTTATCAGGAACTTCAAACTTGTTATTCAGGATGTCCCCTCCTTTTAAGTGGGAATCGAAGCTGGCCACCAAGACCATTTGACAGTCTCAACAACAGTTGGGAATGAGGGAGCATCTTCGTGGTTCCTTGCTTGTCTCCTGCTGGACTGACAAGGGTACTTTATGGTCCTTGTCGAGTTTTTTTCATGATGCGATTGGTCCTTCTAACATACTTGTTATGGAGACTCATGAGACCCTTGTCCATCCTCTTCCTGACTTTATTGGGTGCCAGTGGCTATTTGTTTTTAGAGATGAGATCAAGTCTTATGGTGGGGTTAGAGGGTTAGGTGGTGTTGCCTCTTTGGTCACAAACTGCCTCTTTAATGTGACATTTGTTGTTCATATTGGCAGTTCGGCTACATTTATGTGTGTCCATATCAGCTATTGTTGGCAATTTGGCTAGGTTAGGATATTTGATGTTGTCATTTATGGCAACATATCATCTGTACGATGAAGGTAGATCATGAAGATTGAGTTATGATAGTTGTACTTAGAAAATTGTCTAAGGATGACTTAGCTTATCTGGCATAACAAATAGAGTTTTGATCAGCGCGATTTATAGAGGTAGCATGGGCACATGCGAAGTTAGGTACAAATACCTAGGATAGTTAGGATGACATGTTGAAGTTCGCATGTGCCCATGTTGAAGTTAGGATAAAGTTATGGACAAATTACTAGTTGCAACAGTATATAGGCAGAATAGAGAAAGATAGAGAAATGGGTATTTTGGATTAAGGAATTGTTTTGGTTATGAATTAATTACTTAACCAATTAGGGACATCCTAGATGTTAACCCTAAGTCAGCAAAAGTTAATTTTGTATTTCGGTAATTCTATAAAGGCACGAAGGCCTACTGGGCAGATAATTTATAATTAGCAAGGTATAAAGGAAAGATTGTTACTTGCAAATTCAGATGTATGATTAGAGGAATGTGAACAAAGATAAAGTTTTGTAATGAGAAGCAAAGGCAATATCAGATATTGAAGATAGTGTAAAGAGTCTTTTGTATCTCTCTTTGTATTGAAGGAACTATATTGTATACAACATGTTTGGGCAGTGGGCTCATCATGGACACATTTTGTATTTGTATATATGAACTCCTAATAGGGTTGAGGCTTCTAGCAAGGCCTAGTCCTCTAACAAGGACCAAGACACTATACAGATGTAATAGCCTCTTAACTAGGTTAATATCTTTCGCAAGATACTTTTGATTAGTGGATCATTTTGTGGGTACCATCCCCACTAGGGTTTTCCTTTGGCCATGGTTTCCCTAGTTAACAAAATATAGTGTTATGTGTTCTCTTATTGCATGGTTATGTTTACTATTCAACGTAGTTAGTTTGCTTTCATATGCAAGTTATAATATTGTTAATAATAACTAGTTTTGGGCCAAAGTTTAGAAAATACTAATTCACCCCCCCCCCTCTCAGTATTTCCTATTTCTAATAGCTATATGGCGCCACATCACAATGACATCTTTATCATGATTTGCTACATTCTGTCAACCTCCTTGTCTTATGTTGTACACAGTATGATGTAGTGGCCCTTATGTGGACTTACAAGAGTACATTACTAGGGTCTTGACCATGGGGAACATTCATCATTCTAAGAGACTTTAATGTACAAACTAGAGACTATAAGCCCCCCTCCATGACCGTGGGATTGATTCAATTTGTACTTCAGAGTTGGATTCGATCACCATGGGTTTACAATGCTCCTTTGAGGAGAGTTGAGGTCCCCTTACGAGATACGGTTGCCATCTTCTCTAGTTGTGAGAATCTTCAAACTTGGTGATTCTGAATGGGCTCTCTTGTCTTCCTAGTTTTGGAGTATTCACTTGTTGGTCTCAGTGCAGTGCCATGAGTGTTGTGGACTATGCTCTCTTGTGCCTCCTCCATTCCCTTCATCAATTGCTTTAGTGTTTCCAACCTCTTCTTAGTCGTCCACGCCCTCCTTAGTTTTTGCATCAAGATCTCCCCGCTCCACTACCCTCCCCCTTCCCTTCCAAGCCAACCTTCATCCTGCACCTCCTTATGCTTCTCCAATAGCGATTGTAACCATCCTCCACCTTAGACAAGCCCTTTGCTAACCTTCCTTCACTGAGTTTGGAGATGCTCCCTCCATGTTCAATTTACTTGCAACCACGCTTTGGGAGTCCTCTTTCCTCCCCATTCCGCACCACATCACATCCCTTTCTCGAAGTACTAAGCATGAAAACACTTGCCCTATGAATTGGGGCTTTGACAAAGACTACAAGTCCTTCCACCAATTTTTCCACTTGGCCTTCTCCACCCAATCCTCCTCGTTCGCCTAGTTGAGGCTCTCTTATTGCTGCTTTCTTCGCTACAAGAAGAGGTTGTTCTTCACGATGCAATGGAAATTCTTTTGTGCCTCTCTCCTGCAATCCCCCAAGCTCTTCTAGTATGCTTTGTTTCCTTTCCACCCTCCACCCCCGATCTTTGTTCTTTGGTCTTGCACATCTACACTTTCTACAATATTCCTGGTGAATCCTCTCTTCACTTCACCCTTTTGTCTCGTTGCCATCTCTTCATTTTCTCCAACATTTATGAGGCGGTTAGATCCATGAGCAGCAACAAGATAATGAATGAGGAAGGGTTCCAAGTGGAACTCTTCAAGCTTGGTATCACAGTTTTGGGCTCCTTCGGAGTTCTCTTTAAGAAAGTGGTTTGTATAGGGTTTCCTAGCTCTTGGTCATGACATATTATCCATTTGATTCATAAGATCGGGTTGGTCTTGCACCCCAACTATAGGACCATCATGGTTGGACACACTTTTGCTAAACTTTATGACACAGTGTTGAACACTATTTTATCTAGAGACCTTCATCAACACCATTGTCATGTGAGGGGTAAACTGGCTTGCATACAATTTTCAAAACATGGAATGTATTTTGACTTTGCGGACTATCTTTGAGGAGGCTTAGCACCGCTTGACGAAAGTCTACTGCTTCTTTATGGACTTCCGCAAAGCGTTTGACTCTCTTTGTCAGGTCACTCTTTTTCAGAGACTCAGAGACACTGGGGTTTTTTTGACTCTCTTGAGGGCTATCATGAGGTTACACAATAGTTTGGTAGGCAGATCCAAGACTGTGTAGGCTTTCTCTAACCCTATGCAGAGCACCATTGGAGTGAAGCAAGGATGCTCTCTCTCTCCCACCTTGTTTGGCATATACATTGACAAGATTAAGGCTTTCCTTCAAGATTTCTCACTCCTCGATGACGGTTTCTACTTGCACTAGGTCTTGGTCTCCATTTTACTGTTTGTGGATGTAATTCTTTTGGCCTCCTCCCTAGAGGGTCTCTAATGACTTCTTGATGATATGGCTTCCTATTGCAACTTGCGATAGTTGGTAATGAACCTAAGTGAGACTCGGGTGATGGTCTTCAACTACTTGAAAGACCTCCCATCTCCACTTTTTCTTGCAAGGCAACGATATTGATATTTGATCCTCTTATACTCACGAGTTAAGTTCTTTGGACCCTATTTCAGCATGAGGCCTTCCATGCAACCTTGTATTAACAACAAGTTTGGTTTCCCTAGCTATGTTGGAGAAAGAATGCTCTAGGCATCACTTTCAGGACACCACATCCAAGATTTCCCTCGTGGACTCTTTAGTCAAGTTGACTGTGCTATATGGCTCTATCTTATGGGCCCCTCTCTCCTGACGTTTGATTGGGATTTGATTGAGAGAGTCCGGACCCTTCTTCGGTGCATCATTGTTAAAGTAACTAAGATCGTTTCTGCAAATGTATTTTCATTGCTATTGTAATTGATAATTTCCAAATGCAGATTTGGATCTCATAAATGTATAATATGACAGGAGGAGACATGTCTCTTCAAGAGACATGAAGAGACATGTCTCTATAGTTAATCACTATTTAGTTTATAAATAACTATATGCATAACTCATCTTTAACATATATATAATATTAACATATTAACTATATATGTAATATAATATTATATTATTATATTATTATATTATTATATAATAATATATAATGCATAATATATATAATACACATTATATTACATATATCATATATATTATAGATACAAGATATATAATGCATAATATATAATATATATTATATATATAAGATACTTAGCTTAAGGACAATTTATCATCAATGAGGTAGCTTTAATAAACTCAATCCAATAGAGGCTACAACAAAGTCATGTCTCGTAGCTTATGTAAGTCATAGTTATACATACACTCATATATATGTATTCTTATTAGTAATATGAGACATAAAACAATATTCATATAAATCATGAATACAAATACTCAATGTAACGAGTATATATCACTTCGATTGATGCTATACTTCAACACTCCCTCTTAGCAAGGGAGAAGTAACAAAAACATTTTATGAGACATCAGAATCAAGGATATTTATACTCAACATATTATGTGATTTTAACACTCTAAAATAGTGACTTGTCAAATAACTACAATCACAATGTTATGAGCACTATTATAACATATATATTATGATCTCTAATTGTCCGAAACAATATCTAGAGTAATAATGAGAATGTTATCTATGATCTCTAATTGCCCGAAGCAATGTCTAGAGATGTCCATGGTAATAACATGAAAATTTGTTAATCATGATCTCTAATTGCCCGAAGCAATGTCTAGAGATGTCCATGATAATAACATGAAAATTTGTTACTCATGATCTCTAATTGCCCAAAGCAATTTCTAGAGATGTCCATGATAACAATGAGTTTGCTATCTATGATCTCTAATTGCCCGAAGCAATATCTAGAGATGTCCATGATAACAGGCCTATCATTTGCAAGATCGTCACCTTACAAACAATTACCTTTTGTTTGTTAGTTATCTATGATCTCTAATTGCCCAAAGCAATATCTAGAGATGTCCACGATAATAGGGCTATCATTTGCAAGACCGTCACCTTACAAATAATTACCTTGTGTTTATATATGTCAATGAAAAATTGTCACCTTTCATTACATATCATATATGAAATAGTAACTACCATGGACCTAGACATAGGGTGATACAAAGGGTTTTCATCTTATATTTCTTTCTGATAGAGGAGAGCACATTATAAAGAATTTCTTTAGAACTTCTCCTCATAGTAAAGATATCACCCACAATGATTGCATCTCAAAAATTTCTCCTTCTGAACATCAATCTTGGGAAGTTAGGTCCTCTTGTTACTTCCTCAGAAACTCTCTTTTTCCAACGATGCCTGTCAAACTCATCACTCCCTCATGATATATGTAGGAGTAGGCCCATCAACATCATGCAGTCACCCACATGGATTTCTAGACTCCCTCTGAGTATTAGTCTTCGAAGCTCCAACATTGCTTTCGTAGAAGTGTCATACTTCCTCTTAATGTAGAAGAATCTCATAATCTCAATCATCAAAGATACTTGCTTCAAGAGCCACACTTTATCCATCTTGATCATCAAGGTCTTTGGAACTACTATCATTAGATTTAGTCTGCACAATATTTGGTAGCATATTACCAACTTTCCTTCACTGTAAGAATATCTTCAAAACATAAAGGAAAAGATCAAAACAAATAATCTTTATAGTATGTAAAGAATTACAAATAAGAGAGAGACTACAAAGAGTAGATAAATGTAAAAGATACAAATACTGTAAGTCCCCGTTTTGGAGGTAATTTCATTTAATTAATTAAATTAATTAAGTTGTCCAAAATAGTGAATATTTTATGAGGATGACTAATTAATTATTGTAATTAAATAAATAAGTGGTATTAAGTTAATTATTTATAAAGTTATCAAATAAATAAATATTAAAAGGTAACTTTATATTTAATTTATTTAATAAAGTGACTTAAATAAAATAATATATCATAAAGTCACTTAATAAAAATAAAATAATTTCTAGAAGCTTCTAGATTTTGGGCCAACCTCTTGAAGAAAAAGTATAAATAGACATCATGGGCCTCATTCTCATCATCCAGGAATTGATAATTGTTTGATGTGATTATCTGGTGGAGAAGCTAGCTAGGGTTTCAGCCATTGGAGGATCTTTGGGGACGAAAACCCTCATTGGTTACGCAATTTTGAAGCTGTGAGATACCAACTGAATTATTGCTGATTGTGGGCTTTACTTTAGAAGTCCAATCTTGTGCTTCACGGTGGAGATTATTTGAGTACAATAGTTGATGTATTATTATACTTGCAACAATTGATGTATTGTTGCATTTGATGGAGAAGCTACTTCAACAGCTGATGTATTGCTGAGATTGATTATGTTATTGAGCAGGATCATTATAAACCTTCATAATATATTGTCATGGAGGTTGATCAGCCTATGTTAGTCTCATGTTTTTGCTCATACCTTTCGATTGAGGAGGCTAATCATTCAGGGTATTGTTGCACTCAATTCCTATCGTCGAGACAATCATTTTAGGGGCAAATTGGAAGGCGTTTGGTGCTGCAATTAATTATCTAAACTTTTGCCAGGCAAGAACAGGGGCAGCAGCTTGAGTATTTCGATTTGACCTTGGAAGGTGCCTATCATATTGGATTTTTATTGTTTCTTCATCAACAACATTGGGCGTCATCATTACCAAGTTCTTCTTACATTCACTAAGTAGTTTGCATTGTCATCATAGGCATTTTAATTGCTGCTATAAGTGAATACTCAGAAAATCAAATTTGACACTATTGTCAAACAATTGTACGCCAAGAGTCTTGACCAATTCATAGCATCATTGTAGTAGACATTTTATTGCAAAGAAGGAGATATAAGTTGTTGGTCAACTACTATTGTAATTGAATATGTTATTGCCATTCATGATCAGCTTATTAGTTTGCATGCTAACTATTTGACAAAATGTCAATTGGTTGTAGGTTCACTTTTTTGGCATAAATAATGTTATAATTATGCATACCAAATGATTGTTAAAATACCACTTGGCTGTAAGTGCATAAATGTCATCTTAGGTTGCATCCAAAGTGTTTGTCAAAATTACTAGTTGCTGTAGCTGCATATTGCAAGTAGTTTCAGTCACATATATGCATTGAATATTGTCAAAATAAGTTGCATATTCATGTTAGGTCACTGTTTAGTCAATTTAGAGCCATTTGTAAACATTCTCATTGATGCTAATTGAAGAAAAAAGTCATTAAAACAAATTGAAATGTTATATGAGTCAATACACCGTTTGACAAAATTCTTCGAGCCTTCAATCCGCATTTTAAGGTCAGATTTGAGCAGGGTCATTGTAGTGGTATTAGAGCTCTGATCTTGCCATCTTGTGGGAATTGATTTCATTATTTGTACGAGATTATTATCAAAGTGATCAGTATTTCTATTTTCCAACCATGGATAGATATAGCAGGTCGAGTCCGAGAAGTCGACACAGTAGGAGAGGGAAGAGAATAGAGTTAGATGCTTTGGTGGAAAGTGTTGAAAAATTAAGATTGCATCAATGGCGACTTGCAGAGAGATTGTCAGATCCGGCTACAGTTGACAAGGCAGCAAGATATTTTACTTCTGCTTCCAGTAGGCCAACATCGGGTTCGCAGGGGAGAAGACTTGAGTTTTCTTCGGCGGTTGATTGTGATGCTGATGTACCATTATCTAGTTCAGCACTTGCTATTACCATCCGTAGTGCTGATGATAGTTTTGTTGCACCAAACTCAGTGGATGCTTCTGTGCCACTGGAGGATAGTAGTGTCGAGCATCACTGGGTTGAGGCTCCCAGAGCAGTTACTGTGGGTTCTATAGAGGCAGTTGATGCTGCAGTCATCTTTGATCATTCGGATTCTTCTTCGGAGGGAATTGTCATTGGGGATGTGTATGTCAGCTTCAATAGTATGGCTCCAACCTAAGAGGCAGTGGCTTCCTCAGAGAGGCTCGAGGCTTCTATGGAGTCTCCCAATGTTGTACTTGGTAATCAGAGTATTACAGAGGGGACACTTGATTTTAGTTTGGGCTCCAACATTATTGGTGTATAGGTTGACGATGAGTCATGTGTACAACGATCCGTGTCTGCAGTTGAGATTCTTGCAGGTGATGTGAGAGTTGTTAGTATGGACATATCTGAGGACACTTTTGAGGATGCTGTGAGTTGCATTGGTGACGATGCCCCCTGTATGATATTGAGTGATGACTGCAAGGACAGTTTGAGCTCTGACAGTTTTGATATTTATGATAGCAGTCGCAATATGAGTTCGGTACATGATACAGTGTTAAATTCCTGTGCTGAGGATGTGAACATGGAGATTTCTAGTGACGACACTCAGGATGGGAGTGTTATAGATGTTTTGTCTGATGACACTCCATGATACAATATAGCTTATCCATAGGTCGACGTCGAGTTGTGTACATGGCCAAAGTCGGTAGAGGAGATGTAGTTAGAGGATATATACACTAGCATTCCAGATTCATCCGTTGCTGTGAGTGAGGATGAGTGCTATAGTGTATTTGGATTTTTATTTCTGACTTTGGGCATAGATTTAGCGTTGACAGTTGGTGGAGATGGGTTCCTTGATTCAATGTTGCCAGAACCCATAGATGAGGATGAGGTAGAGTCTAAGTGGTAGGAGTTTGTTTCAGCTAGGGCTACCTTATCAGTTGAGGGAGTTACTTTGTCAGTGACCCCTGATGATATTTGTCAGGATCTGGACTCTCAGTTAGTTGTAGAGGACGAGGGAGTTGGAGATTGTGATGATGAGATAGTTTCAGCAACAACTTCTTTGGAGTTAGATGTGGATGAGTCTGATGCTTGTGTTCAGAGTGTGGAGGTGTACTCAGATGTAAGTACACTGAGCATTGGTGATCTTGAGGGGAGTTCGTTTGATTCAGCTTTCTCTCATAGTGTGGACAGCATATTTGAGACGGTTCATAGGAGGCTCGTAGTGCAGAGTCACCATGTGACTAGCCAGTTGAGAGTTGGCAAGAGAGATATCACTACTGCTCTTGAGCATTTTGATACCGCTTGCCGGTTGTTGGCCGTTATTGGTTGGGGTGCTTCTATGACAGATGAGTCCAGTGGTGGTTATCTTTTTTTGGCAGAGGTTCATGCCTTGCGTGAAGCTGTCAAGGTTTTGAGACAGGATTACTTATAGTTGGTAGCTGACCGTGATCACCTGGTTGATTGGGGGAGTACAGCCTATGAGGCACTCTTGGATCATGAGGAGGAGGTGAGTGAGCTTACCCAAGAGCTCACAGCGACTACTGAGGCTTTGGAAGACACATAGCGAGATCTACAAGAGTTGCAACTTCAGTTAGAGGAGGTGACCGTGGGGTTGGAGCATTTGCGGTCTACACTAGCCCCACACCCAATTCATTTGTATATTGAGGTGGTTGGTGGTGAGTACGCTCCTGTAGTTGTTACTGAGGAACATGTTGGGACTAACACACATGTTCAGGATTTGGGAGTACCTAGTCCTGATGAGTTTGGGATACTAGTGGAGTCGAGTCTCCAAATTGATTCTTCTCACATAGATGACAGTGTTGTACAGTTGGCTGTGCCACCTTTACAGAGGGATCAGTTGTGGTATGCGGGGGAGTATGATGATGCTTCCTCATACAAGTTTTACTACTTTGAACCATTCATGGAGTATTTGCTGAATAGTGCAGGTGTTCGTCTGGACTCGCATAAAGTGTCAGAAGGTGTTCTCATCCGAAGTACTAGTGCTATTCGCAGATTGGTTGGGGAGATTATAGTGATCCTTTCTACTATGCTACCTCATAGGGATTTTGAGGTGGGGTTTGTTGAGCGGATTGCACAGGGTCCTATCCAGCCTAAAGCCATTTGGAGTCAGAGATTGGAGTCATTTGCTGATTCCTAGTTCAGTGATGGTGAGCCAGTAGCAGAGTTTGGGGGTTCCTACCGGCATTATACAGTGGGGTATGGTCATCATTTTTCTTTTGATCCAGAGATAGAAGATTTGATTTCACGCAGGTGTAGATCAACTCCAATTTCTTACCATCCATTATGGGATGGATTGGCACCATCTTTTGCAGATGGAATTGGCAGTTGCAAGTTACATAGCTTCCAGTATCGACACGCCCAGGACAATTTATCAAAGATTGGATTTGGTGGTAGTGACTTGGGTACCTATGGCTGTTGTCATATCCATAGTGCAGTTGGGTGCGATTGTCAGTTAGGCAGGGACTTGAGTTTTGACAGAGTTCATGTTTTAGTTGGCTTGAGTTCCGCAGAGTGGTTTCTTCTGTCGACATCTACAGTTGGTCTTCAGATGATTTTGTCAGTGATGTCAGTTGTTTGGGTGTTGAGTGCAGTTTCTTAGTTGCTGATTTTTGTACTGTTGATGCTGATGATTTCTTCACAGGATCTGTTTGGTGATGATTGAGACATTACACAGGTCTTCACTTGGGATCCAAGTGGAGGAGAATGGTACTTGTTGCTGAGATTGCTTGGGGATAAGCAATTTTAGGAGGGGCGGACTATAATGTCCCTGCTTTGGAGGTAATTTGATTTAATTAAATATAATTAATTAAGTTGTCCAAAATAATGAATATTTTATGAGGATGACTAATTAATTATTTTAATTAAATAAATAAGTGGTATTAAGTTAATTATTTATAAAGTTATCAAATAAATAAATATTAAGAGGTAACTTTATATTTAATTAATTTAATAAGTGACTTAAATAAAATAATATATCATAAAGTCACTTAATAAAAATAAAATAATTTCTGGAAGCTTCTAGATTTTGGGCCAACCTCTTGAGGAAAAAGTATAAATAGACATCATGGGCCTCATTCTCATCATCAAGGAATCGATGACTGTTTGATGTGATTATTTGGTGGAGAAGCCAGCTAGAGTTTCAGCCATTGGAGGATCTTTGGAGATGAAAACCCTCATTGGTTATGCAATTTAGAGGCTGTGAGATACCAGCTGAATTATTGTTAATTGTGGGCTTTACTTCAGAAGTCCAATCTTGTGCTTCATGATGGAGATTATTTGAGTACAATAGTTGATGTATTATTGTACTTGCAACAGCTGATGTATTGTTGCATTTGATGGAGAAGTTACTTCAGCAGCTGATGTATTGCTAAGATTGATTATGTTATTGAGCAGGATCATTACAAACCTTCATAATCTGCTGTCATGGAGGTTGATCAGCCTATGTGAGTCTCATGTTTTTGCTCATACCTTTCGATTGAGGAGGCCAATCATTCTGGGTATTGTTGCATTTAATTCCTATCGTCGAGATAATCGTGTAAGGGGCAAATTGGAAGGCATTTGGTGCTGCAATTAATTATCTAAACTTTTGCCAAGCAAGAACAGGGGCAGCAACTTGAATATTTCGATTTGAGCTTGGAAGGTGCCTATCACATTGGATTTTTATTGTTTCTTCATCAACAACATTGGGCGTCATCATTACTAGATTCTTCTTACATTCACTAAGTAGTTTGCATTGTCATCATAGGCATTTTAATTGCTGCTATAAGTGAATACTCAGAAAATCAAATTTGGCACTATTGTCAAACAATTTAAGCCAAGAGTTTTGACCAATTCATAGCATCATTGTAGTAGACATTTTATTGCAAAGAAGGAGATATAAGTTGTTGGTCAACTACCATTGTAATTGAATATGTTATTGCCATTCATGATCAACTTATTAGTTTGCATGCCAATTATTTGACAAAATGTCAATTGGCTGTGGGTTCATTTTTTTGGCATAAATAATGTTATAATTATGCATACCAAATGATTGTTAAAATACCACTTGGCTGTAAGTGCATAAATGTCATCTTAGGTTGCATCCAAAGTGTTTGTCAGAATTACTAGTTGCTGTAGCTGCATATTGCAAGTAGAAAAGAGTCATTAAAACAAACTGAAATGTTACATCAGTCATATGACCCTTGTATGTGAAGCGTTTGACGAAATTCTTCGAGCCTTCAATCAGCATTTTAAGGTCAGATTTGAGCAAGGTCATTACAAATACTTATTTGTATATGAAGTTTCAAAAATTGTCCATTTAGATTATTTGAGAATGGAAGATCTCCCCTCTACATAAGGTTGAAGTGGGAATGAAACATTGACTATTATTCCCCCCCACAATGTAAAATTTCCACTCATTCTTATATTGTTGAAAATTTTGTATCAAATATGACAACTCATTTCTAAGTTTCGATTTGTTCTTTTCATCCATTGAAGATCCAGACACTCATTAAGCTTAATAGTAGAAGCAAAAACAAACTCGTCCACAGTACGCTAATATCGTGATTGAGTATGATTGTATCACTTGAATGACTCTACAACTCATATGTCAGGTTTCATTTATCAAAGAGAAACTCATAGATAGTTTAATTAAAGTCACAACTTTCTTATGATGTACATAAAAGGTAGACCCATTCGCATAGTTGCATGAATTTCAGTCCTCTTGACTGTTATAATTAATCGATCACTTAAGATTCCATCACAACATTGGTTTTCTCCCTCTGAATCACAATAATCAATATCACTAACGGTTGATGAAACCATATCCTCTATTTGCTCCCTCTGAACATAAATCTTCTAAGCTTCTAAAATAAACTTCCCTTTAACAAAGTGTTAGACTCTATTTGAATCTGATATTAATCCTCTTTTTCCTACAAGAACATTTTCGAAGGAAAAGATCAAGACAAATAACTCTTATAAAAAAAAAAGGAAGAGAGAGACTACAATAATAGATAGTTTGCATAAGATCATTTCAATATCATAGATAAGTATATATTCAATATTTTAATCTATTTCTCTTATTTATTATTTTCTCATTAATAAATATATGTCCTTCATGCTTTCTCAATATACCAATATTCATTACAAAAATATTTTTATTTCGATAATGTTTGTTACCATCTATATTTTCAGTTATACTATCTCGTATAATATAGCTACAAAAATAATTATTAATAATGATACATACTTAGCAGATTGGTGGCCGATGCCTCTTTCTCCTTTTACATATTAATAATGCAAAGAATTCAAACAATGAAAGAAAATCATATTACACCATATATGCTTACCTTAGAGGGATCGGTACTCACCATTATCAACTCTCCCTGATATTTCTCAAGCACTATGTGTCCACTGTCACCGGCTTTTCAATGGCTTCGATATCAATGATTTCAATCTTTTATTAACTCTTTCTATGATCATTTTTACCCAAATAGGGGAGATTAATCCTTCTATTGTCCTCCATATATTAAATATTCTGCACTCCGTTTAATGTTTCTTCATTTTTAATCCCTCATACTTCACCGCAGTGCTCTAAATACTTTCATTCACTTCACTTATATTTCTTTTATCCTTTATTTCATCTCACATCAATTAAATTTTGGTTTTATTCCCAATCTAAATATATTTGCAACATCCTTTCAAAATGAATAGTTGCGACTTTTCATTTCATCATTTTTCCATTTTTTTATTGGTATTTTCACTTTGGAATAAATAAAACTTTGTTTAATAACTATCATTTACGTCTAACTAATTTAGGAAAAATATCGATGTTGTATCCTGTGGATTCTATTGCTATGTAAACTTCCAATGCTGCATCTTCATGATCTTTGTCTTACGTGGCTAATATTGTCGCTGCTATTTTATCTTTTGGATAACTCATTGTTCTTCATCGTAGGCTTCAAGAGTAAACAATGTATTGCTTCTAGATGACTATCATCACCATGCTAATAACAACAATCCTACTGCTTCTTCGCCCTCTCTCACTTGCATTCAAGATGCTCTCAAAGCTGTCATGGAAAGGCCAAATTCAGAGGAATCGTTGTAGTAGAGGATCTCTAATCCCGTTTGTCTTTACTGTGCTTGGACTAATTTGCAGTGTGTATATTTAGATGTGACTTGGCAGTGTGCACTATTGATGAAACTCAAATCTTTGTTGCCAATTTGGAAGACTCGGGCAGATTTGAGGAGTCGTGGATTGTTTGCTGTTCATATCGTGGGTGCCATGTGGGATTTCTATCTCCTATTTATGATTTCGAAGCTTTTCGCAAATTTGGCTATGTGTAATTTCGCTGAAATTTGAAGCTGATCAGGCTTCTTGCAGGCTTCTCACAAAGCTTGTTTTCTGTTCGCTAGTGTGGAATAGAGAATGAGTGCAGACGTTAAATTTGTGTGCGCTCAATGGTGTTGTGTTCATTGCAAGTTTTCTGTGAACTGTAGATTGAATGTCTTCATCTCTTAAATATAATACTATATTAAAATGCTATCAGCTTGGCATGACTAATTGCCAAGCGATTAAAGCATTAATGAAACTGTTGAGAAATGCCAATCTTTGTCAACAAACAGTGGGTCTAGTCCCAAGATTTTGCTCCAAAATAATTTGAAAAATAATGGGTCTAGTGCCTGCTTAAAAAAAATATTTGTTGTATTATCTTACATTTACAGTTTGGCTCTAATACCATGTTAAAGTAAGTAAGATAATTTCTGCAAATGTATTTTCATTGCCATTGTAATTGATGATTTCCAAATGTAGATTTGGATCTCATATATGTATAATATGACAGGAGGAGACATGTCTCTATAGTTAATCACTATTTAGTTTATAAATAACTATATGCATAACTCATCTTTAACATATATATAATATTAACATATTAACTATATATGTAATATAATATAATATTATTATATAATAATATATAATACATATTATATTACATATATCATATATATATATTATATATAAGATATATAATGCATAATATATAATATATATTATATATAAGATACTTAGCTTAAGGACAATTTATCATCAATGAGGTAGCTCTAATAAACTCAATCCAACAGAGGCTACAAAAAAGTCACGTCCCGTAACTTAGGTGAGTCATAGATATACATACACTCATACATATATATATACATACATATATATATATATATATATATATATATATATACATACATACATACATATATATATACATACATACATACATATCTATATACATACATACATACATACATATGTATATATATATATATTCGTAGTAGTAATATGAGACAAAACAATATTCATATAAATCATGAATACAAATACTCAGTGAAATGAGCATATCACTTCGATTGATGCTATACTTCAATAATCATAAGGTGTCATCGACCCACTTCTTTTAGTGTTATCTTGGCTAAGTTTGGGGTCCATCCTTTACTTGGGGTCATGTTTGATCTAGTTTGGTTCCTTCATCGACTTAAGGGTTTTGTAGATTTGGCAGACGGTCATCACAGATACTCCTACTTGACCTATTGCTCTTTTGAGGTGATTGCATGCTCCAATCGTGTTAGTAAAGCCCATTGTTGGTACGCCCAGGCCTCTTCTTTGTTGGGTGTAGTGGGGATTGAGATTGATTGTCTCCCCTTCTATGTTCTCTCTAGATGCCCTCATTAGCCTCCTTCCCTCTTAGTAAGAGCTGAACAAGCATGTTAGACTCGACATCTACGGAGAGTTTGTTATCATGACATGGAGCAGCTCCTAGGGGCTTCATCGAAGGATGACCCTTTATGCTGAGCACTATATGGATTGACAAAGAGGACCAAGTCTGCCACCTTTGTACTTTGATTGAGGCAACAACGGAGATACTTCATTTTCTGTTGCCCCATCTACTATAAGATAAATGGGAGGCTTTAATGCCTTTTCAAGGAGTGCAAATCCCTTTCTTCATTCTTAAAATACATTGATTAGTGGTGTCTTGCGCTTTATCTCCAGGAGGCCACACAACTTCATCATTTGACTTTGTAGCTTCATTTGCTATTGAGATAGACTCTGGATCATCTTTTCATCTCCTTTTTCACTTATTTGTCCCTGGCCTGGGGCACAAAACGTCCACTCATCTCTCCTAGTTCTGGACACACTAGATCTATGAGGCCTTGTAGAGCGTATACTCAACTGCAACACCCAACCTCCAGCAGTTCTTTGAGATGGCCCCAGGCTCACTCTTGTCCTAGACCGCATCCTTTGATGCTGGATTACTTATTGTTTGAGAAGTGTTGTTCTTCTTCTCTTTCTGATTCTTTTGCTTTGTTGCTTGTTCTTTCCCCAGGCACTGTTTGGTGTTCCTACTATTACCCATTGCCTTATTGTATGCTTTCATGTAATAACCTAGTTCCAGGTTATAGCTTAATCAAACATTAATTTCTTTCACAATTCAAAGGTTTGACATTTTGTCAAACACTTGGCAAGCATTCTGATATCACTGTATGTATGATGTTTTTAAATTCTAAACACAATACTAGGAAGTGTAGTGAACTACTCACAATTGTTAGATAAATCAGACTTCAAAAAATTTGCATTTGATAAATACCGAACACATATGAATTCCGCCTTGTGTATTTTCCAATTAAACTTCAGAGTTGCAAGTATTCTCAAACTTATAATACTGAGTTCCTATTTGATTACAATAAGGCTGCAAGGGTTTTATTAACTACAAGAACGAACCTGAGAGTAAATCACCCATAGCATAGTTGCAGCAGCTCTGATTATATATGCTCGAAATATACTAGAAAATTTGATACAGCAAGTAATCCCAAGCAAAGCAGTCATGTCCACATGACTGGACACCCAAACCTGATATAATCTGTCCGACTAACAAGTCAAGTCAGCGTTGAGACTCAGTAAATTTCCAGCTCCTCAAACATCTACAAACATTCCTAGCACAATAACAAATGGATGATACTCACAACAAATCTCAGGTAGACAATTCAAACTCCCTCAATTTGCAAATATAAATACTATCAATCTTTTACACCCACAATGACTTCCACCAGCAGGGATAATAAATTTCTCCAGCAAATATCAATATCCAGATTTATGAATTCGGAATTATTAGCAAACAAAGATGAGAATCACCAAATCTTTCCATGAAGGGTTTCCCCTCTCAGCCACAGTTGATACAGTAAGAGAAGACATTGAATCGCTTCAATTGACGATTGCTCCTCAACCAGAGTTGCTACAGAAAGAGGAAGCTCTAAGTCCAGACCCTCCCACTATACCTCAACAGTATTATGAACAATCAGCTACAAACCTGTATACTTCAACAAGGGCACAAAAAATTCAGAACTTAGAAAAGACCACAAAGACATCAAAAGCAAATAATATATCCAAGCATGCTTTTGTCAACAAATTGGCTTGTATTTATAACCTCCAGATGCCCTTTCTGTTGCCAAAATCTAACTTCACTCAAGGAGCTTCACCACACAACATTAATTAGAGGCTTCCGTTAGATTCTTTCACTTGACTTGATTTAACTAATTAATAAATGACTCTTTTCAATGATAACTCAACCCTCAACTTAAGTGAAATTATAAAGTTAAATTATAACTTTATAATAAGCCATTAAATAATTCAATAATAATTTGGCCACTAAAAATATAATAACTCCCAAAATATTCATCATTTGAATATGTCGTTTGAAATAGGAGTCATGCCTATTATTTCTGAATGTGACCAAATGCGCTTTCCAAAAATAGAAAGGGTCTATCTCAATCAACACCCAACTTATCACAAATAGTAAGTACACAAAACTAAGCCCAAACAAAGTCCAATCTGGGCCAAACGAAGACCAATCTGTAGCTTATTAAATTGTGGAGAAGACAAGACCCTTCCAAGTCAAGTCACTGCCTCAGAAGACCCTCTATCCACAATAATTAGCCTACGAGGATCACAATAATAAGCTAATCCTTGAAACTCCGATGCTGGCAAAAATGGGATCATTACATTTAATTCCCTTAGATCTTCTTTGTGGTCTCTTATTGCACCTTAATAAATTTATCTTTTCTTATCTAGCATGTTAGTATTAGGTTTGTAAACATTATTTACACTTTTACCTGCAATGGATTAAATTTTTTAAAATGTTACGACTGATTTGTATGAGTATTTTACTGAATTTTTGTATTTTTCAAATCATTCATGACTGTAGAAATATCTCCAAGTTGAACGATTCAGAATGGTTCAACTCAAATATGCTTCCCCACTAAGGCTAGACCAAAAATAACTAAAACATACCAGAACTTCTGCTCAATTTAAAAGACAATAGTGAATCATCATATCGTGGCAATCAAACCAACCACCACTATATATCGAGAGAGATGGTATGGTTTCTTCATAAAATGCACATGCCTTTGAAAAACCAAGAGTCCATGGTATAGCTGTACTGTAATTACCTTCATTAAGGTGTTATCAATGTGTAGAGGCTCATGCAGAATCTCCAGAGACACCATTTACGAAAACTCATCAATACACTTGATGGCATACAAACAATCATATTGAAAGCCACAATTCGTTGGATGCAACCCACAATGATAACAGTATGCCAGTTTATATGATTAGTTTTGCCATGTCACACTAACTTGGCAGTGAGAAGAATAGACATAAAACTAAAAGGAAGCAGCTCATGTAAAGGACCATTGATGAATGCCTAGACCATGATAAAGGAAACAACTTGATGTCTCTAGCTTGGCCGAGACGGTAACTGAAGAATGCCAATGCCCTTTGATAGAAATGAGCCTCTTTTTCAATAAGTGTTGTAAAGTATGATAGCTGTGGTGAGATACATGAATTATATATATATAGATACACACACACACACACACACACACATACACATACATACATAGACTGGAAAACTGTTCATTCATATACCAGATCATAATTGTAAGTCCAAGTATATTGTCAAATCTGGCTGTACAGATTAAATATGAATATTTCATGTTCTATCTTTATTGACTCCAGATGGTATTGAAACAGATTAAGTCTGATCAATTTCTCAATTTTCACTGATCACATATATGTAGTATTTTGTTAAGAATGAAGTCTTAACTAATCCCAAATAATAATCGGGTCTCTTCTTGGTATTGAACCAATGCATATTAGAGACATATCCTGAATGGACTTGTCTCAAATGTCCACTCAAGGACACACTATTCAAATATTATATTTATCCTTGAAACAATCTGCCTAAAAACATCAAAATGCATAACTGTTTATCTAGAGCAGATCGAGCACTATCAGAACCATATCAGACTTGAGATATTCAGCATTTCTAAATACTACATTTGGTATAAAGATCAAAATCCACATTTTCTGATATAAATCTGCATATAACAAATCAGAGTTTAGTAACCATTCTGAAATTTAAAAGGTACCCATTACTCTAAATCTGATAGAAATTTAATATACACTTAGATGGTATCAGAGCCTTGCTAAACAAGATCCCATTAAATCTGAGATATAAGATTACACTCTCTTGATATTGCAGTTACATCTCATTTTTCATAATGTCAAATGTGATCAGGTTTGTGGATCGTCTCGAATCTGCAAAAAACTTCACATCATGGAAGCTAAGAATTATGACGATACTAAAAGAAAATAAGTTAGCTTAATTTGTGAAAGATAAGAAGATAGAACCTTAGAATGAACCATAGAAATCTCAATGGATTGAGAATAATGGAAACACCATGAAACTTATAGTAGATGTAGTTAAGGATCACATAGTATCTATATTGGCAAAACATTAGACTGCATACCTTTTGTTCAAATCCCTTGAAAGCACACTTGAAGTAAATAACACTGGCATAACCTTTGGACTAAAGAGGCAAATTAATCATATAAGCATGAACAAAGCAGAATCCATCAATGCATACTTCATGAGAATCACCTAAGGGATGAACTCAACAATTGGGTATGAAATTGAGAGTAAAGAATTAACACTAATAGCTTTATGTGGCCTACCAAATTCATGGGTGTCATTTGTTCAAGGAATAAGTGCAATGTCAAAACTCCCAAAATTTGATCAGTTAAGATCTGATTGTCTACAAGAAGAAACAAGACAGATGACAAAAGGAAACAAAGAGAAACCTGTAGATGAGGATATTCAGGTTTTAAACACACATTCTCACAAGAAAAATAAGAGGAAATTCAAAACAAAGAGAAATTTTCATGGAAAGGGTTCATCCAAGTAGAGGAAAGCTATTTCCCAAATTCAATGTTTTAGATGTGATCAATATGGACACTATGCAATCAAGTGCCCTAACAAAACAAAGAAACAAGCATCAGTTGCTAAGTTTAAAAAACAAATATAGAAAATGATTTTGAGAAATTTGTTTTCTACTCGGCATTATCAAGCCAAGTATTAAACAAACTTAACACTTGGGTGATTGATAGTGGCTGATCAAGACACATAACATGATTTAGAGAACACTTAGATACTATGGTAGAAGAAACCGGTAAAGAAGTAACAATTGGGGATTATTCTGTACATCTAGTAAAAGGGGTTGGAACTTGCACCATCAAATTGAAATCTGACCTCTCTATTTAATTTACTGGGGTATTATATGTAGCAGGAATTAAGAGGAACTTAGTATCCATATTTTCCCTTGAAGATAATAGGTACTTGTACAAACTTTGTATTGAGAGAAATCAAGCTCTTATTCATGAGACTTATGACTCAAATGAAATTTGGCATTGAAGACTAGGACACATTTATTTTTGTGCCCTATCCTCAATGAAAAATTTGTAACAGGACTCACCAAACTAAACCAAACTCTTAATGGGGCATGCAAAGGGTGTGCCTTCAGAAGAAATACTAAGGGAACTTTTCAAAATAGTTTGTGTAGAACCAAAAACATATTAGAATTAGTCCATTTTGACTTATGTGGACCCATGTTTGTACCCTCCATGGGAGGATTCTTATATTATGTAATTTTTGTGGATGACTACTCTAGAAAGACTTGGATATATTTCACTAAGTGCAAAGAGTCAGAAGAAATCCTTAAAAGGTTCAAGGAATTTAAAGCCCTAACCAAAAACTCTTCTGAAAAGAAAATTAATAAACTGAGAATAGATAATGGGAAGGAATACACCTCAGAGTTTCTTCAAGAATCTTGTGTTAATGTGGGATTAAGAAGGAATTTATAGTACCCTAAAATCCACACCAAAAGCTGTTGTTGAGAGGAAAAATGTAACTATTGTAGAGGCTACCAATGGAATGTTGTATGACCAAAACATAGAAACCCTATTTTGGGTAGAAGCATCTAGAATACCTGTTTTACATTCAAAATTGATGTCACCATTCACACCTTGATAACAAAACTTCTAAAGAGGCTTTTATTGGTGTAAAACCTAATATTAGTCACCTAAGAATATTTGGTTGTCCTGTTTACATTCATGTGCCTAAAGAGAAGAGGTCAAAACTAGAGCCTTCTCGAAAGACAGGAATTTTTGTAGGCTATAGTCAAACCTCAAATGCCTACAAAATGTATATACTTGGACAAATACAAATAGAATTGAGCAGAGATGTGTCTTTTTTGAGGACATTGTTGGGAAGATGGCAAAGAGCTCTAATGAGATAGAAATTTAGGACTCACTTAAAGATATGGAGGATCCTGATCCTAAGTTTTAGAGGGAGTATCCAGAAGAAACCACATGAAAACCAGACTACTACTGATGTTCAAAAGGAGTATCAAAAAGAAAATCAAAATAATAACAAAAAAAAAAAAACACTTTGGGCTAGAAACATTATTGAGGAAGCTAAAAATTATGCAACACCCAAAGGAATTTTCAGAGAAAGTAAGAGGCCCAATAGATTCTCAAGTTATGTTGCCTTAATGAGCGAATTCATTAACTCAAAACCTACTAGTACAACATAAGCTCTCAAACATCAAGAATGGAAAGATGCTATGACAGAGGAGTATCAATCTATTTTGAAAAATGATGTATGGGATATAGTACCTAGACCTAATGAAAAATTTGTTGTTTCTTCCAAATGGCTCTTCAAAATCAAACATGTTGCAAATGATAGTATAAAGAAACAAAAAAACATGATTTGTTGCTAGAGGGTTCTCACAAAAGGAAGTTATTGATTATGAAGACACAATTGCACTTGTTGTCAAATAGACCTTAGTTAGAGAAGCCATAGCTATTGCAGCAACTAAAGGCTAGAAGATCCATCAAATGGATGTGAAAATTGCGTTCTTGAATGGGACTATCAAAGAAGTCTATCTAGAACAACTTGAAGATTTTCTGATAGATAATGTAGCCTCTTATGTATGCAAATTAAAGAAAACCTTATTCAGACTTAAATAGGCTCTGCAAGCCTCGTATGAAAGGATCGACAATTATCATATGGGACTAGGGTTTACTAAGAATGATGCAAATCCAAATCTCTATTTAAAAGTTTTTAAAGGTGCTATTTTAATACTAATCCTATATGTTGATGACTTGCTAATTACAAGGCAAGGTCACCTTATTGTCCAATGTAAGGACCTCGCTCAAAATACAATATGAAGGACTTGGGCATTTTACACTACTTCCTTGGATTGGAAGTCTAGCAGAAATCTGATGGTATTCTTTTAAATCAAGGAAAATATACTATTGATCTTCTAAAGACATTTGGAATGTTGAATTATAGACCAATGTCTACACCCATGGAAACCGACTTACACAAGTTGAAAGAAGCGGCAATAGAATCTAGGTAGATCTTACTCTTTATAGATAGATAATTGGATCAGTGGTTTATGTAGTTAACACTAGACCAAATATTTGTTATACAGTGAATGTCTTAAGCCAATTTATGTGTGAACCACAAGAGATACACCTTGTTGCAAAGCATATTTTGAGGTACCTTCAAGGCACTATTGGATATGGTCTTAAATATGAAAATGTTTACCTAGATCTACATGGATACTTTGGGATGGAAGTGTAATTGATCGAAAAAATACATCAAGATGTTGCTTCGGTTTGGGATCACCTATGATTTCTTGGATAAGTAGGAAATAGTTTTCGGTGGCACGAAGTTCAAATAAAGCCGAATACATTGTAGCCTCTATGGGAGCAAGAGAAGCAGTATGGCTTCAGAAATTGATTGTAGGACTATTTGCTAAGCCCCCAAAACCTGCTACTATTCTTTGTGATAATCAAAGTTGTATTAAGCTAATAGTGAATCCAACATTCCATGATCGATCAAAGCATATAGAGATTCCTCACCACTATGTGATGGACATGGTAGAAACGAATGTGATCCAGTTGGAGTACATTAGTACAAGCAATAAAACAATTGACATTCTCACCAAGCCTCTCTCCAGAGTTGGAGTTGAACACTTAGGGAAGAAACTTGGTATGTTTGAAATGTAAGTTTTTGAGATTAAATCTCAAAATTGTTTATTTGTACTAATATATAAAAGATATTTAATATGTAAACTTTTTTGTCGTATGTGTGACTATGACTTTATGGGCCTCCACTTGTGATGCAAGAGCATCCTTGGTGCAAGAGAAATCTTGCATCAACCAAAAACATTTCATTTTACTTGTTTGAATAAGGGTTATCTTAATGCAAAGTTGTTGTCTCTGGAGGCATACTACTTAGTAATGTCCTAATTTCAGGGGTGGATGTTCATCTTGGATATATCAGCCTACCAGTTGTTGCTCAGTGTCATATCATGAGTATTTATGGATTTATTGCGAATTTTTGGTGTGCAATTTTTGTATAAAAACTTCAAGCTCACTATTGGAGGCCTAAACGTGCTTGGATGAGGCTCGAAAATCTGACGGATGGGTGCTCACGTGTATTCAAGCTTGTAGATCACAAGCTAAGGATTCTGAAAAGTGGTTATAATAGCCAATCCAAACAACGATTCAAAAGTTATGGCCTTCCGAAGTTGGGCTCACCAAAAACTTCCAAAATAAATGTTAAAAATGTATTTAGCCAACTCTACATGTATTGTTAGGGTTTGTCGGCCCTAAGTATTGAGTGTCTAGAACCTTCCCAGGTGGCATAAATTTTTTTATTTAAGAAATGCCTGAACATTATCTAGGATAGCTCTGGGTGATAGTTCGCAGTATTGTCTTGCAGATTACTGTAATGAAGGTACCCATTTAGGTTAGCGTATTGTAATTTTGAATTTTGTAATTCCGCATTTGCAGAGATAATAAGAAGCCCATATTTTGTTCTCGCAAAATTGTTGTTATTTCTTTGTTTCTGTTATGTGTTTAAAGTATTAAGAGGAGCACCCTTCATCAAGTGGTATCAAAGCTAGAGTTCCTAAGTGTGTAAACAAATCGCCAACTGTGAAGCAATTACACCGGGACCTTGGTTTAGGTTGAGCATATAGACAGATCGCCAATTGCGAGGTAGTTTGCACTGGAGTTTTAGTGGAAGCACAAAAATGGCTCCACGAAGAGAGCGTAATGGAAGAGCTGTAGGTGTTACACTTGAGGGTTTTAGAGCCCTCCAAAGACGGATGTAAGCATTGGAAAAAAAGGCACAGAGGAATAAATCTTGCCATAAGAGATGAAAGCAAGGATGAGGACGAAGAAGAAGAAAATGCTAATGTAGAGGCAGTTCTTAACCCAGAGGAGAGCCTTTTTAAGGCCATCTCCAAGAAAGGAAAAAGACCCAAGTTTGAGATTCCCATGTTTTTCGGGAAATCTTAACCCAAAGGATTTGATCGATTGGATCAATGAATTGGAAGAATACTCCGAGTATGAAGATATTGAGGATCCTGATAGGGTCAATTTTTCAAAGGTAAAACTGAAGGGATATGCAAAGATCTGATGGCAGGAGATTCAGTTGGAGTGAAATAGAAGAGGAAATTACAAAATCATTAGATGGGACCGAATGATAGCTAAATTTAACAGACAATTCATTTCTGTGGATTTTGAGCTGGATTTGCTAAAGAAAATGCAAGGGTTGAAGCAAGCGAGAAGATTTGTTCAAGAGTATACTAAGGAGTTCTACCGAGCTCTCATTAGAACCGACCATGCAGAAGCTTATAAGGAGAAAGTTGTTCATTATCTTAATGGGTTAAGGCCAAGCATTCAAGTGGAGCCAAGTCTAGTTTGAATGACCAATATTGAGGAGGCGTACCAGTTTGCCCTAAGAGTTGAGGAGAAGCTAAGTAAAAAGTTTGATAACAAGAATAATGGAAGAGGTTGCGGTGGAAGATCCGATGGATGGTCTTATGGAGTCCGAAATGATGATAAAAAGAACAAGGATGAGGCAAGCAGTACTAGTCATAACTAGTGGGAAACAATTACAATCATTTCCATGATCAAAACACCAAAGATCAGAGAGGAAGAGGAAGACGACAAGGATCTGGAAGAGGAGGTTTCCATTAAAATGCTTTCATTGCGAAGAAGAAGGGCATAGAGCACTTGAATGTTCCCAGCCCCAAGGAAGGATAGATTAGAGAACAGAAGACTAAGCCAAAGTTATACATGTCGATGAAGATGCCAAATCATCCCATTTTGAAGATGATGAAAGAGGAGAAGTCCTAGTTAATAGGAGAGTCTTGCTGAGTGGAGAGAATGAACCTGATCAAAGGGGAAGTTTGTTTTGTAGCAGGTGCAAATGTGAAGATATGTTGTGTGGAAGAACTGACAATCTAGTGTTAGAAAATATGGTCACAATGTTCAATCTGAAGAGGCTGAAACACTCGCGTCCATACTGTATTGTCTCGGTACAAGATGACCACAAGGTCATGGTTAGTTAACAATGCTCAGTGAAGTTCAAGATTGAAAGCTACCAAGATGAGGTGCTTTGTGATATCATACCTATGGACATATGTCATATGCTATTGGGTAGGCCATGGCAGTTTGACAGGCATGTTGTACATGATGGGTGTGTAAATACCTACACTTTGACAAAGGATGGAGTGAAACATAAGTTGAAGCCATTGAAAGAGAAAGAAGAAAAGGTATGTAGTGCTACTAGAACATGTTTTGTTGATGGAAAGGATTTTCTCTAAGGTATGAAACATGGGCATATGTGTTTTGTTGTAATCCCAAAAGATGATAAAGAAGTAGAGGAGGTACCTGCAGAAGTTGTAGATTTGTTTGGAGAGTTTCTTGATATTGTGTTAGATAATGTACTTGTTGGATTACGCCTAGTGGGGAAGATCAATCACCAAAGGGATTTAATTCCAGGAGCCAGTTTGCCAAAGAAGGTAGCGCACAGAATAACACCAACAGAATGTGAAGAGTTGAACAGACAAGTTCATGAATTGTTGTAGAAGGGGTTGATTCAAGAGAGTCTAAGCCCATGTATCATACCAGCAGTATGAGCACCAAAGAAGAATGGAGAATGGAGGATGGGCACAGATTCGCGGGCTATTAACATGATCACAATCAAGTATAGATTTCCTTGCTAAGGATGGATGATATTATGGACTATTTGAGTGGAGCTATGTATTTCACAAAGATAGATTTGAAGAGGGGATACCATCAAACTCGCATCAAAGAAGTGGACGAGTGGAAGACAACTTTCAAGACAAGGGAAGGACTGTAGGAGTGGTTAGTCACGCCTTTTGGGTTAACTAATGGACTGAGCACTTTCATGTGGCTTATGAAATAGGTATCGAAGGAGTTTTTGGGTAAGTTTGTCATTGTTTACCTAGATGATATATTGATTTTTAGTAAGACATTGGAGGAGAATTTGATGCATATTCGAAAGGTGTTTGATAAGTTGAGGGATGTAAAGTTGTTGATAAACCTAAAGAAGTGCAGTTTTGTGAAGGAGTTGGTGTACCTGGGATTTCTAGTTTCAGCAGAAGGTTTGAAAATGAATGTAGAGAAAGTGAAGGCTATCCTTGAATGGTCTATTCCAAAGAGTATTGTAGAGGTAAAATCTTTTCATGGACTGGCTAGTTTTTACAGAAAGTTCATAAGGGATTTTAGTAGTATTTGTGAACCCTTAATTGAAGCAATGAGGGGGATAGGAAAGAATTTAAGTGGTTGTAGGAGCAGATAAGAGTTTTACCTTGTTGAGACAAAAACATGCAAAGCAACCTATTTTAGCACTGACAAATTTTAACAAGGTGTTTCATGTAGATTGTGATGCTAGTGGTATTGCAATAGGAGCTATTTTAAGCCAAGAAGGTGGACTTGTTGCTTATTTTAGTGAGAAGTTGAATGATGCCAAAAGAAAATATTTTGTTTATAATCTGGAATTTTATGCTATAGTTCAGGCATTGAAGAAGTGGAGATGATATCTTCTTCCTAAGGAGTTTGTTTTGTATATTGATCATCAAGCTTTTCAATATTTGAATAGTTAAGGAAAATTAAACCAAAGACATTTCAAGTGGGTTGAGTTTCTGCGGAGTTATACATTTGTTTTGAAACACAAGAGTGTGAAGTCTAATAGACTTGTAGATGCTCTTAGCAGAAGACAACTTTTGCTGAAAGAGATGCAAATTGAGGTGGTTGGGTTCAAGGAACTCAGTAATTTGTATCGAAAGGGTCCTGATTTTGGTGAAGCGTGGAAGGCTTGTACAAAACCTATTACTCTTTACAAGGCAAAGTGGTTGGATTTCATAATCCAAGATGGTATGTTGTTTAGAAGAAGCTAGTTGTGTATTCAAAGAAGCTCAATCAGAGAGAATCTCATCAAGGAGAAGCATAGTGGAGGATTGGTTGGACACTTTGGTAGAGATAAAACCATTATTTTGGTTGCTAAGAACTATTATTGTCCACACTTGCAGCAAGATGTCAAGAAATTTGTACAGAGTTGCAGAATATGTCAGATGGCAAAATGAGTGAAGTAGTATATGAGGTTGTATTAGCCATTGCATGTACCAAAGAAGCTGTGGGAGGATGTTAGCATGGAGTCAGTTCTTGGATTACCAAGGACTCACCGAGGGCATGATTCCTTTTTGTGGTGGTTGATAGGTTTTCAAAGATGACACATTTCATTCCCTGCAAGAAGACTAGTGATGTTGTTGATGTGACAGAGTTATTTTTTAGAGAAGTGGTGAGACTACATTGTCTGCCAAAGAGTATAGTCTCAGAATGAGACACCAAATTTGTTGGATATTTCTGGCATACATTGTGGAAGATATTGAAGACAAATTTAAAGTTCAGTTCATTACATTATCCATAGACTGATGGACAGACATAAGTTCTGAATTGCAGCTTGGGAAACTTATTGAAATGTTTGGTTTGAGATAAACCAAAAGGACGAGATCTGATTTTACCACAAGCAGAATTTGCATCTAATAATTTTTTTAATAGGAGTACTGGTAAATCACCATTTTAAATTGATCCTAGAAATACTTTTGAACTGAGGCAGTTGGATAAAGGAGAGATAAGTAGTGTTGAAGTAGTAGATTTTTCTAAACATTTGAAGAATATCCATGAGGAGGTAAGGAAGCACATTACAAAGACAAATACACTGTACAAGGCTAACATAGATGTGAAAAGGAGGTATTAAGAATTTCAGATGGGAGATGAAGTCATGGTTCATTTGAGAAAGGAGCATTTTCCAGTGGGTACATATAGTAACTTGAAAATGAAGAAGTTTGGACTGTGCAAGATAGTGAAAAGGCATGATTCTGAAAATGCCTATGAAGTGGAGTTGCCTACTGAATTAAATATTTTACCAGTATTTAACAATTCATATTTGACAAAGTATTATAAAGGAGGTGATGAAGTTGCAGAAGCATAGTGGATTATTCCAATAGCTAGTTTGGCTATAAAGGAGATTGAGGAGATACTGGATAGTCGTGTTGGCAAAAGTACAAGGAAGTAAACTTATGAAGAATACTTGGTCAAATGGAAAGGGAGGCTAGTAGAAGTTTCATTATGGCTAGCAAGGGAGGAGGTTAACTGTCTTGGTTTTCCTCTAAATAACTGAGACGTGACATGGTCACTTCTTGTTGGTTGGATATGCAACCAATAGTTTTGGGTAAAAATCTAGTCGCAAAATAGGATGACCAGCCACAACGTGTGAGACAGAGTCTCTCCTACCTTAAAGGGAAGGCTCCCCCTTCAAACTGTTCCTTGGATCAACTCAAGGTAAGCAAGAAGTTGAGAGATTTTGTAAAAAGGGTGTTACCAATATCCTTTCTTCTTAACTTTCAAGAAAGAATCCACTTACTCGTGGAGCGAGTAATTGGCAGGGTGAATCTCTAACTGCACTTCTATCAAGAGCTGGAAACAGTGATACCGATAAACTTTTACCAACTAAAAGGCTAGCTAAAAATGTATTGGTTTGGCTCTAAGTTCGGTCGTATTTCTATATGGAAAATCTTTACAATTAGGGCACAAAGATTCCTAAAAGTAAGAATACTTAGCTATTCTACGAATTAAGAAGACAATATAAGCTATAGGCAAAGCTTCTAGCTATACACTTTCACAATTGCTCCTGGTCAAAGCTCTGGCTTCAATTGCTTCTTAACTCATTTCAATTCAATTCACGAGATACAATTACCAATAACATAAGATAACATGAATCAAAGGCAACTTGGATGAATTATAGACAAAGCTTACAATTCACACAAATAACAATCTCACTTAATCAAAGTTAAGTCTCAAATGCTTCCTTGTATTCACTCTCTCTCAAAATAGTGCTTACACAAGCAAAGTTCTGCTGGCACAATTCTCCAGAGCTCTCTTGCATAAAGAGAATGATGATTTTACAATGAGGGGGCACTCCTTTATATAGGCATAGAAGTTGAGAAAAAGGTGGAGGAAAAAGTGGGAGCAACTCAATCAACTTTGACCTAGTCTAACTATAGAAAAAAATAAAAGGTTACATGTAACTACACATGCAACTCGCATTACATCCTTTTACATACATGTAACTCGTATTACATGTAATTATGCTTTTTCGTTTAATGCATTCTTTACAACTACTAACATGAAATAAAAACTAAAAACAACAATCTTAGAGATTGTTTCTCAGTGCCTTGAATTTGACAATGATGTCGCGCACTATGGGAAGATCAACAATTTCCATAGTCTTCGATATGGCTTCAACTCTCACTACATTTTCATATGCTGATTGCACAACTTTGGAACTACTTGTTGTAGTATCTAACAAGTGTTTTGTCAAGGATTTATACAAGACAAAATTATTCATTGTATGCAAACCAAAGTCTTCAGAATCTACATCAGCATTGATCCTAATTGTATATTCTGAATTTACTCTCTAGTGCAATAAGATTACCAAATTCATCAGTAACATGACATCCCATCTATTCCAAATCACAAGAAACACTTGTTTTAACTGCTTGAGAATCTACAAAGGCCACCTGCAACTTTGTGATCAGAGTCCTTAATGTCGCCTCTTTATAACCTATGAGCTCTTAAAATCTAAAGAACATTTCACGTGACAGAAGAATGTCACATGAGACCAAGGCATCCAAATTGAATTTCACCATTTCATCCCAATCATCAAGGATTTCCTTCAAGTTATTTGCTTCTTGAGTCAAAGAAGAAATTAAGTTTTTCTCCATTCATTCATCTCTTTAACATGCCTAAGAACTGCAAATATCTCTATGATGGCTCGAACTTCTTCAGAAATGATTTCCTGTATCCAAGACTTGGCGGCTTCAATCAACCTTCTCTATTTAGACGTTTGAGACATAACAACACTTTGAGAAGATTGTTTTTGGATAACCTCATTCAAACGAGAGACCTCCTATTTTAGCTGATTCTTCTTTTCCCAAAGCTCATGATTGCTCTTTGATATATTAGCCAATGCATCTTGCAAGCAACTCAAACATGATTGCTTTCCAATTTCAACCTTAGTAAACTTGTAGTCAAAACAAATAAGTTCTTCAACAGGTTTATCTACCAAGGGCTCAACAACCTCAACAAATTTGGTTTTATCAGAATCAACCAAAATTTTGGAAACAATCTTATTTTTCAAAGATTTGGATTTAGTCTTCTTAACAAGAAGATTGTCAGGAGGAACAACCACTTGTTTTCTCTTTGTTATAATTTTATTCAACCATGCAGGCAGGTTGAAACTTTCATCCACAGAGACAGGTACAGTGGAAACCACTGGCATTGATCTAGATTGTATATTCGTAGTGACTAAGCAAGATTCAGTCTGTACTGCTGAAGGCATAGAAACATGTTGAGAAGACTCCATCATGTAAAGCTCAAATCTTGTCAAAGATGTATCAAGTTGGGAGACTTGACCATTGGTAAGAGTTGGAAAATCTTCAAACACATCTGCTAAGTGATCATATTGTTCATGTGCAAGGATGCAAGGAGCAATAGAGGAAATAGGAAGAGCTATGATATTAACCTCCGAGACTGGAACGAAAGGAGTGAAAACAGTGGAAAATGAATCCACATCATCATCAACCTCATGCAAAAAGGGTTCTTCATGTATAGAAGATGCACAGGCTTGTGCACGCTTTGGAGGAGATATGATTATGATTTCCTCTTCTTCATCTGAATCTCCTTGATCAGATTCTATTTCCAATTCTTATTCTGATTCTTCTATTGATTCCTGAATTGGCTCAAGAACTTGAGATGATTTAGTTCATTTTCCACCCTTCAATTTGAATTTGAGGGTACCCTTGGCATCAGAAGATGAGGCACCATCTTTCCCTGTAATCTCTAGTTGTGATTTCCTTCTAGGAGGACCAAAACTTCCACAATCCAAGCCCATCTTAGGATTTACTCTTTTAAGGCCTTTACTTTTCAACCATTTGTTGGTATTTACTAGGATGGTTTGAAATCTGTCCATGATAGATGTACCTTCCTTTTGTTGCCATTGGATAGGAAAAGGGCACTTCTTATCAAAATCGGCTTGATGAAAATCTGGATCAAGGATGTTGCCATCATCTTTAGTCTGAAAATTTGAAGCGATTTCCAACATATTAAGATCAATTATTTGCTGTAAGGTTAATCTACAGTAATCCATTTTTATGATGTCAAGTTCTGTCCTCATATCTATCTAGATGTCTTCGATGCGATGAACATGAGCGTAGGCTCTTTTCATCTGAGAATTCATCTCTTGATAGTTAAAATCAAATCTGACCTTGAACTTCTTCAAGGTAATCAACTGCAATTTTGCTTCCATGTTTTTTGCTTTAGGCACAAAAATGATTGAATAATTGCCAATAGCCAAAAGGCTTAGCCGAGGTAATGCCAAAACCAGGCCTATGCAAAACATGTTGATCACTCTTCACATCCATGAGCTATCTAGCTAGCTCCATTACGATGATTTTATCGGTAGCATACCTAAGTAAGGTATACGACTCTCCTTTGAGATATCCAACTCTCAAGTATGTGAAAGTGGGAAATCAAATAAAAATACAGCGATATTGGTTCACCTTCTCCTATGTTGTATCAGATACTCTTTTGATAGACAACTGCTTATCAAACAAACATCGGAGATGTCTGAAGAAGGCATCTTGGACTCTTCTATAGTGAAATTTAGTATTTTCCAAAGTGATTTGATCATAGTAATCCCAAATAGGAACTTGAAGACGATCTCCTTTGGTAGAAAGATTAGAGAAAGACCCTATGGCAGCAAAAATGTAAACAAGATAAAAATTTATATAAAAACATTGATGTTCCCACATTGCATATTTGCTGGCAAAACGCAATACTAATGAGTTCTCCCCAAAAGATTTATTCTTTATTCTCCATAATTTGAAACATGAATTTATACATCCATGGCTCAAAATCAGTAGAATCTTTAAGGCCACAAATCCTGCTTAGTAGGATGATGAGATCCTTATACCCTTGTTTGATATTTGATCGATGAACGGTCTTTGGCCATCTGGAGAAATTGTTTCTTTTATTATCTAACCAGTTAAGGTTGACGTACTTCTAATAATTACTCTTTTGCTCATTCCAACAGGCCAATGATGATCCTTTAGTCAAATCAGCACATTCTGAATTATGTAGAACCTTGAAGATTTGTTCTATAACCTCAGGATCTAGGGTAATGATAACCTTGCCGTCATCATCTTTGATAGTCTTTGTCTTAGGAGTAAAATGTCGTGCACATCCATAAATGAAGTCAGGGTCTATAGCCGCCATAGGAAATGTAGATACCAGGTGAATGTTGCTTCTCTTAATGCGCTTCATTTCATTACTAATTGGAGCTTCAACTCTTTGTAGAAAATCAGCCACGTCCACATGACCAATCTTTGTGTCCAACATGTTATCCAAAATAGATATGACTGAAGAAGGAGTTGCATGAGTCAATTGTTTATCATATTGATATTTCATTTTGCCTTTGGATTTTAATGGCAAGGACATATCTTGTGCTTGAGCTGTACCACAAAAATCCCAAAACAGAAATACATCATTAGAAGGAATCTCCATACAAGTGAATTTTGGATTAGCAATGAAGATTCGAAAATGGATTGAAGACTTCACAAATCCGACAAAGTGACTTCAAAGAGAAAACATATGCATATGCAATGGAACGAAAAGTAGAATAAAATGAACGGAATGCAGAATCAAATGGTATGAATGAAAGATGAAATGAAATGGAAAAGAATGAGAATGTGTGAAGGTGAAATGCATGGGAATGCGTGCAAATGAAAATTGCTGATTTAAAAAATGACTTAGTGTTTTCAAGACATTATTGCATGAAAAATGAGTACATGTAAATGGAACATGTAACGGGAGATGGAAGGTGGAATGAGATGTGAATGCAGGTGGAGGATGCACTTCACATGTAAGTGCAAATGGAACATGAGATGGAAAACATGGAAAGATACGGAAATATGTATTTGCTCATGGACGCGTAAATGCATATGGGGGAATGGAAATGGAAAATGGAAGTGAGATAATGAGTTTTATAGTCACGTTTGGTGAAAAGGAGAAGTCAAAGTACATGGGAGGTGAAAATCACATATTTTTGACTTTTCAAAATGTGACTTATAATCAAAATCGGACCTTTTCGATGCAATTACACATAAGACATTTCGTGTAATCGTGTCGTGCGAATGGAAGCGGAAAGTGAGATGGGTGAAAATGGAAGCGGAAAATGGGATTACATGCGTATGCGGATGGCAAATGGGATGGAAAACATGTAATTGCATTTTGTTGAGTGAAAGATAACGTGTTGTGACATAGAAATGGAACGTGGAATAGGACGATGCTTTCACATGTAATGAAGCAAAAACAAGTTCTTGGGAAAGAGCTTGCAATTTCTTCAAGTGGAGAAAACCGACAATCAAGCACAAAACACAAAACACAAAAGAAAAAACGTACCTTTGGAAAATTACTCAAATGTACCAAGATGCAATACACTTCAACACTCAAATTCGAAATTGGGACTTGGGAAAGAACCAAAAACATGAACATGAACAAAAACTTCATTTTTAAAAGAAAAATGCACTTTCCATGGCAAAGATTTTCACAAATGGCAACCATCAAGTAATTTTATGCATAAAATCAGCAAGATAAACATGAGTTTAAAGCAACAAAGAAAGAGTCCACTTACATGTGTCAAAAATGAAGGGAAAAAGATGCTCCAATGTTTGAAAAATTCTTCCCAAACACTTAGATTTTTTCCAAATTAAAAAATTCGAATGGGAGAGGGCAGAAAATAAGGAGAAGTTGTTAGGAGATGCCAAAATGTGCCCTATTCATGCTCCATATTCCAACATTTTTGAGTGCTCATGCTTGTGAGATGTTTTTGGCAAAAAATGTTTTTCCTCATGTTGCAAGATCAAAACGTTTTGATCATTAAACACCAAAATGTGAATTACAATGAAATGTAACCTCCAAAATATGCCAAATCGATTTGGTTGGGAGGAAAAACATGAATTAAAAATTGATTCTTTTTGCAAATTTCTCCAAAAATGTGATCTATCATGAAGCTTTTAAAAACATTTTTGAGGTTAATGAATCCATTTTAGAAGCAAGAGAAATCATTGCCAACCAAAAATGCCTCCAATGGAACAAATCTCATTCAAATCCATTGAGAAAATTTCAAGTTATGATCAAATTCGGATTTTTGGAGGGCAAGAGCATGTTATTTTTCAAAAATAGAGCTTTGGAAGCTCAATGCATATGTTAAAAAGGTGTCTTTCTCCAAAATCGGACCTTTTTGGGTCACATACACATTTTAAAATATGCATCTCTTCAAAATCACACTTTTTGGGTGCCATTACATATTTTAAAACATGCTCATAAGTAAAAAAAGAACTTTTGGAGGAGGAAGCATATTTTAAAATGCAACTCACCTTTTACATGTTTAAACATAAAAACTTCACTTTTCATGCCATAGCATCAAAAAGGTCCACTTATGATGAACTTTTGATGTAATGACATCAAAAAGGTCCACCAAAGCAACCTTTATATGCAATGACATGTAAAATGTCCACTTTTGATGGATTTTACATGTTATTGCATATAAAATGTTCACTTATGAAGACTTTAAGTCATTTAATTCTTTTAAAATTATAAAAATGTTAGAAAATGGGTCATAAACATTATTTATTTATCATATTATGAAATATAATATACAAACATAATTTTAAAGTAACATTTAAATAAACATTTGATTTTTAAAACCAAAAATTAAATTGAAACTATATAGTTATGTAGTTACTTTAAGTGAAAAATTAAAAAGTAACTCAACTTAAAATTATAACATAAAATGCACTATAGTCACTTTAAGTTAAAAATTTAAAGTTTAACTTAAAAACATAACAAAAAGTGAATATAAATTACATTTTTCAAAAAGTGAATGTTAAATTGAAAATATAACATCATATTTTTAATTCGTGTTGTTGTATCCAAAATATCCACTTTTGAGGCACTAAAATGAGCATAACTCTTGATTGACAACTCCGATTGACCTCTAGGTTAGATCGAATCAAAGGGAAAAATGAAAGTCATGACATGAGCAAAACCAAAGGACTAAAAACAAGCAAACACAAACTCAAAAGCAAAAAATGGATGATGAAAGCTTCAAAAATCAAGCAATGACTCAACATAAAGCAAAACGAAAAAGACTTGATAAAGACCTTCAGAAAAACAATTTGATATATGAATTGAAATGGATCAATCGATCAACATTAAACAATTAAATATCAAATTCAAACTTAGAGAAACGCGAAACTAGCTTGGAAAAGTTTCGTGCTGTTACCAACATTTTGTGGTGACAAAATGCAGGACAACACTTCTCAAATTACCTCGGGTGTCTGATGGAGGAGCATCCTGGGTGTAAGAGCCATTTTGCATCAACCAAAAACATTTCATTTTAGTTGTTTGAATGAGAGTTTTCTTAATGCATAGCAGTTGCTGTCTGTGAAGGATTGCTACTTAGTCAAGTATATGAGCTCGAAATGTCCTAATTCAGTGGTGGATGTTTATCTTGGATATATCTGCCTTCTAGTTGAGGCTCGGTACCATAGCATGAGCATTCATGGATTTATTGTGGATTTTTAGTGTGCAATTTTTGTATAAAAACTTCAAGCTCACCTTTGGAGGCCTAAACGTGCTCGAATGAGGCCCGAAAACTTGTCAGGTAGGCGCTTGCTTAGATCTTGGACTATAGATCATGAGCTAAGAATTTTGAAAAGTGGTTATAATAGCCAATTAGAGCAACTATTCAAAAGTTATGGCCTTCCAATGTTGGGCCGACCAAAACTTCCAAAATAAATGTCAAAAATGTATTTGGCCGGCTCTATATGTATTGTTAGGGTCTATCAACTCTAGGTATTAAGTTTGAGTGTCTAGAACCTTCGCGGGCAGCATAAAATTGCCCATTTAAGAAATGTCCGAACATTGTCTAACATAGATTTGGGTGATAGTTGTTAGCTTTGTCTTGGAGATTACTATAATGAAGGCGCCCATGTGGGTTAGCATTTTATAATTCTGAATTCTGTAAGTCCGCATTTGCGGCAATAATAATAAGCCCATATTTTGTTCTTGTAAAATTGTTGTTATTTCCTTTTTTCTGCTATGTGTTTAAGGTATTAAGGGGAGCACCCTTCATCAACTTGTGTACATTATTGAAAGGTGACAATCTTTCAAATGATATACACCTGTATCTAACATTGTAAGGTGACGACTTTACAATGATTATTTCTCAATTATGATGAATATCACGTGACTTGATATTTGTAAACATGTCATGATAGTATCTCTTGAACATTTTGACAGATATCATGAGAGTTGATATTAGTTGCAGATCATTATGTTCTTTGTGAGATACCATGATTTGTTGAGGTAGACATCACGAGACTAGTGATGTCAGTGCACATACCATAACATTGATATATATAAGAAGAACATCATGTGACTTGATATTCTTGAGCACATTATATCCTCAAATAACACAAGTTAGGTGATATCCCCTTTCACTATGGATGAACCTATTGTGATATATATACTTCGTTAGATCTCTATCTTCCCTAGCTAAGAGGGTGTGTTAAAGTATGATAGCTATGGCCAGATACATGAATGGTGTTTATGCATATTATCGGAAAACTATTCATCATTCATATGCTAGATCATAATTGTAAGTCCAAGTATATAGTAAAATCTGTTCGAACAGATTAAATATTAATATTTCATGTTTTCTCTTTATTGATTGCAGATGATATTGAATCAGATTAAGTCTGATTAATCTCTCCATGTTCGGCGATCACATATATATAGTATTTAGTTAAAAATGAAGTCTTAACTAATCCCAAATTATATATATATATATATATATATATATATATATATATATATATATATATATTTTGGAAAACTATTCATCATTCATATGCTAGATCATAATTGTAAGTCCAAGTATATAGTAAAATCTGTTCGAACAGATTAAATATTAATATTTCATGTTTTCTCTTTATTGATTGCAGGTGATATTGAATCAGATTAAGTCTGATTAATCTCTCCATGTTCGGTGATCACATATATATAGTATTTAGTTAAAAATGAAGTCTTAACTAATCCCAAATAATAATCGGGTCTCTTCTTGGTAATGAACAGATGCATATTAGAGACATTCTGAATAGGCTTGTCTCCACCGTGTGAAGACATTTGGAGACAAGTCCATTCAACGACATGGCTTTTCAAATATTATATATATCCTTGAAAAGATCTACCTAGAAACATTGAAATTTACAAATGTTTATCTAGAGAAGACCGAGCATTATCAGAACCATATCAGACTTGTGATATTCAGATTAGTAAACATTTTCTGATATAAATCTGCATATAACAAATCAAAGATTAATAAACATTCTGATCTGAAATGTAGAAGGTATCCATTACTCTAAGATAGAAATTTAATCTACGTTTACAAGTGAGAATACATAGAATATAACAGCATCTCTGCCAAAGAAAGAACCAGCTCTTGAAAATGTAATAGCAGAGAAACAAGCAAATTAGAAAAAATCTCTAAGAAACTGAAGTTGATCGTTACAGGTATGAAGGAGCTCTCTCACAGCTATCATAAGCATAACCATGGCCGTCAAATCCTCACTACTATTCTCTACTATTCTCTACTTACATAAATTGCTGTTACACTCCATGTTTCCTGACAAATAGTCTTTGCCAAACTCATTAAGGTATTAACATGAATAGTTTGATATGTTTTATCATTTGGATACACATTTGGAACTACCTCTAGAATTAAAATTAATGTGCAATCACACATAATAATTACTAAGGCCTAGATATGTTTAGTTCTGCTAGATTATATAATGATGAAAGTATATGTTACAATGTGGCATCTATATATGCAAATATAAATTTATTTGTATATATATGGGGGTGGGGTATCTTGCTTATGGAAGATATTGTAGAAAAGGTGATACCGATCATATGACAGAAACAGATAAAATAGAACAGTCATAGTGGTTTACATAAAATGGGTGACCAGATTATATTTCTGGTCAAAATAATCTTTTAACAGGAATTTAGAAGTTTAAGTACTCAGTTGTTGTAAACTGCATATTATTTTCTGACAATAACATGTTAATTATTCTCATGGATATCTAGGAGCGGGTCCCTGACACAGTATACACAACTTTGATGGAGTATCAATCAGCAACAGTCACACTTCTAGCATTACTATCAGCTGGAAGTTATAGCGTGAGTCCAATAACTTTGTCTCTTAATTTGTATTTATGTGAATGCATCACTCCAGTGGAATATTTGGCCAGAAACTTCTAATATTTTTCTTTGTCTACTTTACATTTTATCTCCAATTTTAGTTACTGCTTGACAATTTTGAAGAAGATTTAAGGAATTCTTTTGTAGTTCGGTTTTTAATCTAAAGAACCTTTTCTTTTTTAGTAAGAAGTCATAATGAAATGATACCCAGTTTATTAGTGTATACATGGATGGGGAGAGTAATATTTGATATGCATGCAGCTAAGTGCATGTGGTGCTTGTGGTTGTGCTACGAATATTGACTTGTTACGTGACATGCAATTCTATACAATTGTGTATATTTACTTCTCAGCTGTGAAATGAAAGAAGTGGCCTATGAAATCATAAAACTAGAATTGTTTTTAGCAGTTGGAGTAACGAGTCATTAAGAAATTTTTTGTAGCTAGAAGTATCATGTTAGATGAGTGTGTGCGCATAGGTTGTAAGGTTTTGTCTACAATAAAATCAAAAGAAACTGAAAATACATTGGTCAAAGTTTTCCCTTGATAAATCCCAAGAAATTGAAAATAACTTCTTGTTTTGGTGTGCTAAGAAATTCTTGAGAACCATATCTTCTTCTATGAAATGAATCTATGCTAGCTATGGAGATGAAGCGTTCTTGACATTTGAGGCTATCATAGGAGCATTGTCTTCTTTGGGTTACTCTAAGGAAGGTTGTTTATACAAATCCTAGTTTTGAAATGCATGAAGCACAATTTCTTTTTTTTGTGTTGTATGTTTGTAGTGTAGATATGAATTTTTTGCTTCCATTTTGTTTTGGTGCAATTGCATTTGAGCTTGTGAGTAAAGCAATCTCTGACATGGGGTCCAAAGCCCTAGCTGACCAGCTCTAAAAAGGCCATGTCGCTCCTTAGCAATGTATGGCTAGCAGACCCTTCCTCTTTTTCTTCTTTAATCAGCCTTAAAAAAACTAATATGCAATAGGCTTTGTCAAAACTAATATAAACTTCAGAAGATAACAAACCAGAGTTTGAAAAATTGGACTTGGGGTATACTAAACAAAAACCTTAGCTAGGACACAACAAAGAAAAATCTAGAACAATACAGCTTGTAATCTGTTTTGCCATTTGTAGGCAGTACCATGAGACTTTCATTGAGACCAGTGAGTTTGATAGAGGACTTTTAACCAGTTGTAGATCGCTAGCCGAGGATTCTGAAATGTGGTTTTTAATAGCCCATTGGTTCAACGGTTTGCTAGTTATGGTGTCGAGAAGTGGACCCATCCGAAAATGTAATTTGTAAATTGTCTTGAGTCGATCATATGTAATAATGCAATGATATAATTTGAGGTTGGTTGGCGTCAAGGGTCAGGGCTTAGTGTGTAGAACCTTCTTGGGTAGTAAAAAGTGCCTATATAAGGAAGATCCATAGGTTTTCTAGGACAGTTTTGGGAGATTGTCATAGCTCTATCTTACAGACTGTTGTAAGGAAGGTTGTAAGGAAGGTGCCCATGTGAATTTGAATATTGTAATTTTGTAATTTCGCATTTAGAAGCCCATATTTTGTTCTCGCAATTTGTGTTGTTCTTTGCTTTTGTTGTTTGTTGTGGTATTATGGGGAGCATCTTTCAACAAGTGGTATTAGAGGGGGAGTTCTTGAGTGTGTAAACAAATTGCCAATTGGGAGGCAGTTGACACCAGGACAGTGGTTTAGGTTAACCGTGTAGACAAATTACCGATCATAAGGTAGTTTGTACTAGGGTTTCAACAGAAATGCAAAAATGCCTCAACAAAGAGAGCATGGTGGAAGAGTCGTAGGTGTTATGCTTGAGGGTTTTAGAGCCTTCTAGAGACAGATGCAAGCATTGGAAGAGAAAATGCTCAAAGGAAAAAATCATTATGTAAGAGAAGAAAGTGAGGATGAAGAAGAAGAAGAAAATGTTGAAGAAGAGGCAATTTTGAACTCGGAAGAAGAGAGGCTTTTTAGGGACATTTCCAAGATTGGAAAAAAAACTAAGTTTGAGGTTCCCACATTTTCGGAAAGTATTAACCTTGAGGAGTTAATTAATTGGATTTATGAATTTGTAAAAACCCTCAACAAGCTATATCCTTAACGAACATCAATTTTCCAAGGTCACCGGGAGACGGGGAGACTTCGAGGTCTCCGGTACTAGTACTGGTACCGGTACGACAACTTTTCAAATAGGAGACGGGGGTACTTGGAGAGGACAAATATTTTTAATTTTTTTTTTAATAGTTTAAAGAGTCTAATACTAAAAATAAATACAAAATTTGAAAATAGTAATATTGTAAGACTAAAGTAAATAATAATAGTAATGTCACATTAAAAATTAAAATAGACTCATAGAGTCAAAGATTTCAAAACTCACATGATCACAATATTGTATCTCATAGACATATTTATTTTTCGAATATTGCATGTGATCACCATCATATCAAATTGATAATCGCTGAGATTATCATTACATATTCAAATTTTAAATTCAAAAAGGTATAGTTTGATGCTGAATTTCCGATATGCAAACAAAAATGAACACTTTGTACAATAAACAAAAAACAGAAATATATCTAGTATTAGTATGTCGATGGTACTATCATCTACTCCACAAGGTTGTGATCATCCATCTCAAGGTCTTCAGCTATCATGCTCTCCAAAAAATCATCACTCTCCAAAAATATTTTAAATGATTTAATCATTTAAATTGTCGAATAAAAATAATTTTTTTAAAGTGTTTCTAATGTTTTTAAAGTTATTAATTTATTAAATAAAATATTTTAAATGATTTAATCATTTAAATTGTCAATGGTCTTAATTTTTGCATTATAAACATTAAAATGAGGGCTAAAATATATAAAATTATTTAATATTATATTTTACATTTATATTTTATCAGGAGACTTCGGGGAGACTTTACTTTTTGGTTTAGGAGATGGGGAGACTTTAGGAGACTTCGTCATGAAGTCTCCAACCTTTTTTGAGGTCTCCGGAGACGCGAAAAGTCTCCGAGACGCGACTTTTAGGAGGGAGACAGGTCTCCTGGTAACCATGCAATTTTCTTTTAGTAATCAACAATTTGATATTTTGTCAAATATTTGGCAGGCAAATTATTATCACTCAATAAATACTACTTTAAATTCACAGCCAATTGCTCAGAATCTTAATTGATTGTGTTTATCAATTTTGACAAATGAACACCACTAAACAATTCATAAGTGATTTGTTAGAAATAATAAGATCGAAATGAACTAAAAATAAAGAATTATAAATTAATCCAAGAGAGTTTGTAATGAACATAATTACCATACTTTGCAAGAGCTTTCCAAGATCAACACAATAATGGAGGCACAGATTTTTGAAAGGGGAAAGCAAAGAAAACCCCTTGTGAATTATATGAATGAGGCAAATGCCTAAGAATGGAGAGAGAGAGAGAGCGAGAGAGAGAGAGAGAGAGAGAGAGAGAGAGAGAGAGAGAGGGCTCATTACATGAACTACATCGTAATTGTGTATTGTAGAATGAGAGAGAAGCATCTCTTATAAAAAGATGAGAAGAGGAGTTATTTGTAACTCCTAAGTGAATGATTGCCACATTCATAAGTGTGTGCATAACAAGTGTCATAATCCTTCTAAGGAGGAATAACTATTTTCCTTAATAAAGGAATTACAAAATAGACTTGTCCTCACATGTGGACTAGAGGACAAACAACATAAGGGATACCTTGGTTTATCCCACTTAATAAATACAACCAAGGAAAGATTACAAATTCTAACACCCCCCTTTAATCTTTACTTGGGGAAATTACATCAAAGGGTATTAAACTCAAATTTTTACAATGAAATTCTAAATAGCAGCAACTTGATCTTTGACAATGTCTTCAATTATGCAAAAAGGTCTCTTGTGAGTGTAGGAAGATCTTCATAGAGCCAACAGAGAAGTGGATAGGTCATTAAAGTACACCAAAGAATATTGTCATGTATGTGCCTAGATGAATTACCTGAAAAACATGGACACAAGAAACAAGACAACTATCCACAAAGAGTATTTCATCTTATATTCAAATAAGAAGTCCTTTTGAATAAGGATAATAAAACTCTCATAGAGAAACAATGAGGAAAATAAAACATGTTACCACAAAGCAATGGAGATAACTTGATATCAAGATAAAGTATATGCTCAAAATATTATCAATAAGCACAAAAAAGTTTGATCAGTGTTCTCATGAAAAGTATATTATACTAATGTGCTAATGACCATAGACAAGGCCAACTAATGATACTTGCATCAACATTGCATCAATCACGTGGATATAGATAGTCCACTTAATGAATCATCCCACTTCAAGTTAATGGGGGCGTCCCTCCACAACGTGCATGATTCATGATCTAAGCAATGAAGTATGCAGATCATTATCACATTAATATATGAAAATAAAGTATAAGGAGAGACATGGAAATCAAATTAGTATTATCATGATTTTTGTTAAGATATTAATAAGGAATGGATTATGAGGATTTAACAACATATTGCCTTCAAATTGGATCAAATCAACTGAATTTGGAGGGAAAACTCCAATAATATCATTCTCTTCATTGAGGAACAAAATGGAACAACATGGAGGGAAACTCCATAAATATCAACCTTTCAAAGTAGAGCATATAGAATCAAATGGAGGGAAACTCCATAAATTTATTATCCTATCAAAGTGGAACAGATAGCATCAAATGGAGGGAAACTCCATATAAAATGAGTGCACACCAATATAGGATGGAGGGATACTCCATGGGCCAGATAAGAAAACTATGTATCAGTTATACAGAGGGGATCTACATAGTTAACCTTGAAAAATTCTCTCCCTATGCAACCCAAAAAAAAAGATCATAAAAATCATGTAGATCAATGGTATAAAACCATAAAGTGCCAACATGGGCATAGAATGATGCTATAAAAGCATAAAAATGCACAACCTAGGTGCAAATCAATAGATCGTAGTACAATTGAAGGCAATGGTGTATGATAACTCATAATCCCAAAGAATATGAAGAGATAAATTTGAAGAGCAATGAGCAATATAAGTGTATGGATATCAAGTAGAAAACTCCATTAAGGGTAAACATGAGTACTTAAATCATTTTCAAAAGGAACATACCAATTTCAGAATCATCATAGTCATAAGAAATTATATATTTATCTAGGTATATATGTGTGCACCCATATATACTCAAATAAATATACCTAAAATTAAAATGTTTTCATCATGAAGAAGAGATATAATTACATATTTAAGACTATAAAAAAATCATCTTTCTAAATAAAACTCATTTAAAAGGGTTTTATCAAAGACATTAATGTTTTGTGCCATCAACATTAAGAATAAAGAGAGTAATTATATTACAACAATTTTGGATTTAAACTAATTTGAAATTAAAGTAATGACTATTAACTAACTAGAAAATAAGCAAATTAGCAAACAATAAACTAAATTGGTTTAAGAAAAGAAATTATGCCTTCAAAAAATTCTACTAATATAACTCACTTTAACTTAAATAAAATCAAATAACATAAGAATTAAGAACTTATAATATTTCTAATCAAATAACTAAATATGAAAATAAATTTCCAAAAGTTTATATTTTCTTGAAAAAAAAACTCTTTTTCATATTTAAAGAATAATAAACATAGAAAGCATTGTAAAAATAATCAATATTAAAGATGAGAGCATATATAGTGAATTTTTTAAAGTAGAATAAAATGTATTTTAGAAAAAAAAAAACTAATTTCAAATTTGTATCTATTAAAAAGAATATATTACATTTTTTTAATTTAAAAAAAACCATAAAATTAGATAAATAGAAGATTTTTTATTATTATAAAAATTATATCTTAATATAATCTTAAAATTTTAAAAAAAAAGCCTTTTCCTTAAATCTTTGAGAGAGATTTAACATAAATAAAAGTAACAAGGCAAAAAGGAACAAAATAATAAAAAAAAAAATTCATCTAACATCATGAAACTCAGTGAAAAAATGTTAGAAATTTTAAAATAAAAACTTGTGATCTGCAACTTGTGACTAGCCGTAAAAAAAATGTGTATGCTACACGTTTTCCACGTGGAAAAGTGAAAAAAGAAATCTAATAGATATAAAATATTAAAAAAAACAAGTGCTGAAGTGATAGTAAAAACATGTTACAAGAAATGATGCAAAAAAATTATGAGCAGCAATAATAAAGGAAATCAAGAATTTAAAAGTGAAATATCTGTGAAGAAACTGGTAGCCGCCAAGACTGAATTTTTTACTCTTACATATATTTTATTTTCAGTATGGAAGATAATTGGAGCTCTCCATTTTTAAGCAGCTTACTTGTGTCGGGAAAGAATTGTACTTCCATATTTCCACACTTTTTTTGAATTGTTGTTTGAATCAGATTTTGGTTTCTGAAATATAAAATTTTATAAATTTAGAACTCTATTTAAAAAAAATAAAGAACATTTAAGAATCCAAAAATGTTTCAATGTTTTAGTTTAATTGAGAATATAACTAACAATCCAATCCTTCCAAGGCATAATTAGCCCAGCCATATATTGAAGGGCTAAAAAAATATAATAGCAATCCAAAAAATTAAAACAAAACATTTGAAATTATTAGAAATGTTATAGGAGAATTTAAACGGTGAGACTATTTAGAGATCCCTGAGAACCAAAAAAAACTTATAAAGAATATTGCCTTCCATTGACAACAGAGGTAACAGGTAACGACTAAAAAAAGCAATAAGATAGAGAAGAATATATGGGAAATAATGATGATAGAGTTTGACATCTAAGTGGACTCAGGCGAATAATAATGATAGAGGTGTGCAGAGTCACTCCAAAAATTGAATCAATGATAAAAAAAAAGGTGGTCAGGTATCCAAAGATTAAAATAAATGTTGAAGTAATGTGAGCGCACAGGATTATTAAAGTTGAACAAAATCAAGAGCAAACTTTTTAAATGAGCAGCTGGAGGAGTGCACTGAAGGTAGCAAGAAGAGAGGAGCACGAGAAAGAAAAGAGGAACTGCAAGATAGAGGCATGGCATGCGGACAGCGCTATGGAAACCCAAAAAAATGGAGGGGCAATGGCAGGCGATGACTATGGTGCTGCCCTTAGCAAAAGCATCCTTTTTTATGAGGCGCAGAGATCTGGCATTCTTCTTGCCAATCAGAGAGTTAACTGGCGCTCTCATTCCGGTGTTCAAGATGGGAAGGCCAATGGGGTTGATCTTGTGGGAGGCTATTACGATGCTGGAGATAATGTCAAATTCGGTCTGCCAATGGCATTTTACCACTACTAAAATACAACTTTGCTATCATCAATTACAAACATCTGAATATTGAACTCGGGAACAAGCTTCCACAAATTTTACATGAGAAAAGCATATAATAATTGCTTGTTACAATAAAGCCATGAAATGAGCATGCCTTGAGCTTTAAAGTTTAATCGCCAGAAAACCGAACTGCATAAAACTAGCATACAAATTCTGGCAGAATTTCCCAAAAATGATTTCTACCACATTATTGATGATTTAAAGCGGGCTGTTTTGAAATTTCTCTTACAAGAGTAGTTTCCTTTAAATACTGCCTTAATATCGACATGTTTTTCATAGACAACAAAAAAAACCAAGACAAGGGTAGCTATTATAATTGTCACTAACATGCATTATGCTGCATGGTAACCAGCAAACTATAGCAAAAGTAAGCATGCTTTAATTGTCTCTGCCATATTGGCTTGGCCATAAATAAATCAAACAACCACCTAAACAATTAGCATAACTTAGCTCCAAAATGGTAAACGAGAGCCATTGAATTATATTAAACATTTCAAGCATGTCAAATTTTCCTCTCGTGTCAGAATCGTGATATATTTTCCAAAATAATAAAGTTGGGTGTAAAAACTACCAAATAACCTTTTCTGTTACTTTGTACAGCAACAAATCTCAGGGCTAAACTTGCTCGATCTGTCTCTCTTATATTTGCAAGGCTCATATGTAAATCTAACTAGCATTTCACAATTACTAGTCCAAACTGATAACCACTAACTTAAAATTAATGAAGGCACAGTTACTGGGATGATTATTAAGGACAATTTCATCCATGTCAGAATCATGTGCTATTTCTCAAAGCTATAAAGACTATAAATATTAAAAAAAAGCATAAGATCACCCCTTTGCTGCTGCTTCATATAGCAAAGTATTCCCCAAATTTTCAGGGCTGCTAGAAGTCCAGGGAGGAGGTGGATAGCTGGATGAAACTAGTGACACCTGAGATGGTGAGCTATAAAGCCTCAAACCATATGTCCCTACATTTGCATTAGGATTCTGTTCTTGTTTGAAACCAGTTGCCCAAGGCACAAGAGATTGCTGTGGGGTTATTGCAGTCGGCAGGAGGAGGCAGTTCGCAGCAAAGAGGGTGAGGGAGAATCTCACCACACCACGCTTCCACTGCGCAAGGATAGGCTCACAGCTAGGTCAAGTAAAAAAGAAAGATCGAAAAGGTAAGATCAGTTTAGAAATTGATCCAAAAAAAATCTTAAAGAAATAATCGGATTAGAATATAAAAAAAGAATAAAAGAAGTATAGTTAAAGTTAAAATATTTAAACTTTCAACAATAATATGAATAGGTTTTGACCTATAAATAGAATTTCAATCAAAAAAATTTAATCATGAATAAGATTTTTTTTAAAGTTCCCTGCAATAAAATGTTAGGGAAAGAATAATGAATTTTTTATTTTGAATATTTAGAAAAAATAATAATAAAAAACAATGATATTAATCTAATCATTTATAAATGCTATTTGTTAAAACAAGAGTAAAAAAAAATGATTTAAAAAAATACCCTTTGGCGGCAAGCCTTCCAAAGAGAGTTAAAAAAAAAAAATTATAAAAAAAACTCGTAACACAAAGGATTAAAAATGAAATTTTGCTCCTCTTCTTCTCTATTAACAAAAAATCTCCAATATGGTAACCTTCACAAAAGCTCAAAACAAAAATTAGAAAGCTTTGATACCATGTTAGAAATAATAAGATCGAAATGAACTAAAAATAAAGAATTATAAATTAATCCAAGAGAGTTTGTAATGAACATAATTACCATACTTTGCAAGAGCTTTCCAAGATCAACACAATAATGGAGGCACAGATTTTTGAAAGGGGAAAGCAAAGAAAACCCTTTGTTAATTATATGAATGAGGCAAATGCCTAAGAATGAAGAGAGAGAGAGAGAGAGGAGATAATGAGGAGCCATAGGGCTCATTACATGAACTGCATCGTAATTGTGTATTGTAGAATGAGAGAGAAGCATCTCTTATAAAGAGATGAGAAGAGAAGTTATTTGTAACTCCTAAGTGAATGATTGCCACATTCATAAGTGTGTGCATAACAAGTGTCATAATCCTCCTAAGGAGGAATAACTATTTTCCTTAATAAAGGAATTACAAAATAGACTTGTCCTCACATGTGGACTAGAGGACAAAGAACATAAGGGATACCTTGGTTTATCCCACTTAATAAATATAACCAAAGAAAGATTACAAATTCTAACATGATTCTATAATTGATGGCAATGCTACTAATATCCAATTAAAAAATTTGACTTCTAGAAATTTACAAGCATGCAATAATGAACCTGGAAGTTGACTTCTAACAGATGAAATATGGATCCCAACTCTCAAGAAATAATCCAATTCACTCGCAGGTTCAGAAATACATGCTCCTTGCTTATAATTGCAGGTGCTCTAAAATCTTATCGTTGCCCTTCAATAATTAATTGCAGCCTTCCACAAAGTCTGAAATCGTTGCCAAATACAAGGACAACAGCCACAGTACATTCCTTTAATAACCACGCCAAACAGTAGACAATAATGGCGTTCCAAATCACAAATTCTCCAGCCACGATGAAATTCCCAGGTACAACACATAATAGTCAGCAAATACTATAATTTAAATAAGACAATTCTCAAAATTAATTCATAATACCTCAGCTGTAAATTACTAGGAACTTCTTAATTCCAATCCCTTATACTTCAACAAGGGCAAAGAAATTGGCAAACTCGGAAACTCTTCACAAGCAACAAAAGAAAATAATCAATTAGATGCTTTACTCATCAAAAGGGCTCATATTTATAATCTCCAAATGGCACAAAGTTTCCCAAATGAACTTCACTTAAGAATCTTCCCACACACAACATTAAAACATAATAAAGTCCCATTATAAACTAAATTATTAATTGCTTTTGGCTCTGAAAATGACCTTTTTTGCCATAACTTCAAATTCTGACATGTAAGGCCATTGTTTCTTGTTCTCATGATTTAACACTTTTCGTCCCGATTCCAACTAGCTATGATATTGAGGTGACCAATTGACAACACTAACAAAAATAACAACCTCAACGTATTTAGATGAATAATAACAATTTAGCCGTCTTGCGAAAACAACTGAAGAAGCATCAGAATCGAAATTTGACAACACCAAAGTGATCCTGATGATGAAAGATGATGAATGAACTTGATGGAATGACTTACTATAAATAGACGCTCCCTCCAAGATTCTTGGAGCCCAGACCGAAAGCTTGAAATAAAAAGTGAGAGCATCCTCCAACTCTAACTCAACTAAGGTCATCGGAACCAACAGATTGACTTACTATAAATAGTAAGTCCCTCAAACAGAGCCAAAAAAAACATAGGCTACTGGAAAGCCTATAACCACACAACTAAGACCCTCAAATCCTGCTGTCATCTCACGAGGTTCGCGATGGTGAACTGACCTGACCAACTACAGGAACCTGCTAAAAATGGGGACATTTTAATCCTCCCTCCCTTAGATTGCTTGTCCCCAAGCAATCTTGGAGCAAAATGGACATCACAATCCACCTAGATCCCAAAGGTAGAACTGTGTACTGTCCCTGATGTGTACAAACAACTCCTGTAGCACCAACACCCAAATAATGGACATCAACATCAAAATCATCTAGAAACTGACACGAGGCGCTGATGGAGGTAATAACTCATCAGAACCCAACCCAACTCTGTCCACACCTAAGTCCCCATCAAACTGACACTCACACCTAACTGCACTATGGAGATGGTAACAACTATCGGTACCTGAAACACTACCACCAACTCCAACCTTTGCCAAACTATCCTGGTTGTGTAGATACTGCAAGGGGTCTAATTTGTAGTTATCAATCCCATCTGCAAAAGATGGTGCTAACCCATCCCATAATGGATGACATGAAACTGGAGCCAACCCACACTGACGTGAAACCAAATCCTCTACCTGTGGGTCAAAAGAAAAATGATTAGCACTCATCACAGTGTAATGCCGATAAAAACTCTCAATCTCTGTCAAGGACTCATCATCATGAATTTGGGAATCAGAAGATGACGCCAATCTTTGACTCTGAACTATTGGTTGGGCAAGATCCTGGGCAACCCTCTTAGCAAACCCAACTTCAAAATCCCTATGGGGAAGCATAGTAGATAGAGTCTTTACAATCTTTCCCACCAACCTCTGAATAACACGATAGCCTCGAATGAGAGTACCCTCAGACACTTTGTATGAAACCTCCCTCACATCTGAACTCTCCAATAGATACTCCATGAAGGACTTTGTGCAGTAGAAATTATATGTGGAAGCATCAACCTGCTCCCCTGCGACCCCTAGCTGATCCCTCTGAATATGTGGCACTACCATCTATCCAATGGTACCAACTGTATGAAATGAAGAAATAGATCCACTTCCAATAGTAGAAAGCAAATCATCATGAGAGCTTGTCTGCCCTGATGCTCTCACCTCCTCAATACCTACTGCACCCATATGTTGGACGGATGTGCCGGCCACATCATCACGTCCCTCATCCCCAATTGTGGAAGCAAACTCACCACTAACCACAATATGTAGCTGAATAAGGTCTGGGGCTGATGTCGACTGTACCCGCTCTAACTCCACAGTAACCTCATCCAACTGTGACTGTGACTCTTGAAGAACCACTTGAGTATATTGAAGGGAGTCCACAGTCACCTCAAGCTCTTAGGTAAGCTCAACTACCTCCTCTTTCCCTAATGTCTCATAACAGGTGTTACCCCACTCTAGAAGGTAATCCCTATCAGCAACCGAGAGTAACTATGCTTCAAGATCTTGACAGCCTCTCGAAGCGTATGAACCTTTGCTAGGGAAATACTACTATCACTGTGCTCATCTAACATAGGAGCACCCCAACCAGATGTAGCTAGCATCTAATGAATAACATCATAATGCTCAAGAGCTGAAGAAATGTCACTATCATTCACCGTCAACTGACAAGTCACATGATGCCTTTGTAACCCCTACCTCCTATGCAAGCTATCTATCTCACTAACTGCACTGCAATAGGAAACCGAATCAGAACTGCCCACCACAAGATCCCTCATTGCATGTGTGCTATTGACCTCGCACAACTTTGCATCCAAGATACAACTACTATGTACCTCAATCAACTCCTCATTTGAAGAAATGGAAGCCCTCACAATATCAATATCCCCACATGTCTCAACTTCCACCTCAAAGGAAAGATCTTGGGACCCATCCAAAACCTCCTCGGAGTCATCAGCTGATACCTAGCGAGGGATATCGTACTCGGTGCAACTCATAGAATCATCAAATGTGTCATCAGATGTGTCCATACTATCTACATCCACATCTCCTATTAAAGCCTCAACTGTTGACACCTGGTATTGCACACATGACTCAACATCAAGTTATGGATCAATAACACTAGAGCATGAATCCACATACCGCTGTAACATACAAGTCACCAACATCACAGCTAGGTGACTCCATACATGCATTGGTTCCACTTGAGGAAGCAATTGCCTCCTGTACTGGAGCAACACTATGATAACTCAAATACAAATCTCCAGTAATAATCCCCTCCTCGAGAGAGCCAGAAGTGTCAGTAGTAACAACTACATCAACTGTCTTTGCACTAGCTGCAACAACTCTGGGGACCTCAACCTGTTGAAGCTCAATGCTGCTATCCACCAAGGGTCTTGACACATCCATTGATCTCTGTGAAATGTGTCCATCATCAACACTGCAGATGGGGCTAGCAAATGCCATACTAAATATAGGTACATCAACATCATGGACACCTGTGGAGGAAAACTCAAGCTTCCTTCCCTGCAACCTTGATGTCGACCTTCTAAAGGCAGAAACCATATACCTTGTTGCCCTCTCAACTGTTGCAAGATCGGACAAGCTCTCCACCAACCTCGATTGATGAAGCTTTAGTTTCTCCAAACTATCCTACAAGGCATTCATTTTTACGCCAACTTCCTCATTACTCCATTGACTTCTAGAACTCCCAGTCCTATGTCTGTCCATAGCTGGAGAAAATAAGGTGCTCGTCACTGTAGAAATTAGATCTGAAAATCTTCAAAGTGAACACCGAACAAAATAAAAACTGAGCCCAATTCTTGCACGCTGACAGGAAACTGCTCTAATACCACTGTAAAAATCCTTAACAAGCTATATCCTTAACGAACATCAATTTGCTTTTGCTAATCAACAGTTTGATATTTTGTCAAACATTTGGTAGGAAAATGATTAACACACAATAAATAATGCTTTAAATTCATAGCCAACTGCTTACAATTTTAATTGATTAAGTCTTTATCAATTTGGACAAATGAACACCACTGAACAATTCATAAATAATTCTATAATTGATGGCAATGCTACTAATATCCAATTTAAAAATTTGACTTCAGGAAATTTACAACCATGCAATACTGAACCTGGAAGTTGACTTCTAACAGATGAAATATGGATCGCATCTCTCAAGAAATAATCCAATTTACTCGCAGGTTCAGAAATACATGCTCCTTGTTTACAATTGCAAGTGCTCTAAAACCTGATCATTGCCCTCTAATAATTAATTGCAGCCTTCCAAAAAGTTTGAAATTGCTACCAAATACAAGGACGATAGCCACAGTACATTCCTCTTATAACTACGCTAAACAGTAGACAATAATGGCATTCCAAATCACAAATTCTCCAGCCACAATGAAATTCCCAGGTATAGTACATAACAATCGGGAAATACTATAATTTAACTAAGACAATTTTCAGAATTAATTCACAATACCTCAGCTGTGAATTACCAGGCACTTCTTAATTCCAAACCCTTATACTTCAACAAGCGCAAAGAAATCAACAAACTCGGAAACTCTTCGCAGGCAACAAAAGAAAATAATCAATTGGATGCTTTACTCATCAAATGGGCTCATATTTATAATCTCCAAAAGGCACAAAGTTTCCCAAATGAACTTCACTTAAGAAGCTTCCCACACACAACATTAAAACATAATAAAGTGCCATTATAAACTAATTTATTAATTGCTTTTGGCTCTAAAAATGACCTTTTCCACCATAACTTCAAATTCGGACATGTAAAACCATTGTTTCTTGTTCCCATGATTTAAAAATTTTAGTCCTGATTTCAATGAGCTATAATACTGAGGTGACCAACCAACGACACTAACAAAAACAACTTCGGCATATTTAGATGATGAATAATAATAATTCACCTGTCTTGCAAAAACAACTAAAGAAGCATCGAAATTGAAATCTGACAACACCAAAGTGATTGTGATGATGAAAGACGATGAATGATCTTGACGAGGTGACTTACTATAAATCGACGCTCCCTCCAATATTCTTGGAGTCCAAATCGAAAGCCCGAATAAAAACTGAGAGCATCCTCCAACTCCTCTGACTCAACTGAGGTCATCGAAACCAACAAATTGACTTACTATAAATAGTAAGTCCCTCAAATAGAGCCAAAACACACCATAGGCTACTAGAAAGCCTATAACCACACAACTAAGACCCTCAAATCCTGCTGTCATCTCACGAGGGTCGCGATTGTGAACTGACCTGACTAACTGCAGGAACTTGCTAAAAATGGTGACATTATAGAATTGGAGGATTCATTTGAGTATGAAGATATTGAAGATCCAAATAGGATCAAATTTGCAAAGGCCAAAGGGTTGTGAGAAGATTTGGTGGCAGGAGATTCGGTTGGAACAAAATAGAAGAGGGAAGGACAAAATCACGAGATGAGACAGGATGATTGCCAAATTGAAGTGATAATTCATTATCGTGGATTACGAGGTTAATTTGCTGAAGAAAAAGCAAGTGTTGAAGCAAGGAAGAAGATCAGTTCAGGAGTATACTGAGGAGTTCTACCGAGTTCTCATCAAAACAAGCCGTGTAGAAGTTGACAAGGAGAAAGTTGCATATTACCTTAATGGGTTAAGGCCTAGTAATTGAGTCTGATCGGAATGAAAAGTATTGAAGAGGCATACTAGTTTTCCCTAAGAATTGAGGAAAAATTGAACAAGAAGTTTGATAACAGAAATAGTGGAAGTGGTCCCAATGGAAGCTCTGGCAGACAGCCTTATGGAGGTCGAAATGACGATCAGAAGAACAAGGATAAGTCTAGCAGTAGTAAACATAACCAGAGGGGAAACAGTTTGAATTGTTTCCATGATCAGAACAATAGAGATCAGAGAGGAAGAGGAAGAAGGCAAGGATTTGGGAGAAGAGGCTTCCATGGAAAATGTTTTCACTGCAAAGAAGAAGGGCGTAGAGAATTTGAGTGTTCCCAGTGCCAATGAAGGATTGATAGAAGAACTGAAGGCTAGACCAGAGTAACACATATTGATGAAGATGCCAAATTATCACATTCTCAAGATGTTGAAAGAGGAGAAGTCCTACTTAATAGAAGAGTCTTGCTAAATGGTGAGAATGAACCCAATCAAAGGAGTTTGTTTCACATAAGGTGCAAATGTGAAGATAAGTGTTGTGATGTGATCATTGATGGTGGAAGTACTGACAATTTGGTGTCAAAAAAGATGGTCACGAAGTTAATGTTGAAGAGGCAGAAACACACACGTTTGTATTGTATTGCCTAGGTGCAGGATGACCACAAGGTCATGGTCAATGAACAATGCCTTATGAAGTTCAATATTGGAAGCTACCAGGATGAGGTGCTTTGTGATATCATACCTATGGACATATGTCATATGTTGCTTGGTAGGCTATGGCAGTTTGATAGGCATGTTGTACACAATGGGCATGCAAATACCTACACTCTGACAAAGGATGAAGTGAAAATAAGTTGAAGCCATTCAAGGAGAAATAAGAGAAGGTGTGTAGTGCTGCCAAAATATGTCTTATTGATAGAAAGGAGTTTCTTGAGGGTATGAGGTGTGATTATATCTGTTTTGTTGTAATTCCAAACGATGGTAAAGAAGTGAAGGAGGCACCTGTTGAAGTTGCAGATTTGTTGGGAGAGGTTCTTGAAATTGTGTGTAAGATAATGTTCCTGATGGATTATCCCCAGTGAGGAAGATTAGTCACTAGTTGGACTTGATTCTAGGAGCCAGTTTGCCAAATAAGGAAGCACACAAAATGACACCAGTAGAGAGTGAGGAGTTGAATAGACAAGTTCATGAGTTGTTGCAGAAGGGGTTGATTCAAGAGAGTCTAAGCCCATGTGTTGTACTAGTAATATTGACACCTAAGAAGAATGGAGAATGGAGGATGTGTATAGATTCACAAGCTATCAACAAGATCGCAATCAAGTACAAATTTCCATTGTGGCGGATGGATGATATTAGGGACTGTTTGAGTGGAGCTGTATTTTTCACAAAGATAGATCTCAAGAGTGGGTACCATCAGATTCGCATCAAAGAAGGAGATGAGTGGAAGATTGCCTTTAAGACATGGGAAGGATTGTAGGAGTGGTTAGTCATACCTTTTGGGCTAACCAATGCACCGATCACTTTCATGAGGCTCATGAATGAGGTACTGAAGGAGTTTCTGGGTAAGTTTGTCATTGTTTACCTAGATGATATTTTGATCCTTAGGAAGACATTGGAGGAGCATTTGATGCACATTTATAAGGTGTTTGACAAGTTGAGGAAGGAAAATTGCTGCTAAATTTGAAGTGTAGTTTTGTAAAGGAGTTGGTGTACGTGGGATTTGTAGTATCAACAGAAGGTCTAAAAATGGACCCTAAGAAAGTGAAGGCTATCCTTGAATGGTCTACTCCAAGGAGTGCAACCGAGGTAAGATCTTTTGATGGACTAGCTAGATTTTACAGAAAGTTTATCAAAGGTTTTAGCAATATTTGTAACCTTTGATTGAAACAATGAGAGGAGATAAGAAAAAATTAAAGTGGACTATAGGAGCAGATTAAGGTTTTAATTTGTTGAAATAAAAAGTTATAGAGCAACCTATTTTAGCACTTCTAGATTTCAATAAGGTGTCTCAAGTACACTGTGATGGTAGTGGTAATGCAATAGGAGCTATTTTGAGCCAAGAAGGTAGACTTGTTACTTATTTCAATGAGAAATTGAATGACGGCAAAAGAAAGTATTTTGTTTATGATCAAAAATTTTATACTATTGTTCAGGCATTGAAGAAGTGGACACACTATCTTCTTCCTAAGGAGTTTGTTTTGTGTATTGATCATCAAGTTTAGCAATTTTTAAGTAGTCAAGGAAAATTGAACCAAAGGCATTTGAAGTGGGTTGAGTTTATGCAAAATTATACATTTGTTCTGAACACAGGAGTGGGAAGTCTAACAAAGTTGTAGAAGCTCTTTGTAGAAGACAACTTTTGTTGATAGAAATGCAGATTAACATGATTGGGTTCAAAGAACTCAAGAATTTGTACCCAGAGGATCCTGATTTTGGTAAGGTTGGAATGCTTGTACATAACCTGTTACACTTGACAGGACAAAGTGGTTGGAGTTTATAATCCAAGATGGTACGTTGTTCAAGAGAAGTCAGTTGTGCATTTCCAAAAGTTCTATGAGAGAGAATCTCATCAAGGAGAATCATAGTGGAGGATTGGCTGGACACTTTAGTAGAGACAGGACCATTGCTTTAGTTGCTGAGAATTATTACTGGCCACAATTCTAACAAGATGTGAAGATGTTTATACAAAATTGTAGAGTATGTCAGATGCCAAAAGGAGTGAAGTAGAATACAGGTTTTTATCAGCCATTACTTGTAAATGAGAAGCCATGGCAAGATGTTAGCATAGATTTCATTCTTGGTTTACCAAGGACACAGTGAGGGCATGATTCCCTATTTGTGGTGGTTGAAAGATTTCTAAAAATGATGCATTTCATCCCTTGCTAGAAGACAAGTGATGTTTATGAAGCAGAGTTGTTTTTCATAGAACTGGTAAGACTACATGCTCTACCAAAGAGTATAGTTTTTGATTGAGATCCCAAGTTTGTTGGGTATTTTTGGTGTACATTATGGAAGAAATTGAAGACAAATTTGAAGTTCACCTCATCCCATTATCCACAGACTGATGGACAAACAAAAGTTGTGAACCAGAGTTTGGGGAATTCGCTGAGATGCTTGGTTGGGATCTTTACTTTACCAAAGGCAAAATTTGCATATAATAATTATGTCAACAGGATTATTGATAAATTACCATTCTAGATTGTATATGGGAGTAGTCCCAGAAATGCTTGTAATATCCCTGTCATAAAATAAATTATTAATCAAACTTTTGTTGATGGGCCAATTGATTTAGTATATCTTGGACCCATTTTATTTTAAGTTTCCATTGGTAAGTGTTGTTGTCAGCTATCTTTGTACACCCTCGGAAAAGTTTTCCCAACGGGTATTTAAGCACAGCTTGTTGGTAGTCATAGGTATGTGATTTTGATTATTTTCTTTGTACAGTGAATTCCAGTTGGGATTCTCTGTTGTTTACCATTTCGAAAGTGAAAGATCTTCCCTATTTGGCTATTTCGGTTTCGGTGGAACTTAACCCTCACCCTATTCTGTCACTTGTAATGCTTCGCTTAGATCTGGAAAATCAGAGCACCATCTTCTGGCAAATATTCATTGAAGGTTATTCGTGTTCAATCTCCAATCTTATTTGGTGTTATCTAATAAATTCAGATCTAAAAGTTATGGTTGCCCATTCGTACACCATCTGCTGGTTTCCTCCTTCCTATTGTACGAATGACTCTGCCTTCATTGCGTACTCCACCTCATCACCACATAGTCTCCTTCATTCCACTGTACATCCTACCAACACCACGGTACGACTTGCATACTTAACCATACAACCTTCTCTACCTCCACCGTACGAGCTTCATATCGTATGACCTTTTCCCCACCACAACCTTATGACCTTCATACTGTACAGGCCAACACCACCATACACTCATCTCTTTCGTATGGTCTCCTATGAGTTGTTACACTGTATGGTCTCCATTGTTCCTTCATCGTACAAACTTTCAACCTTGTTGTATGGTCTCCAAAAGATCCGTACACTAGCTCCTACTCACATTCTAGCAAATTGCCTACCATACGACCTTCTTGTAAACCCTTCCGTACAGCCATTCAACATTTTGTAACTCGCCATCAGGCACTTAGACGAACAAAACATTACGGTGGTATCAGAGCTTCAATCCTGCCAGCTTGTGGACAGTGAATGAAAGTTTATAGCCAAAAGAGAAGATCCCATTTGGTTGATAGAATGGCGGCAGAATCAGAACCCACGACTGTCGAACTTGTAGTGCTACTAAGAGAACTTGCGAGGAATTAGGCACAAATCAATGATACTTAGCGACGCATGGAAGAAACTCTGAAGAAATTGGCAGACAATAAAATATCTGGTGAACAAAATGGTCACAGTGCGGACTCAGCGTTGGGTAAAGCAAACCCTCATCCAACATGTTAACAACCTTCTATGCCATCTTTTCCCCCACAGTTGAAGGCACCACACGGATGGAAGCAACCAAACTTTGAGGAAGTTCAAGAACAGTAGAGAGAAGACTGGAAGAATGCGAATTTTGAGGAAGATATATTTGACAAAGATTACACAAATCTAAGAATGAGATATTCGAGAGGTGGAAATCGAGGATATTTTAACGATGATCTTAGAAGGAAGTTGAGTAAAGTAAATTTGTCTCAATTTGAGGAATTCAGATCCATATCTGCGCAAACGTGGGAAATGAAGGCCGATACTTACTTCCAGCTTAATCCTATGCCAGAAAAAGAAGCAATTAAATTTGCAGCATTACACTTGGAAGGAGTAGCACATGAATGGTGGCATCACGATACCATCACACTGGGGCATGACTAAATAAATAATTATACGGAATTCACTGAAAGATTGATAGATCAATTTGATGGTAAAGATCTGAAACTTAATTCCAAAGAATTGGCACAACTGAAGCAAACTAGATTAGTTGATCCAGTACATTACAAAATTTCAGAAACTCTCTATTTTGGTCATGGACATTTCAGAAAGAAGATGGACAATGCTTTTCATGGATGGAGTGACAGAACCACTAAAGGTTTAGGTAAAAGGGTTCAATCCTACCACCCTATCAGAGGCCATCGAGAAGACTTGGAGTATGACATTTTCATCGACGTCATCCTCTCGAGGGTACTCACATTCCAAACTATCGGTGTTTTCGAGGGACAAAGATACCTTTGCCGAAGAAGTCGTCATTGGATGAAGCTACCAGACAAGAGCTTCGAAGGAAGAAACTATGTTTCAATTGCAAGGGACCGTGAGAACCTGGGCACAAATGCCTTAGGAAAGGAAAAATTTACTACATTGAAGTTGTGTTCGATGATGAGGACGGACAAGAAGATCTACCCTTCAAAGAAAACCAACGCTGGGAGGACACCAAAATGGTTAGTTTGAACCGTACGGAAAGAATTGCATTCGTTCCGTATGCGAGACTCCACTCCTCAATACAAATTATTAATCAATAGTTATAATTATAAATATTAGAAATCAATGTTATAAATCTAATAACTAATATATACATTTGTTTATATATCATAAATCAACATAATATAACTCTTTATTTGTATATTTAATAATAATATAATCCTTTACCTTTATATGAAATAACATAGTACATTATTCATCTTTCTTGGATATTCATCTAAAAGTAAAGCATATAGATTTTATAATAAAAGACTTCACAAGATTGTTGAAAGCGTAAATGTAAAAATTGATGAAGGATTTGAATAGATAAAAGAAAATGTAGAAATACCAAGTATATGTCAAGAAGAAGAAGATCCAAAAGATGAAGAAGATGAAGAAAAAATTGAACAAATACCTTTGAAGACACCAGCAAAAGCTCCATTAAAGACACCAACAAAAACACCATCAAAATTTTTCCAAAGAAATCATCCAAAAGACTTTGTAATAGGAGATCTAGAAAAGGAAGTTCAAACACGAAGAAGGTATGCAAGCAATGATGAGCATGCATACCTTTGTCTTTTTTCAAAAATAGAACCAAAGAACTTCAAAGAAGCCAATGAACACCAACATTGGGTAAAAGCTATGGAGGAAGAGTTGAACCAAATTGAAAATAACACTTAGGGAAATTGTTCCAAGGCCAAAAGACCATAATGTCATAGGAATCAGGTGGGTATTTCGAAATAAAATGAATGAAAATGGAGAAGTCACAAGAAACAAAGCAAGACTTGTTTGTAAACGTTATGCTCAAGTAGAAGTAGTGGATTTTGAAGAGACATTTGCTCCAACTGCAAGATTGGAAGCGATTTGGATGTTCCTAGCATTTGCAAACCATAAAACATTTAAAGTTTACCAAATGGATGTAAAATCAGCTTTCCTTAGTGGAGACGTAGAAAAGGAAGTATATGTTGAATTTCCTGAAGGACTTACATTTTCAGGAAAAGATGATCATATTACGATAATAAATAATTGTCTGTCATTAGTTAATGGTAATCTATTGCAAATATCTAGTTAGCTTTCTCTCTTAGAATAGAATCTTTCTATTCTTTACGATCATTTCCTAAGGAAACATCATTGTATTCTTTTGTTTATATTGACCTTTCGGTCTCTGTTAATAATAAACAAGTATTTTACCAATTACTTCCATAATATGGTATCAGAGCATATTTCTTAAACAAATTCGAAAATCATAATTTATTCTTTGAAATTATCAAACCCATTTTCAAAATTATTTTTCTAGTGATCCTTGCTTCGTCATATCAAAATCCGTTGATTTTCAAACAAGGGTTTTTGTTTGAGGGTTTGTTGAAGATCTCTTGCAAAACTGCAATTTTTTCCTACCTCTCGATTGAAAAATTGCAACTATTTTTTTCTAGCTCATTGCTGGGAAAATTGTGACTTCCAACACGTGCTTTTTTCTATGCGTTCAAGTCTCTGCCAATCACTATTTAGTGCCCTATTTTTCACATTTTTTCAGGGGCTCATTCCAACTGTAAATCATGACACAAATCATGTCATTTTTTCGCCAAGTCACGCACGTCTAAAGTAGCTCGCGTCCGTATTTTTTCAAGCTCGTTTGACAGTAAAATCACGACTCCTTTTGTCTACAAAATCGCGATTTCAGGGTCAAGATTTAGTTTGTTTTGTATCCATTCTTCATCGTATGTGTTGTCCCTGCAAAAAATACCTCGGTTCTGGAACAAATCGGGCATCTTTATGGCCTACAAACACCAATTTTTTGCCATTTCGACCATTCATGGCTGCCGATTGTGTTTCTTTCGAAACCCTAATTTCTAAGCTCGAAAAAATATTTTGATTTCAAATTCTTGGTGAGTTTTTCCAGAGCTCAACTGGGTCGTCAAATTTTTTTGGGTGCCTCGATTTTCGTGCCTAAATTTTTGAGCCAACAGATCCAAAAAACGACACCATATAACTTTTGGGTTTTCCGAGCTCTCTTCTAGGTCACTCTCTGATTTTTCTAGGTGTAAAGTTTTTTGCCTCGAAGAATGTGTCTTCACAGATTTTCACAGTTTTTCATTGAAAAACATGCCATGGCATCTCTGACAAACATTCTGCTCGAGCACAACTCCAAATTCAATGGTCGAAATTATGGCACTTGGAAACAGCGGATCATCGCAATTTTTGAATATTGCAACACCGATCAATTTGTACTGGGTGTTATGAAGCGTCCGACTGCTCTTGGTTTTGATTAGGATACATGGGATCTAAATAACCAGGAAGCAGTGATGCTTCTCAAATTATCCGTGGCTGATGATCAGCTTTCTTAGATTCCATCTGGCAAGATAGTTATCGAGATCTGGACACATCTTAAAGGTCTTTAATGAGACTTCTGACAAAAGCAAGGCTTTCTTTATGAAATGATAATAAGCAAGTATTTTACCAATTACTTCTGTAATAGATCAAGTATGCAAATTGAGAAATGCACTTTACGGACTAAAACAAGCTCCAAGAGCTTGGTATTCTAGATTGGATAATTATCTTCAAAATCAAGGTTTCAAAGAGGAATGATAGATAATAGTCTATACATCAAATTTGAAAATGACAAAACTTTTGATAGTAGTTGTATATGTGGACGACATAATATTTGGACGAAGAAGTGATGAAATGTGTAAAGAATTTTCTATGAACATGCAACAAGAATTTGAGATGTTCATGCTTGGAGAATTATCCTTCTTTCTTGGACTAAAAACAAAACAAACAAGTAAAGCAATATTTGTTTTGCAAGGAAAATATATCAAAGAAATGTTGAAGAAATTCGGAATGAAAGATTGTACTCCTCTTGGCACCCCTATGATAACTAGATGCGAGCTTAGTAAAGAAGATGAATCCCCAAGTGTAAATCAATCCCAACATAGATCCATGATTTGAAGTTTATAATATCTAACAACTACAAGGTTTGATATCTTGCAAGCTATTACAATGGTGGCCCGATTTCAAGCAATGCCAAAAGAAACTCATGTTCTAGCAGTTAAAAGAATATTTAAGTACCTAAAAGGTACTATGGATCCCGGTTTATGATATCCAAGAGGAAATTGTTTTTTACTCAGCTTATACAGATGCAGATTTGGGAGGCAATATTGATGGCAAGAGAAGTACAAGCAGAGGTGCATTCTTCCCTAGTAATAGTCTAGTATCATGGTTAAGCAAGAAGCAAGGATCAGTAACTCCATCTACCACAGAAGTTGAGTACGTCGCAGCAGTAGCAAGTAGTGCAAAAGTGCTATGGATGAAACAAACTCTAAAAGATATTAAGATTGAATTTGATCATCCCATTCCAATCTTTTTGTGACAACACAAGTGCAATCAGCATATCAAAGAATCCAGTCATGCACTCCAAAACGAAGCATATTTCAATCAAACACCACTTTCTAAGGGAACAAGTACTTGAAAAACAAGTCAAGTTGGAATACATCAACACAAAGGAGAAAATTGTTGATATCTTCACAAAACCTCTTCTAAAGGAAACCTTTGAGTACATAACGGAAAAATTGGGAGTAGATTCATGCTCATTTATTCACTAAAAGGTTCTAACGAAGCATGTATTCATTGGGGTGCTAGGCTCGAGCCCTTGAGACCCTTTGCCATTTATGACAAAGGGGGAGAGATTAGAGTAAGTGGGAATTTTACAAGATTACATGCTTGAGAAGTTGCCATCAATGACAAATGGAAAAGTTGATGGAAGGATTGTTATTGATGTCAAATGATTTTACAATCACAACAAGATTATCAGTATAACTATACATTATCAATGTCAAAGGTTCGATGAAGAAGTTGTCATTGTTGTCAACTATAAGGAAATGTATTATATTATGGTGATGGACAACGTGAGAATTACAATATGCTATATCAAAGGAGTAACAAGAATTGAGGTATAAACGGCACTAGTTAAACATCTACAAGGATGGATTAATAGATCATGATTGGTACATACAATAAAGAAGCCAACAGTTACATATAATGAAAGAGACAACGATATCAAAGAAGTTTTACTAAAAGAGAAAGTAAGACAAAGTATGTCAGTATGTGAAAAATATTATTTCAAGCAAGCAAGGAGGCTTTCGAATTTGAAATTATATATGCAACTTCCAGATTGCTCCAAGTTGTTGTGTTTGACTACAGAGGTGTAAGAGTCTTGGAATACAATCAATGATGGTTGGAATGGAGACATGAATACAAGGAAGAACAACGGTGGCAATTTCTACCAGAAGCACTTTAATTAGTAGTTAAATGTGAACTCAAATATAAATACTAATATGACATCAGACAGTGCTGTGGCAAAGATATTTAAGGAATCACAGCTTTCATGATCAACGACAAGCACATTAAGTAACGAGAACAACATGGGTCAATTAAAGTATTTGGCAGTATCAATACAAAGAATAGTGGCAATGTTATGACTTCCATATTGCAAGTGTATAATCAATAAATATGGACGGCAGTGATGAATATTTGATGTTGAAATAGAAGACCTAATGAGAACACAAATACACAATAAACCACTTAATATATTTTGTGCTAAATACCAGTAGACATGTTAGTAATTTGGGTGGACCACCAATGTACAAAGGAGGCCTCGACAAAAGGTAAAAACACATCAGCAAGTCCAAATCGAAAGTCAAATGAAGGCAAATAAAATGATGGATGACAGACATTTGAATAATATATATAGAAATAATAGAACAAGCAGATACTGTCAGGAGTGTTTCTCAAAGGCATATTTGAAAGATTTGTTATCGGGAGTCTTCAAACACATGCATGCATACATATATACAAGTTTGGATTAAAACAGTATAAAGTTGAGAACTTGATAACATACACCTACCACAACTTTATTAGTAATACATGTATCGCAGAGATATCGGGCATGTATTTATTAATGGCGAAGGAAATATGAGTGACTTTGTTAGAGAGAAGCCACCGGCAGGGGTTAGACTTATGATTTGAATCAACAACATATCCTGTGCATATTGGAGTTGCACATCGCAGTTTTATAGCAGAGATGTAGCACCAGCAATCATTGACATTGAATCCATCTTGGAGCAAACACAATGTCAGGAGATTGGTCAGATAATCTACTGCTGAAATAACATAATTGTTAAAGCAGTGGTATTTGTTTCAGAAATCAATATGCATTTGAAAAATGATGTCTATCAATAGTGTAAGGAAAAGGAGTCAGGCCTTTGGAATAAGGAGGAATAATAATATTAAAATTCAAGCAGATATTAAATTGAAAATATTCTCCAAGGTATGCACAGCTGTTAAAGAAATAATGATTATGGTTATAAAGGGGTTTTTAGTTATCTTTGAAAACAAGTAACCGTTGGTGTTGAAAAGTCATAAGCCCAAAACAAATAAGATATAAATAGGGGTTATTTTATTTTCAAAATAGATGAAGAGAAATAGAGGACATAACCAGTGGAGTGTAGTTCAAGGGAGAAAAAGAAAATATATATTCAGATATATCAAATCTGAATGTAAATATAGGAGAAGAATAATATGAGAAAATTATTAAGTACAGTGTGAATTGAAAGGATAAAACTATATGTACAAATGGCTATTAATCAGAATAGAGATTATAGTATTGAAGAAATATATGCACATTTAAAGAAGGGTTTATACAGAAATAAATAATAGATTGAAGAACAAAAGTTTGTGAAAAGACAATGTCCATCATCAGTTGAGTAACAGTGCAAAGGTGGAGAAAGTTTGTGGAGTGGGTTGGTGCTCACGAAGACAACAATGGGGAGTTGGTGCTTCCTTAGGTTGATGCCTACGAAGAGTGGGAGTTGGAGCTTCCAGTGAGTTAGTGCTCATAAACATAGAGGTTGTAGTCTCTAGTAGGTTGTAGCCTACAAAATCATTGTAAAAGAACAGTTTATATAAAAGCATTTATTTTCTGTGGTTTTTTCTCACATTGGGTTTCCATGTAAATCTTGTGTTGTTGTGTTCATGTGCATAATTGTTGAATTCAACATTAAAAGTTATTAAAGCAACTGTTGGGATAAAAAGTTACAAATTGGCAAAGTTGTTATTATACTAATTCACTCCCCTTCCCCCCTCTTAGTATAATCATGTGCTCTTCAATTGGGCACCATACTATGATCCACAATCTGACCTTTCTGACAGGCTGACAATATCACCACCTTTTATATCCATTATAATGTTCTCAAGTAGGGATATTGGATTATAATGTTCTCAAGTAGTGATATTGGGTAAAGCAACAATGCCTTCCTCGCATAACAAGATCATAACTGCTAGCAAACCGAAATGATTAAGTTTCAGCTAATAACTTAGAATAACAGAACTATGAAAATACCCTTGTAGCTATCACTTAAAGAAATACATACAAAACATTACAAATCAGGAGAATTATTGCACCTCTTTTTTCAGCAGTCTAAAAGGTGAATAAAAAATGATTAAGGTCTATATTTGAAGGCGCTAGACATCAATCAAATATATCTAAACGATCTGACTTCTGATCTGCTTGACCAATGACATTGAGCAACTGAATCCCCTCTTTCATACACCTATTATATTCACAATGCTCTACAACAAATATTAATTGCTGCAATAGAGTACTGGTTTAATCACGAGTTCCTAGACACTTGTCAGTATTATAATTTTCAAATACCAGCCTCTATTACATCTCCGCAGATATCTCAAGCTTCGATAACCTTCAGAATGTTAATATATATTCTGCTCAACAATCCATCTTTAATAATGCTAATTTTAGTCAATAAGTCTCCATGGATGCCCTAGGGGAGGCATACTTATTTCTTTAATTGAATATATCAATATTCACCAATATTAATTGGTTCCACAATATAGTGAAGTTACAGCAAATGTTTTTCATGACATCCAATTATCAAAGGTTTCATAATATAATTTTTGCTAAATATATTGATGCTTAAGTATGATCAACCATTACAAGTCTCCAGCAATCGACGAATATGATAAGGAAATCCTCAGGATTGGATCTTCAATAATAAAACTGGTTGTTTGGTGGAATTCTCAATTTGGATATGGAAATGAATATTAGCAAGTTTGTACAAAGACAGGGGTACTTGGAGACTGAAGATTGGTACTGGTACTGGTACGACTTTTTATTTTTTACAAAATAGGAGGCTGGAGTACTTGGAGATGCCACTAGTTTGTTTTCAATATAATCTAATGATTTATAGAAAATCTGAAAATATAGCTGATTGTAATTTCAATTTAATGATAGTTGGAGACTGTAATACCAAAATTGCCTCCCAACACTTAAATCCCAATCATTTCCACTGTTAGAGTTGCTCCTGAGTTCTTAACCTTGAAGTGGCATCCAAAACCATGAGATCTTTCACTACTAAACCAGAAAAGTCTCTGGAGATGTCTCTAGTACAAGAGATGCATCCCAATCTCCATACATGTCTTAGGAGTTAGAGGCGCGTCTCCGTGCAACTATGGATATTAGTTATCGCTCTAAATCTTATGCCAAATAACTAATCCACAGATGAATAATATAAATGGTTGTAGCTAAATAATGAATCGCCAACAAAATTTCTTCAAAATAAGCATTCTTTTTTTCAAACATAATTATGGAATCACTCTAATTACAATTAGTCCTGCACATTTGTCTTCAATAGAAGATTTTGCAAATTCAGTGAACCCGACATACTAGGAACGATCTTGCACTTCCACAACTACATACCAAGAACAATTCCAATATGAAATTGCAAATGCAACACTAAGATTATTGATTGATGATGGTTACAATTGCTTCCTAGAAGTCAAAATAGTATGAGGTTCACATCTCCATTAACAAACATATGGGGCTTAAAAAAATTTAAAAGCGTGACCCAAAAGATGGTGCAAAAAAGCAAATGGGTCCACATGTTACACATAAGGCTGGCCTAAGGGATGGGGATAAAATAAGTAGACATTAGAATCCTTCTGACCCAAAGATTGCTTGCCCTTAAGCAACCCATCATCAAATTGCCTGCTATTTGACAAGCTCTAAGATACCAAACCAAGTGTGGATGTCGGTAGCTATATCCATTAAAGTCCCCATGCCACATCATGGTCATGAGCACCACCTCCTTAACTCTTTTCAATGTTGGCAAAAAGAGCGAATCTACATCAAGCTTTTGTTGCTCGAATCTAATATGAAAATTGTCATGCACAAAGTTGTGAAGCATATCAAAATCCCACTGAGGTAAATTATCTAACGCATCATGCCAAGCTTCCAAGTCATCATGTTGTCATACCCAACTGCTGCCCCAAAGAGATAATCTAAAATCTTAAGGCTCAACTGCAACTTTCTTTCTCTTAGATGATGCCTCTAACCCTGGAGTATATCATCATGCCTGCCTTCTACTTTGCAAAGTGGATAGCTTCAAGCTCCAATAATGCAACCTGAGGTAGAAGTATACTAATATCTTCTATTTCTCTAAGAATGTTTATATACAAAGATGCCACTATTAATGTGTTCCCCATAGGTTGTCCACTAACCCTAAAGTATATCAATCATGTGTGCCTTCTACTTTGCAAAGTGGATAGCTTCAAGCTCCAATAATGCAACCTGAGGTAGAAGTATACTAATGACTTCTAGTTCTCTAAGAATGTTTGTATACAAAGATGCCACTACTAATGTGTTCTACCATAGGTTGTCCAAAAGTACACATGTTCCTCTACAGCCTCAATAAGAAACAACTCCAAATACTCTCTACAAAAGACCAACTCTGAATCACTTATGTGTCCCTCAACAAGTGCTGGTTTGTGATGTGGGAAATTAAATGTTACCATGCTAATTTAAATTTGCATCTTGGTTGGTGCAGTTTTGCAAACTAGAACAAATCATGTTTGATTTGTTTAGTAAATGACATTGTTATAATACAGTTCTCAGGTAGTAGTTGTTTGTTGTTGACGGTTGTCACTCTTAACCAACCCTTAAAGGCTTTATATTTCCAGATTGTGCTGAGAATTGGGACATTATGATTGCATAGGCACTACATCAAAAAGCTATATCTTTGTAGTAGGCGTATGCATTATATCTAAATTGCTATGTTATATGTGTTCTATTCATATTTGAGAGTGTAAGTGAGGCAACAAAATACGACTAAGAAAGAGACACTCCTTTATGGTTAGATACACAAGGTGTCTATCAACCAAGAATGATGGTGAACACCCTAGAGGAACAAAATCCGTCAATTCACTAGGGACGAATTGGACAACCCTATATGCCATTGTAGGAATTGTGTGACAATATGAAAGGCAAATGTGCAAAGATGACCATGATTATTGGTTAAAGGCATTCCCTGCCACATTATGGGGAATTATCATTAACTGGCACACAAAATTGCCAAGAGCGAGCAAAGAAACATGAAACAATCCGAAGGGGAATTCAAGGACAAATTCAAACTCCAAAGAGATGACAAAAAAATAGTGGTGGAAATCTATTACATGAAGTAGGGTAAGAATGAGAATGTGCAGGCTTATAATTGTAGGCTTGAAGAGTTGTTTGGCAAGTGTCATGCCCCCATTTTAAGATATAATTAATAATAATTGGATAAGACAATATTATTTGATGCACACTGATAATAAAATCATATATTAAAATACAAAAATAAGAAATAATAATTAAATATTATTATTTTAATATAAATAATAACATATGATCTATTATCAATAAAATAATATTCATAATCAGATTTAAAATAATTAAATAAAAATAAGATTACAATGAATGAATAAGTAAAATTAAACTATAAGAGAGAATATTGTAGAAACTATGTTTATTTTCTAAATAGGATTTAGTTAATAAATGTTAAAAAACCATAAAATAAATAAGTAAATAATATAATATAGAATAATATAAATTAAGTAAATCTAATGAAAAGTCAACAAATATGTAATAAAGAGATGTGATTCATTTTTAATTGTTAAGTTTAAGAGGATCACTGCAAATGTAATGGTACTACCTCTTTAGTATGTATTTTCCAAATGACAACGATTTCTTATTTATATTGAGAAAAATGACGTCCCTTTCATGGGACATGTCCATTCATTAATTAGATAATTAATATAATAACAAATATATATCATTATTATATTAATTTATCTCATAACATAAAACTTATATTTCATATATAATGAACACATATTTAAATTATATCTCATATATAATTATATATAGGTTTATCCGACTAATGTTACCAAACATCAATACTCCCTCTTAGCTAGGGAGGATAAACACAAGACAAATATTACACCATTGGTAATATTAGGAATGACAATTTTAAGGATATCTTTGATCATAAGATATCCACCATTTTGATATTACATTTGATATCATGAGTATTGACCTCCAGAATATTAACATATAATATTCACTAAATACTTTGAATAATGGCCAGCAGGATATCAACACATGATATTCACCATTTTGATATCATGAGTATTGGCCTCTAGGATATCAACATATGATATTCACCAAATACTCTGAGTAATTGTCTACAGAATATCAACACATGATATTCACAATGTATTCAATAAGGTAATGGCCTACAAAATATCAATACATGATATGCACCAAATACTTATCATATATCTATACAAGCAACTCATAGACCATCAAGTGAATGACATCTAACACTTGTTGATTTACAAGATATAGTCCATCATGATCTGTTTCAACATTTCCATAAAATGTATATCAATGATTTAAGTTATTGTAAGGTCATCACCTTCCAATAACTTTTGCAAATACAAGTGATAATTGTTTGGAAGCTCTCACTTCCTCTCGATGTACACAAGGGCTAGGCCCATTAAAATCATATAGTCACACACATGGACTTTCAAACTCCCTTTGAATATTAATCTTTTGAGCTCCTCATCTAAATTTTCCTTTGAAGTGTCAGACTCCCTTTAAATTTGATATCAATCTTCTTTTTGCTTGTTCTGGGTCCTTCATATCCTCGAAGATGTAATGCAATGTCCTTTTATATACTATCTTCCCAAGTCCTTTATTATCATGCTTATGGTGGGTCCACCTTTACCAGCATTGCTAGTGCTAACATAAGGGTGGGTGGTACTTATATTTATTTGATCATTGCTATGCAGAACAACCACACACTTGTCCTCATGTTCCACAATGACAGTATTATCTTTCATTTTATCCACCTTTCAGAGCCACGTGATGAGAACATAAGATGTGTTGGTTGATTGACCATATTCCTCCACATGATCCGTTGTCTTCTCCGTAATTCCTCCCTTTTTCGGTTGTAATGTCCCAGCTAAGATTATATGATAAGTGTTCAGAGGCTAGTTGATTGGTTATATTCACAGACCATTAATTTTTAATCATTGTATGTGGTATTTAACATTTTGCTTCTATATATTATTCCATGTATATCCATGTGTTGATTCCTTTCTTAATCAACATTATATCTTACTGACTTGGCTATAAGATATGTTGACTTGATTATAAGCAGTGTAACACAGGGACTCACCCCCCTCTCGAACCTCGAAGTATCTGTCCTCGAGACATCCCCGCACCGAGTACTTGCTTACCCAAGTACCCCGACCTCCGCCATTCCTCAACCATGCTGTCGCTAGAATGGGTACTTGGATTTCTACTTGACTTTTGAATTTTGATTGTTATTATTGGATATCTAATATGTTACTATGTTGAATGTTCAATGGTTCTAGTTCATGTTTCAATTTTTTATGTTCAAGCATTATAATTTGGTATGTTCTACTAAAATGTCATTTCATAACAAGCATTTCAAGTTCTATATATATACTACAGAAAATCCATCCCTGTCATGTCCTCCCCTTGCCACTATCCCCTGGCCATCCCAAAAATGAGGTCCATTTTTCCCTCGTCCCGAAAACTTGTATCGGCATCCCATCGTCCCGATGTACCCCATTACTAGTGTAACATTGATTATAAGTATATTGGATATATCCTTCATTGTCTGCATGCCTCAAATTTCAAGGTTGATTCCATTAGAATTCTTATACTTTTCCTTCCACCGTTTTGGTGCTCACGTGGGATAAATTATGGCTGTCATGTCTAACTCCTTCAACCTACAAGTCCTACTTAGCTCCCTTTATTCAGTCTTGCAGAAAGTTTATATTTGTACCAAAGTAACGAGAATTGGAATCGGCACAGCTGAATCGAATCGTGAATCAGGGGTGAATCGCCGATGAATCGGCAAATTTGAAAAACCCTTTAAATGTAGAGATTTTAACAATTTAAGACTTATTTCATGCACCCTTTATTGAATATAACTTAAATACACTATAACATCATCAAATAGAAGTTAAAACTTAACATACGTAAACATGAAACATAAAATCCATCACATACGTAACTATGTTATCATTATGTACTAAAATGTAAATTGTAGGCTAGCTGAAGTAAATAAAAATCAAATGATCATAATGATTCAAATCATAGAATGTATATAAGATGAAATCATGAAGATCTATAAGACATCAAATCATAAATGTATGTATAAATCTAAGATGAAGATCCATGAAAGTTTGAAACATATGTCTATCAGTGATTCAGTATCACTATCAATATCTATATAGTGTAAGCAAAATATAAAAACAAGGCTCCAGCTCAAGCCTCTTCTTCTCTCTCACTTTTCCTCTCCTTTATTCATGCTTAACAAATAGAAGGCCCTTTAGGGTTATAACAAAGAGAATAGGTCAAAAAGAAAGTTAAAAAAAAAAGTTATTTTTTTTAAATTTACAACTCCATACTTTTCTGGCCACAGGCGATTTCTTGCCGATTTTTTCATCCGATTCATGCGATTTTTTTCATGAATCACCGATACTGACGATTCATGCGATTCATCCAAAAAAATCGGGTGTGGCGATTCCCGAATCCAAAAAAATCGCCCACCCTGAATCTTATCGCTGAATCGCCAATTCACGCGATTCTCATTACTATGATTTGTATAGATCCCATTCCAAGCTTGTAAAGGGGCTCTATATTTGAATAGATCATTAATAGATTTGAAATGCATGTTACCTGTGATGAATTAAATTATGTAGCTAGGTGTATTAAATGTAGCAACTAATCCAGTAGAGAAGTCACTTATGTAAATCAGTTTCTGGATTAGATTGTGTGGAGATGGTAAAAATCTCCACACAGTCTAATCCAGAAACTGATTTACATAACTATGATGGATTGTGGAAATCTGATCGCATTAAGAGAAGTCACTTGTTCCCTAGCTGACCTCATATACGTCATCCTGACTTAACTACTCCACCAATCTCTCAAGTTGATATAACTAGTGGACACTTCCACCTTCTAACTATAACTTCTCTCACAGACACAAAAACAAACTAGAAACCTCCACCAAGATGAGTAACTTGCACCTACAAACCTTTTGTACTTTGATCTATGCCACACTCTGGCTAGGCTCATTTGCTACTTTACTAATCTGCTTTATTATCCAATGGCTTTTATTTTATTTTCATATGTGTCGCAATCCTTATTCTTTTCCAATCACCTTTTCCATTTTTGACATTTGTTATTACTCTGAAATGTTATCGGTTAACACTAGTAAAGATACTATTGTCTTTGATTTTCTTACATTTGCAACTTGATTTTGATACCATGTTAATTTTAAGAGGATTGTTGCAAATGTAATGACACTACCTCTTCGGTATGTGTTTTCTAAATGACAACGATCTCTTATTTATATTAAGAATAAGCCATGAAGAGACATGCCCCTTCATGGGACATGTCTATTAGTTTGTTAGATAATTAAAATAATAACAAATTATATCATTATTATATTAATTTCTGCCATATAACAATAAACTTATATCTCATATACAATGAACACACACACACACACACACACACACACACACATATATGAATATATAAATTATATCTCATATATAATTATATTTAGGTTTTTCCAATTGAATCTACCAAACAGCAGCACAAATCAATCTATAAAAGGGAGGAGAGTTCACTTGAAAGAGGAAGGAAGAGGAGAAGATCAAAGTAAAAGTAGGATTAATGGAGGAGGGAAAGAATGAGAAAAAAATAATGTAATGTCCCCATTTATAAGTTGCATAAGAGTTAATGGAATTAGCCTATCATTGGCTCCTCATAGGCTGGTATTGGTGATTAGAGGACCTTGTTGTGGAGTTATTTTGCTCTCCACTAGCTAATTGTGAGCTTTGGCTTTGCTTTGAGGGACATGCTATTTCTAATAAGTCAAGAGATGATTCCAATGAGCTCAAATGATTCAAAGGAGTTATATGATGTTTTCATGTATTACTTCTGACTTTTGGTTTGGGATCCAAGATTCTTGGAGGGAGCCTCTATATTTAATAAGTCACCTAGTTGTCAGAACCACTGATGAGCTATCAGATCTTTTATTTTGGTGATGTTAGGCCATTTTGCAAGTTGGGTACACTATTGGTTATAATTTAATTATATATACTAATGTTGTTATTTTAACTAGAATTGTTTAATGGACACCTCAGTGTTATTATGTTATAGCTTGTTGGAATCAGTATGAGAATTTTTGTATCACTGGCAGATGAAACAAGCACCTTGTGTGTTGGAATATCATTATATCAATGAAAAGTTCATTTTGCAGTAATGGGGGAGTTTAAATTTATAAAGTGACTATTATTTCTCAAATTTAAATTATAACATAAAGGTAATTTATGAGAAAAGAAGCCTTTTAAAGTGAAAAGTATAGATATGAAGCCACTATCTGTTTGGTGTGATGGAGAATCCATTTGAATTATTATAAAAGCAAGCTCTTGGAGACGGATATATTCATTTTATTGCTTATGATTTTGTTAGTTTTGAGATTTTCTAGCATTTGGGCTTTGGTTGGAGAAATTGTAAATTTCTTCAATGTTTATCTTGCCCTTTGAATTGGTTTTAGATTACACATTAATTGTGCTGACATTCTGAGTATCTGTTGCAAATCAATTAGGGGTTTGAAAGGAAAAATTGTGCAAAGAATTGTTTAATCTTTGCTGCAAATTGATGAGAGAAGGTACAACTATCATAGGAGGGTTTAATTATGGCAATACAAGCAGTGTTGGATGTCTTTGGATGCTTACTAGAGTGGTGGTGAGGAAACTATAGAAGCAAGTTGAATTACTTCAAACTGCATTTTATTTTGTGGCACAGCAATTCATAATACTGTGCTGCTATCAGTATTTCTTTGGCAACTTGAACATATATGGTCTGCAATTTGTGGATAATGGTCAAATTCAACTTCGTGCACCATCAACAAGTTTCCAGCATTGATGATTATCATTGTCAGGTTTTCTCATCGAATTAGTTCGTGCGTTTGCTTGGGCATTGTAAATACTTGCAAGTTCATAATGGCAAATACAGCTGATGTGCAAATTTGTTTTAGTTTTCAACTTGATGTGCATTGTTATCTTGCAATCTAAAAATTACAAAAAGTACATATTTTCAAAATACAAAACATCCAAAAAACCAAAAAATCAGTTCTTCAATGTAAATCAAGTGTGAGCCAGCAAGGCCCGCTAAATATAAGGTACTTTTTCAAAAGGTTGAAATGATGAAAGAATGTGACTCTTTGAAAGGGTTGTAATTATGAATGGTTGAGACTCTTTGAAAAGGTTGTAATTTTAAAGTGTTGTGACTCTTCAAAATAGTTGTAATCATGACATGTTGTGACTTTTTGAAAGGATTATGATTATGAAGAGTTGTGACATTTTAGAAGGACATAGATGACAAATAAAATATAGGAAGATTGAAAAACAATTATACCTAAGAGAATTGGGCTGCAAAACCATCAATGTAGAGAAAATAAAAAAACTAAACTAATATATATTTTGAATGAATGCTGAGAACTAAAAATTATATATATTTTGTGAAGAATTATACAATGTAGAAGTAAAAGGTAACAGTAGTATATTCATTTGATAATTTTAAATTAGAAATAAATATGAATAATTTGGTAAATAAAATTATCAGTCAAGGATTGATAATCATGCTTGAGATGAAAACTTTATAGTTCTTATAGAGATTAGAGACCAAGTAAGAACTTGGTAGAGGGAATTCATTAGAATATTGAGTTTCTCTTAATAAGGGTATGGGTTCTTTTGCTATGTTGTGGTTAGAATGTAGATTTATATGTATTTGGGGGTGAAGTTTTCTGGACCACGCTTCAGTGTGAGACCGACAATTTAGTCCAGAGTTAATAAGGGTATGGATTCTCTTGCTATGTTGAGAAACAATGTTTCAGACACCACTTTGAGAATACCTTGTCCAAGTTATCCCTCTTGGACTCCCTTGTTTGGTTGACGGTTCTTTATGGCTCTATGGTTTGGGGTCCGTCTCTTCTTGGTTCTAATTGGGCCTCAATCGAACGGGTTCAGACTTTGGTCTTACGGCACATCATTAGATGCCACAGGATCACTCCTGATAGTATCATTCTTGCTAAGTTCGGTGCTCATCCCTTTAGTCTTGTGGCCATATTTGATTTGATTTGGTTACTTCATCATTTGTGTAGTTTTGCAAATTCAGTTGGTGAATGTGATAGATACTCCTACTTGGCATATTGTTCTTCTGTTGTTACTACGAGTTCTGATACTTGTTCTCGTGCTCGTTGCTGGTATGCACAAGCATCTTCTCTCTTGAGATCGATTGGGATTGATATTTACCACCTCCCTCCTTACTAGTTCTCTCGGAATGCCCCTACTCATCTCCTCCCCTCATAACAGGAGTTAAATAAGCATGTCAGACTAGATATTTACAGACAGTACATTATCACTACTTGGACTAACCTACTTGGTGGCTTACATCCGAGGATGACCTATGTGGATCACTTTCTGGAGATCTATGATGGGATTATTGTTCGTCCTAGTTACCTACCTCGGCTGTGGTCTCATGCCTTGTGTATCTCCTATTTACCATATAGGGTAAACGGATACTTATCACATGTAGTACAATAAGATATGACACAAAACAGATACTTTATTCAGCACTCGAATACTTACAATATGATTATGATGTACATATACTTTCTTGAAGGGGTGACTCAATTGTCATGCGCCCTTTCAGATACAATTCTACTCGTTGGCTACAATATAGATTTTACCAACATCATCCCTCTCAAAAAGAAGAGTCATCTCTGGACGATAATTACATAATTATTGAGACAAATTAACAAAATGGAATACATTAATTGTGACTAACTATAACAGGATAAATCTTTTTCTGTTACATCACCTTCACATTTCTCCCATGCTTGCACCAAACTGGTCTCCAAAAACACGTTGCATCTATAGCCTCTGCTAACACAATACTGTCTCCCTAGCCAATCTGACCTCGGTAGCCACCCGTGCCGCCTTCTCTTCTTCCAACTCCTAGGTATGCTGAGCCAAGTGTCGCTCTATTGCCTCCAACTGGATGGTCAACTCCTTTCGAGCTCTTTATGCATCCACCAAGATAGCCTCATGTCCAACACTTACTTCGAGTGCATCAAAGTGTAACACCTCTCTTGAAGGGCTTACTCCAGTGTCATCTCCACCTCTAGCGTATAGACACTCCATGCCTGCAATAGCTCTAGGTCTCATCAATTGCTCACACTTCCCAAGACTGATAACTAAATTGACCGAGGGTCTATGGGCAACACCCCTAGTGGGGGCGAGGGGTAGTGACCCCACCGCCAAGACCAAATTAGCGCCCTCAAACCCACACAAAAGTCTATGGAATACACCATTTTTGTGATTTTCTTCCAATCCCATACTCTTTCTGCCAACCGCTTATGTTTTCTTCACTACCTTTTTATGTCCTTCCTTTCGGTACTATTCATTGTGAACTGATTTGATTTGTCGTTTTTTTTTAGAACCTCTTATCACCCTTCTGTGTCCGTATGGTGGTCGTCCCTTGTATCAATTTATGTTGTATGGTCGTGTAATGATGTTTTATAACTTCTCTATGGCTACTATATGGTGTACGACACTCTCTTGTCCGTACGTTGGTCTTCTTACAATGTTTCAAGTGCCCCTTCTCTGTGTGAGCCGTATGGTCGTATGGTGGTATTTCTTTGCTTGCCGTTGGATGCTCTTAACTCTAGGCCGTACAGTATAGTGCCATGTCTTATCTTGCTACTCGTACCTAAGACTGTATAGTGCTCTTTCTATCTATCTTTCCTACTTGCCTTTCTTATCGTACGGTGTACCCATGTGCCGATCGTATGGCTGTACGTGGCCGTACGATGTCCACCTCCAAGGTCGTACAATGTCCACCTCCTTTTTTTTTTCCATACGATGGGCTCTCTATTATATCCTGTTTGTATGAAGACAGTACGGTGATTTATCTATGTTCCTCTTATACCGTACATCTGTACGGTAGTGTCTTCCCTTTCAAATAATGTTTGTATGGTCCCTTTGTCCCTATTAATGTTTGTATGGTGCCTTTTTCCTTCGACTGTTGTCCGTACACTGGTTATATATCCTTTAGTTTATTTTGTCGTTGCTCATTATTTTAATTTATTTTTACTAAATCCATGGTCGTACTATGGAAATATGCTTAACTTTATACATTATTTACATTTACTTATCTTACATATATACATTATTTATTCTCTCAATTGTTCGTCAGTGGAGGGGCATTGTTTCTTTCATTATAGATTTTCAACTTTGACCCATTCCTTGCATCAGGCACTTCCTTCCCATCAAGTGTCCATAATTTTATTGGCCCATTATCGCCAACTTCACAGATTTTGTATGGCCCGACCCATGTCACTTTAAATTTGTTTGGTCTGATCTCGTTGCACCCATTATATTTCAACACTAGTTGGCCTGGTTGAAATTTGTTCAATTTTAAATGCTTGTCATGCCATGCCTTATGCTTGTTATGTGTAACCTTCATAGCCCATTGTGCCTGCAATCATCGCTCGTCAAGTTTATTTAAATTATACAATCTCTCTGTCAGACTTTCCATATCTCCAAGCTTGTTTTTTATCACGATCCTTAAACTTGGTACCATGAATTCTGTCAGCTGCCACTCCTTGCCATCAATAACCGTATTCTTGATTCTAGGACCTTCACTCCATACTATTGAGGTTTTTATTAAGCCCTTCCTCTTTGTTACGATGTGTTTTCCTTGCTGTCGGCACTTTTTTACTAAATCCGTGGTACGGTGTAACATTTTCTTTCTGCGTGGTCTGTTCAGCATATACCATACGATGGAATCTTTCCTTTTGTTGGGTTTGTACGGTATGTTCTTCCGCATGTACTAGCCATACTGTATGTTCTTTCCTTTAGCTTCAGCCGTAACCGCCATTCCTTCTTTCGCTTCTCTATATTCCTTTGGGCATTCATTTTCCTCTCATTTATTACCTTCGTCAACCCCTAAGATATTACATCTCAGAAAGAGATCATAGTCCTCCATCTGTCAATGGAGTAGGCTGTTCATTGAATCTATGTCATCATCGTTAGACCCTCCTTCCAGTGTCAACACTCCCTCGTCATCAGGTTCCATTCTCTTTTTCCCCTCGTTGTCCCCTCCACCTTCACCTTCAAAATCTGACAATGTTGCCTCCTCACCTATCATCTATGTGTGTAAGTCGATTACAAATCTTCGGCCTCCGCATTCCATGGATAGGGTATTTCATTTCCAATCATGTTTCACTTTCGCCTGAACCAGCTAGCCTCGTCCAAGGATTGCATCATACCCTTTTCTTTTTAATGGGATGACCATGAAATCCAATAAGAATGGGTGCATTCCAATGGTTATAGGTTGCGCCACCAGGGTTCCTAAAGGCTTGATCCCGTGTTGATTGGTAGTGAGTAGTTGAAATATAGGTGGCCACAATGTAGGTTTTCCCAACATTTTCTGTATATCCTCCGGTAGTATGTTTACTCCTGACCCTCTGTCAATGATTATGTCCGTGAGTATGGTTCCCAAGATACCCATCTCTACTATAATCGAATGTCTTCCCATAGTGAGTAGTAGCATTGGGTCTGCGACAATTGTTCCGTTGCCATCCTTTCCTATTTTCCTCTCCTTTATTACCTTCGTCGACCCCTAATATATTACATCTCAGAAAGAGATCGTAGTATGGAGGACCAAGTCTAAGTCATCATCATCAGACCCTCCTTCCAGTGTCAACACTCCCTCTTCATCAGGTTCCATTCTCTTTTTCCCCTCATTGTCCCCTCTACCTTCACCTTTAGAATCTGACAATGTTGCCTCCTCACCTATCATCTATGCGTGTAAGTCAATTACAAATCTTTGGCCTCCGCATTCCATGGATAGGGTATTTCATTTCCAATCATGTTTCACCTTCACCTGAACCAGCTAGCCTCGTCCAAGGATGGCATCATACCCTTTTCTTTTTAATTGGATGACCATGAAATCCAATAAGAATGGGTGCATTTCAATGGTTATAGGCTGCGCCATCAGGGTTCCTAAAGGCTTGATCTCGTGTTGATTGGTAGTGAGTAGTTGAAATGTAGGTGGCCACAATGTAGGTTGTCACAAGATTTTCCATATATCCTCTGGTAGTACGTTTACTCCTGATCCTCTGTCAATGATTGTGTCTGTGAGTACGGTTCCCAGGATACCCATCCCTACTACTGTCGAATGTCTTCCCATATTGAGTGCTAGTAGCATTTGGTTTGAGGCAATTGTTTCGCTGCCATCCTTTCCTATTTCTTTTGTTTCTTTCAAGAGTGGTGTCATGTTTAGTATCGCTGTTCGCAACTAAGGCATTTAAGAAGAAGGTCATTGAGTTTCATAGGAACTTCCATTTGCATTACCTACCTTATAATATTTTGTTTTGCCAGGCCCTCTTCGAGGTGTTGGCTGTCTTTCATTTGTAATTTTTCGGCTTCCATTTGTTTTTCCAATTCCTTCCGTGCTTGCTGTAACCTCTTCTTTTCTTCCTCTGCATTTGGGTACATTGCCTTCTTTGCTTGCTCGCAAGTAATGGCTAGTGTCTCCTCATCACATGTTTTGATGCTTAACAAGTTTACCCCTTGCTTCGGGCATTTCGAATCCTCGTGGTCTACTGGACCAACCATCTACACAACTACTATGGTGTTTCCTTCGTGGTATAGTCTCTAGGTAAGTGACCCTATCATTAATCGTCCACTCGAGTCGTACTATATCCGACTTCAGCCTCCGCTATTGTTATTATTGTTATTGTTACTGCCTTGTCCACGCCAGTTATTGTTACGGTATCCTTCTGAGGTTGCGTCGTTGTCCATGTTCGTTCTTACTCCTAAGGTGGATACTTCTTGTGTGAGTAACACTTGCTAGTGTCCCTTTGTCTTCATATTGAACAGGCATTCCTTTGTGGAATGTCCTGCAATCTAGCAGATATTGCAAAGTTGTTTTATCAAGCAGGAGCCCTTTGTGTAACCCTCCTTACAGTCCATACACCACAATTCCCCTTTCACCGAGTCAAGATTCTTTTTCAGATTTTTAAACTCCATCATCCGTAACATATCCTTCTGTAACTCTCGAACCTTCATACTTGATTTTTCGTTGTTGCTACTACTTTTGGAAGATGAATCGTCTGAGTCCAACGATTTGTGCTTCTTTTTGCTCGTTTTTTGCTCACTCTCCAAATCCATTGCCGGATTATACGCATCTATGTACAATACCGGAGGTACAATTTTCATCTTTTTCTTTAGTGTCAGCCTTAACCCTTTAACAAACCATCTTTTCTTTAATCTATCTGCTAGTGGGCTCTCCATCTTCCCCACCAACTCTTTCAGCCTTCTTGCATATACATGGATCATTTCATTCTTTCCCTGCTTTGTACTGTATATTTTTGCCACAATTTCATTAACGTCTCTTAGTAGTTAGAACTCTGCTATGAATTCCTTCCTGATTTCTGTCCATGTAGTTAATTTACGCAGATCAACATCCAAAAACCAATCAATCACTACACCTCATAGGGTCAGCAGGAACTGTCGAACCCAATCATCCCGGTCTATTACACCATTCATCGTCCATATTGTTTCGCATGTTTTGCATTGTCTGATCGGATTTGTTGTCCCATCACCATTGAACTTCAGCAATTTTTTCTTTGCTCCTGTCGTTGCTACTTTCTTCTGATTCTGTGGTACTTGCTATGTACCTACGCTACTCTAAGTACTCATGTTGTTTTGAGTACTTGCGTTGTTCTAAGTACTCGCGTTGTTATGAGCACCCGCAATGTTCTGCACAATCGTGCTACTTCAGACAACTGTACTACTTTGGACAATTGCATTACCTGGTGAGAAAAGATCTTCCTCAATCAAAGTTGTTTGATTCTCTACTTGTATCTGTTTGCCGGGTGTATTGGAATGAAGAGTTCACTCAATGCTCATGCTCCTTTGACACTTTGAGCCGTGTGAGTTACTTCCCTTCTATTCGAATTCTCTACCCGCAATGTACACAAGTTAAGGAACTCCCACTTTGTCTCTTCCACCAAATTCAATTGCTGTTGAGTTTCTTCGAGCAATTCCTCAGCACTCCTCGGTCTACTAGGTGAACGCACTCCCTTTGTCTATGCTCCTTCACCCCCTCGGTGTCCGTTGGTAAGTTGCTAAAGCCTCTGTCTACGCTCTGCCTGTTGTGCTAAAATTAATACTTCCTGTGTTAAACGTATCTCATTCCTATCTTTATTAAGAAGGTTCGGTATTAATCTCCATAAGACTTCCTTTGTTCCAGGTTCGATTGGCAACAATGCCAAATGTTTACTGTATAGGGTAAACAGATACTTATCGCATGTAGTATAGTAAGATATGACACAAAATAGATACTTTATTCATATACGCAATATGCACTCCAATGCTTACAATATGATTATGATGATTTCTCAATAGTCCCTATGAACGATGTACATATACTTTCCCGAAGGGGTGACTCAATCGTCACGTGCCCTTTCGGATACAATTCTACCCATCGGCTACAATATATATTTTACCAACAACATCTCCTAGGGTCCTTCAGAGTTGGTTTTCACTGTCTTCGGGCTCAGACCGACCATCATATTGATAGTGGAGAGCGGATCTGTAAGTTGTGTACTTTAGCTAAGGTCAAGATGGAGACTAACTTTATTTTCCGTTGCCCTATCTGTTATGAGATCAAAGGGAGATTTTACTGTATGTTCTAGGATTGTTTTTCTCATTCAGATTTCTTCAAGTATTTTGACTAGCGGTGTCTCGCACTTTATCTTCAAGAGGCCACCCTGCTCCATGATAGTACTTTACAGTCACTACTTCCTCACCTACATACATCAACTCAGCTCATTATTGCCTTTTTCACACCCTTATCTCCTTTGCGTGGTGTTAAAAGGCCATCTAGTTCTACCAGTTCTTTTGGTCATTCTAGGTTTGTCAGACCTCGTACTGGCTTCTTGCATTAGTGACACTCCTCTATGAGCTCACAGCAACAAATCAGGGCTCCAATCCATTTGCAGCCGTATCCTTCTATCACTGACTTGTTTTTTCCAAGAAAGGACTCCTAGTCTTTGTCTTGGCTTCTCTCTGTCTCTCTTCTTTGTTGTTTTTTTTGTTCTCTTTTCTCGGACACCATTTGGTGTTCCTACTATTGTCAGCTTTCTTGTTGTAATCTTTCAGTCCCATAGACCTTTTGGTGGTCTTTCGTTTGACATTAATATTTTTATCTTATCTGATCTTATCTTAAGAAAACTTAGAGATCAGAGGGCATTCTTGATTGAATGTCAGGATTCCAAATTGGAAACTAGAAGATTTGTAGAGAATCTCTTAGAGATAAGAGGCTTGGTTAGAGGTCAAAATAGTCCCTTATATCTATGGAACATGTCTGTAAAACTAATTCAACCTCAATAATTGCAAGTTTGTTTCCACGATCCATAGTAGTAACTTTTTTGTTTTTGCTTCTAGATTTTGATTGTGTATTTTTTTGAGCCAACGTTCTAGGTCACACTCTATAAACCATGATTAGGGCAATCTTAGTTGAACCTCTCCTAAATGCTTGCAAGTTCATACAGTCCATTGTTCTCTCTCCTATGACCAAGTATGTAAGCATATGGGAAAAAATAATTCCCTCCCCCTTACATTGACTCAAGAATGCCAATGACCTCCTATTTCTGCACTTTTAAATGAACATAATGAATTCAAGAGTTTATAAGACACACTCTTGCTTATTTGTCATACAATGAATTCTAATGCAAAAAAATAATAATTGCATGCCCCCCTTTTCCTTATTATATTTTAAATTAATTACATGTTGAATGCTTCAACAAGCTATTAAAATATACATATAGTAATGAATAGAAATAAATAGTAATCTCAACCTCAATAAATATTAGTAAATATTTGATATTTACTAATATAAATTAGTATAATCAATATTACTATCCTATCCTATCAACATTCACATCAACATACCTTCTAAGGGATTTCGTAGAAAACAAAGGCTCACACTTACAACCTTGTCTTAGGAACATGACTCCATTCATTAGATTCTTGAGCCATAACATTTCATAGTTAAGTCGTTTTAAAATTTCTGTTATCTGACATGTTCCTTATAATCACAAGGTTCTTTATTTGTTGCAGCCGATCAATATATTACTTGAACTAATTACCAATCTGTGATGTCCTCTTTCTAGTTTGCCCTACAAATTTCCCTAAATCACAATTGCAATAGATCAGGGTTAGGATTTACCAGTTAAATTGTTTCTTTAAATATGTGATCTGTAACTTGAATATTGCTTTCAGCACATGAACACAAATGCCACCATATGAGTCTGTGTGTGTGTGTGTGTGTGGGTTAGAATTGGATCACAATGTAAACAATATCAATAAATAATCAAGGGTTAGACTAAAGAAAGTATATCTTGATCATTTTGCAGCACTCAAGTTGTATGTAAATTCCAATTATAGAAGGTTTGGAATAAAAAGTCATGGTAGGGTGCCCTGAGACAGCGGTTCTCCTTGTTGGAATCACCGCTTGCTTCACAACAAAAGCTCAAGCTATCGATGAACATCACAACCACTAGAGACAAGGATCTGCGGGAGGTGGGTAAGCACATGTGACAAATCTATCAGTCTATGCTGAACGGCACCTTCACCTAGAGGGGATGAAGGCACCAACCTCCCAACAATCCCCCCCCCCCACAGCATGACCCAAGAGATTTGAACCTGTAACCCAACGCTCTAATACCACTTGTTGGAATCACTGTTGCCATTGCACCAAAAGCTCGAGCTATCAATGAACATTACAACCACTAGAGACAAGGATCCATGGGAGGCAGTTAAGTACACGTCACAAATCCATCGATCTATGTTGAATTTATCTAGAGGGGACAAAGGCACCAAGCTCCCAACACTCCCTCCATACAGTCCTCCGTTCTTCTATGGTTGGCATTATCTACGATTCAACAATAGTCCCTTGAAGTAGGAGTTGGGATGATACGTGCAATAGGGTGCCCTTAGCGATTATCCCCTAATTATTGACTCTCATTCCTGCATGAATGACTATTACTAGAGTTCATGTCTTAATGCTAATTAACAACAGCCCAAGATGCATTATAAATCATATAGATAAATTAATCATTATCAAAAATAGAATAATATAATATCCGAGACTCATATCTTCTTATTTTTATTCTCCAATATGCCCCTAATGAGTGTTGGTTTCTGATTGAGTGTCCATTATTTACCCCTTGATTCACAGCACAATGCATCCCTTCCAATGCTTGGAATGAATCCTCCTTTATTGGCACAAGGGTCACCACGTTTCATAAGGATCAAATCACAACTTTTCATTGTTGCATTTGAGAATAATACATTGTTCCCCAAATTGATCTCCCTTGGATATCCTCAAATAAACCTTCTCTTTTTATGTTCCAATGTGGGGGAGAATCTTACCTCTTCATCATGTATCCCCTTTGCAATAGTCACAACCTTTCACAATCATCTCCCTTTAAAAGAGTGATAACCCTTCAACATTTCTTCCTTTTAAAAGAGTCACAACCCTTTGTAATTTTCCCTCTTTGAAAGAATCATAACCCTTCATAATTACAACCCTTTTGAAAGAGTCACAACCTTCATAAGTACGATCATTACAAAGAGTCACAATCCTTAAGAATTACAACCTTTTTGAAAGAGTTACAACCCTCCATCATTGCTGCCATTTGAAAGAGTCACTTCCTTATTTTCCCCATATTCCTTTCCTCTTCTATTAATTACTTTTTCATTCCTATTTGAAAGATTCACTTACTTACTTTCCCCGTATTCCATTCCTCTTCTATTAATTACTTTTTCATAACAACTTTTTGGCATTGTCAGGACAGCTTTTTCCAATAAGGTTCAAATGGTAGTTGGGGTTGGTTAGAGGCTTCAACTAGTTTGTATGGGCAAAAGCATAATGTTTTCCGATGCCGAAGGGGTTGATGCTTTGTTTTTTTGGAAGCTGAAGCAATAAAAACACTTCATTTTCTGCATTTTCCAAATGTCTCTGTAACATTCATTGTTATGGACTGTACTTGCAGCACCAGTGCCTGAAACTAGTTGGGATTGAAACTACATTGAATCTCCTTTCTATTGCTTTTTGTTTCATTCAATTTCATAAGCAAATAAGCACAAAATTGCATTTTTTGTGCAGTCTGGTTAAAACCCTAAGTTGGGTAACCTGAGACTTAAAGAATGTCTTTCTTGGCCATCCATCAGTAGAAAATGCTTTATATTGGTGATTGGCATGCAAATATAAGTACTTCCATTTTCAACAGGGGCAGAAACTGATGTTGGAGTTTGGACGTGCTTCAAGGATCTGGTAGTTTGATATTCCTATTTATCAGATCAAAAAGAATTGTGTAGTGAGAAAATGCCCCGTGAAGCTAGAAAGAATTGTTCAGACTTTTGTGTAACATGAAAAGATATGCTGGGTGGTGGGGGGGCTTGGGATCAATGCACATTGATGGGAGTCCTTGTAATAAGTAAAATCCAAATGAATGCTATGAGTGTCCTGTTAGGACAGTAAAGTGAACTCTCCCAAATGGTGACTCTTGTGTTGAATGGATAGTGAAATCTCATTAAGATATTCTGTTGGGTGTGCCATGAATGTCCTTAAGGCTATACTAGGGGTTAGTGAATCTATAGCCATTTGCTGTTATATTGATCAAGATAACCTTGTAAATTCCTAAAACAATGCAGAATTCAATGCTTGGAATTTAATGTTGTATGTCATCAATTTGAGAATGTTCCTTTGTTCTTCAAGTCATGTGGCAAGTTTTTTCAAATCCTTTCCCCTATCCTAACTAAATGTGTAAATACTTTAGCCTTTTAGTGGCCCATGGTGAAGACTAGGAAATATGCCCAAATGAGTAGTTTGAAGGTTGTGTTGTAGAAACCCCTACAAGTTGATATGATCAACTTATGAAAAACCCTGCCTCTGCGTCATTCCTTCCTCCATGACCCCTTCCAAATGAACTCTGTCCTTTTGTATCCAATTTTGAGGGGCTTACAACTCTTCATTATGTATATCTTGACCTTTCATTAACTTAATTAACATGTAATAATACTATATTATTATAGTTATCTATTATGTATCTATATTTAATTCTTAGTATTATTAATGAAATCCTATTTGACAAAGGAGACATTACGCAATCAATCAGAGTAGTTCCACATACACTGTGATTCCAATATCATAAGGACTTGAATCAAAATCTTTTGATCATATCTGCACGATGAACAGAGAATATTGTGAAAAGCTACCTGCTAGAGTTTAATGTAGTTGTCCCAACATATGCTAAAATCCAGTGATCTATTGGATATTGATATCAGTTGTAACAGGTACATACCACAGGGTACATTCTAAATGATGTGTTTTGGGTGTAGGTGTTGGATGGCAGCAGCATCTAACTATACTAAAATGTGTATTCTTTACTGTTGGATAATCAAAATAATTGCTGAGTTGATTTGTGCTTATTGATTAAATCTACTTTGTTGTTACTTGTTTAGGCATGAACACAGTACCTTTTTATGCTAGCATGTTTATAGGACAGAATGCCAACAAATTCAGTGTTGCATAACTTTTGCAGGAAGGTGATTGTACAGCAGACAGGATAATGAGTAAAAGGGAATTTCTGGAGAGCAGAATGCCCAATTTAAAAGCACTTTCGTCAGCCTTGTCATCTGGAAACGTTGTTGCAGTCGCCAATTCTTAGATGAGTTATGCTAATAAGCACATTCATACAGTTTGCATATTTAATAGGTATTACCATTTTTCCTTCATTCCAACCTTCGTGTCAAATTTTGTAAGATGGATCTTGTCAATATGAAAGTTTAAGCTGCATGTAACATGACTCCAGCTTTAGAACAAGTGGACTTGACACATTCTAGAGGCAGCTGTTTGAGTCCAGACTTTAAGGTTGATCCTCAATCAAAACAATAATATGTTTTTGATGTATGCACTTGTCAAATTGATATGGCCAATCATATCCTCTCCCTGTTTCACCTGTGGCATGGTGAAATTTTGAAAAACCAGTAAAGAAAGCTAAGACATGCTACTACTTTGTGTGAATGTACATGCACATGCTTCAATCTATAATATATATATATAATTCATCACTCCATTTTAGTATAAGCTTCATGCCATGTATATCAAATACACAACAATATAAATCTCTTAGGTTTCCAAAATGTATTTTATATTTTGGGATGAGAAGTACTATCCTGTCCTGTATACCATTATTCAGGAGAGATTCTGTGAGCAGTTTATATTGTCATTAGGTCTTGATTTTCAGTTCGTGAAATGGAAGGTTCTGTTGAGTTTTATAAGATCCATTTTCTGCAAATGCAATAACATTGTCATTTATTTCTGTGTTCCAAATGCAGATTTGAATGTCATATAAATATGAGAAGAGGATACATGTCTGATGAAGAGACATGTCTCTGTATGGTAAATTACAAGTTAGTCATCCTTAGACAATATATTAATAATAATATAAATAACCACATCTATATATATATATATATATATAAGAAGGTTGGTCTAATTTATGATTTGACCAATAACCATAGAAGAAGTGTCTCTAGCTTGATTCAGTCCAACTAAAGCTACAGCATTAACACTCCCTCTTAGCTAGGGAGGATTTGGTATAGAACACATTATGCTCTCAAGTATATATAGAGATATCATTTCAAAATGATATTCTTGGAATGACATTTTTAAGGATATCAACATATATCCATCCAACATAGATGTTATTTTTCAATATCATCTGAAGTATGATTCAACAAGAAATATCAACTACACTTATATTCTCTTGGTATGTGCACTGGTATCATGTTCATGATGCCTATCAATAGAACATGTTCTATCCTAGAAGGATGAGTTATCTGATTTTTGGCACACTCTGAGACAACAACTGAATGTAATCTATCAGATAACAAGTAATCAAATGTCACGTTCTTCATCATGACAAGTATCATGATTTCCGGCACTCTAGGACAACGACTTAATGTAGTCTATCATGATATGTTTGTTATCATGATATTCGACACTCTGGGACAGCAACTTAATGTAGTCCATTATGATAACAAGTCAAGCCATTGCTAAGATCGTCACCTTACAATAGCGGCCTCACAACACGAACATCAATGAAAGATCATCACCTCTCATGATGTTTTCCAACATAACCATGTAGAAACTCACATGATATGCACCATGAAGCATGTCAGAGGATGGATTTGCCATAGCTTCTTCTAGAGGGTAGAACAAGGGCTTTCACCTAAAACATAGCTCTCACAGAGAAGAATGCATTACAACGAATTTCACCTCGACCTTTTCTTTCATAGAGAAGAGCTCATTAACAAGGAATTGCACCTCGAAATTCTCCCTTTGAACAAGGCTCTTGGGGAGTCAGATCCTCTAGTAAATCCCTCAAAATCTCTCTTCATTCAAGGATGCATGTTATAACATGTTAGACTCCCTCTGAATCTAATATCAATTTTTTGACTTTCTGGTGACAAGTCGTCACTTCCTCATGCTGTACACAGGAGTAGGCCCATCAAAATCATGCAATTACATGTGTATTTTGAGACACCCTTTGAATATCAATCTTCTAAGCTCCTACGTCTCCTTTGAAGAATTGTCAAACTCCCTCTTAATGAAAGAACCCCTTGTCTAGATTTTATTTCTTAGTCTTGGATGTTATCATCCACAAAATCCCTAGAGGAATATCCCTGCGTATCAACATTCTTAATACAAGTTTCTCCAATGAAGGTCCATATGCATAAAATCAAAAAATGCGGCCATATAAGCATTGTTTAATAAATTTGAGTTTAAATGGGAATGAAACATTGGTTATCACTCCCCTCGACAATGGAAAATTCCCACTCGTGCATCACATCAAATATGGCAAACTTCCTTTTGTTCTTTTTCTTCTTTGCAAAAAGAAAAACATTCTTGGATATCAAGGAAAAGAACAAGAGCATAAAAAAGGAAATAACTCTTATGCATGAATATAGTTAAGAGATTGACTACAATACACAAACCGTAGTATCCAAGAGGTAATACCCAAAAAATACTTATCTCAAGATGCTCATTAACATCCTTCCTAATGGACCATTGGTGAGAATGTCAATTTTTGTACTGTAACTAATTCTTTCATCCTTCTGAGTACTAGACTTCTTCAAAGCTCTAGATTTGTCCTTTCTTCCAACACTGGTCAGGTCCAATAAGGAATCACACAAAAAATTCATCCACTCCTCATTTAATGGTTGTGAAAACAACATGGCCCCTTTATGAGTCTTTTGGCAGTTTGGAAAAATGTATTAAATCAACAAAAGATAGAATTCCAACAACAATATCTAGCCTTCAAAACATTGTAAATTCTTGCTATTGTTGATGTAACATCTTTAATTTATCGATGGTATTAGCTACAAGAATAATCAGGTATGCCAAGGAAATATAGAATGCTACAACCTAAACTCCCCATGATAGCATTGCCTCTTCTTTTGATATCATTTCTTTAATGGGGTTTGACATAAATGGAGCCATACGCATTCATTAATGGCTTTTGATTTTATGTAGATTGAAGGAAAGGCATCTAAATAGAGAAAAATATACAGTTGCAAATAAGAAAGTAATTTTTTGCTAAGGCCAGGCTTCTTGTCAATAATGTCATGTCACACTTGGAGCTACGAAAATTATGATCTTATCTTTTGAATTTGAAATCAAATGGTTAGCACACATTTTTTTCATGGAAGTCTTTAGTTTTGTATTAGTTATTGGGATAGCATATTCTATGTAGTAAAGTTTTTGCTGGTTCTTACTAGTCAAAAGAAAGTGGCTTCTTGATATAATAGAATCAAGTTGTGTTGCCAAATATCCTTCCACAGTGATCATGGAAGCCCTCTTCAATAAAGAAACATTAATCGTTTTCATTTCTATTCATTTATTGCCAAGAAATTTTCTTGGTTATTTAGTATTGTATTGCACAATTGTTATGAAAGCATAGGTAGGTTCTTCTCAAAGTTTATACATATTTCTTGATTGAGATGACATAATACTTGATGGCATGAATGTAATGTTCCTTGGTATTCCTTTGTTGAACTTAACAATCTCCTGGTTTTAGAGGAGCTCAACTTTCAATGTGACACTATTATATATCAGTATTAAGCCCTGTAAAGTACCTTGGGTTTCTATCCCAATTCCTAGTGGAGAAGAGTCTTCTTATTACTTGAGTATTGATTATTTCCTCCCGAAGCCTGTCTGGTCTGAGAATCTTGATTTGGAACAGTATCTGATTCTTTTGTTTCTTCTTTTCCTATTGGTAATGTTAACCTTTGAATATCCCTGGGGATTGGAGTATGCTTTAGATTATAAACTATAGTAGTTTCCACGTTGGGTGTTAACTCTGAATTTGTTGCTTTACAAAGTTCCTTGTTTCTCAACGTTAACCTTCTTCTTTTAGTCAAATATGGATATCCTTGCCTTCGTCCTTGTTTGTTGTGAGCAGAATGAGGTCTATTTCTGTATCAATTTCCTTTTATTTTCCAATATGGAATTGTTCACACCCAATTGATTAAGCACTTCTTCTATTTGATGTTCTTCATATTCAAGATGCTGAATCTATGGGCAGCCCTCTCTATAGTGTGATGATCTCTGTTATTGCTTCTGCATAACTTGAGTCCCCCGCACTGGATTGCCTTTGTTGACGTGTCTGTGTTAGCCATCTAATGCCTTTTTTTTGCATGTTTGTTTGTAGAATTCTAATTTTAATTTGAATGGTTGATATTATTCACTTCTGACTCCGCTTATGTTATTGATCCTAGCTTTTTGAAATTTATCATCTTTTCTAGCAAATGCAAAAAACTTATTCTTGATGTGTTGGCTTAATGCTCTCTCCGTTAAACAAGTGTGTACAAAATGCTGAGTAGGATTCTTCGATGGATTCCTTCGATGCAACTAATGTGTTATCTTAAAAGTTCTAAATTATAATATTTGTTCTATTCGACTCTACCTTGGTTGACATCTCCATGCCGGATGATAAGGTTATTGAGCCCACTGAATAATAATAGGTGGAGTTTGACTAAATGTCATTTGGAATAAAACTTTAGACACAATGAAATATCCACTTTCACAAGTTACCATAGCAAAAATATATGTAGCTCCACCGCTACTTTAAAGTTATGAAGCCTTCAAAATAAAATATTAAATACTAGCTTTTAACTCTCTGTAATTCTTTTGCTCCTCCATTGCTCTTAAAAACTTGTTTACATTTGCAATTAGGCTCTGATACCATGTTGAGTTTTATAGGATTGTTTTCTGCAAATGTAATAACATTATCATTTATCTCTATGTGTTTCAAATGCAGATTTGATTGTCATATAAATATGAGAAGAGGAGATAGTTGTCCAGCAAAAAAGGTAGTTAGATAGTTACTGGTGCGGACACGGTTGTGTCATTTCATTGGTACCATTTCGGACATTATAAATGTCGTAAACACTTACGTATTTTGGCATCATTATCATTGTATGAAGTATCATTGTTATGTACTGAAAGCATTTGATAAATGAATAGTATTTTGCATTAATTATATGTTTCATTTCATGTTCACCTACGGGCTGAACATTTGGTGTCGTTGCTAATTCGAATTCGGAATAGTATGAAAGGATGAAATAGATGGGAATAACAATACAAGACAATCGGAAGACAAATGATGACGGCGAAACATAAATTTTTGAAGGAGAGCATGAGGCAGCTCAAAACTTTCATGTTTTGTACCACGTAGGTCTTGAAACTTTCGTTTAGAGAGAACCCGCAAAGAACGGGGTTACGCCAGACAATGTGTGGAATGCTATGCATGCAAGCCCAACCACGAACAAATTTTTGGACCAACTTCCTCGTTTGATCACACAAGCCTACGTGGCACAGAAGAGACGCAGGAAGTAGAACACGAGGAATGCCGTTAGGAGACTCAAGAAATTCTATGAGGAGAGAGATGCATGGTGTCAAAAAACTAAACCATGAGCTGTTGCTTCGTGGTGTCAAGGGCACTCAGAAATCTGTAATTGTCGCATAAGTCGACACGATGTATATAGAGTAAATAAATAAAAGAGTGTTTCGCTTTGTTTTGTTTTATAATGGTATATGTCAAATGCCCAATCTTTTAAGTAAGAATAGGAATTTGAGGGAAGAAATTGAGGAATTACAAATTGTGCGGGGCAAAGCCAAACGATGACAAAGAATAAGACAACTCATTAGGGAACAGACTGAGGAGCAGCTAGAGGAATCACTTGTTGTGGTGGTCATAGTGGGGTTCATAGGAACCAACAAAGGGTGCCACAGTTCACTGGAACGACAGGGACGGAGCAATGAGGAGTTGCTCGAGGAAACATGACATAGATTAGCAGTGCTTGAGGAGACAGAGGAGCAATTTTTGCATTCATCATGTACACCACTACGAGAGGAAACTTGTGAAGAAGTAGGAGAGGCGGCGAGGCCCACAAAAGACACTGGGGCAAAAGGAAGTGCTGGAGCGACACTGCACGATGGTCAGAGTAACCCGCCAAAATCAACTTCTAATAGTTTAGCGACACAATCTAGTGTTAATCAAAGAGTGAGAAGCACAATTTCTCAAAAGCAAAACTCCCGAAGTTCATAGGCAATGGGAAGGAAGATCCCATGTGGCATTGTCATACGTGTGAAACAATGTGGACCGCCAACTTGATCATGGATGCGGATGAATGGTTGAACTAGTTTCCAGCCAGCCTACGAGGAGTGGTGGTGGATTGGTTCTCCAACATGGACAAAGCAAAAATCTCTACATGGAATGATCTAAAGAAAGAATTCTAAACAGAATTCCAACTACTATGGGATGACAACGAGGTTGTGGTGAAAATCTACAACTATAAACAAGAGGACACTGTTCGAGCCTACAATCAAAGGCTCAAAGATCTTAGTCGGATGGGTACTCAACCGGCGGATGAACTAAAGAAAAGTTGGTTTGTAGAAGACCTCTGTGGGGCATTGAGAAGGAAAATGAAGATAGTTCCACCCACATCCTACACAGATGCCCATGACTAGGCCCTAAATTTAGAAAGTGAGAGAAAAACAACAAAGTAGAAGAAGAAGAGAAGCAAATCCTCATCCTCCTCTAAGAGCGATGAATCCTTCGACGAAGGAAGCAGTGCAAACAACAAGGAGGGGCTCAGCAAGAAAGTACAAGCACTCCAGAAAGACTTAGAGTGGATGAGAAAGGAATTCAAATCCATAAAGGGAACTGGCCGCATGGAGGAAGGAGAAATTTGGTGTACGGATTACAAAGAGAAAGGTCATTCAAAGGGATCGTGCCCCAAAAAGGCAATGTGTGATATCTGTCAGGTCCTAGGTCATTCTACAAAGGAATGTCCGTTCAACATGAAGACTAGAAGCCAACAGATATTGTTCACATAGGAACAACCATCCACTTCTGGCACTAACAACAAGACCTAGGGCAATAATAATGCCACATCTAGCGGCTATCGAAACAACCATCGAGGAGGACGAGGCAGGAATGACAATAGGAATTGGATACAATATGATTCCAAGGGAAGGCCTATAATCCAATACTAGACATGTAACTAGTGGGGCCACTTTGCCAGAGTGTTCAAAGAACGACACTCTACAAAAATTATGTCAATGGTGTGGTCTAGGGGACCACGAAGATGCTAACTGCCTGAAACAAGTAAACCTCATTAACATTGACGAGGAAAAAGTTCTGGTTCTCACCTGCAACTAGGCTAAGCAGGCCACCTATCCTAACCCCGCACAGAGAAGCAAAGGTTGTGGGAGGCATGGGAGGATGTAGAAAGGGCAATGAAGGCCATAAAGGACATGAAAGATACTATTCCTTGGCGATCAGAGGGAGAGAAAAACTTGGTCAATCAAATTGTGCAAATGGAGGTGCCCATTAGAGTTCAAGACGTATTATAAGTTGTACCACAACTAAGGATGGCATTATTGAATGCCCACGCAAACCCATTGGAAACGAACGAACAACCAATGGTACTAGGAGGATCGGTAGTAGATCACATGTTGTTGACAGTAAGCAACATCCGTCATCCGACGATAATAGAGATGGGAATCCTCGGAACCATCCTAACAGACACCATCATAGATGGTGGGTCCAAGGTGAATGTTCTTCCCAAGGAGACATGGAGGAAATTGAGCAAGCCTACCCTGTGGCCACCCACATTCAACTTTCTTGGCACCAACCAGTAGGGGATAAAGCCCCTAGGGACCTTGGTGGCTCAACAAGTAACTGTTAGGATGCAACCATTTGTGCTAGATTTCGTAGTGATTCCCTTGAAGAAAACGGGATATGACACCATTCTTGGAAGAGGATGGTTGGTGGCCACAAAAGTAAATCACAACTGGAAGAATATCTTGTCAATGGAAAGCGGAGGGCAAAAGTTTGCTATTGATTTTTGAACTCAAATGGTAAGTGAAGAAATTGCATCATTGTCGGATTTCGAGTCAAACGGAGAGCATCAAATAGATGAGGAAAGAATGGATCCAAAAAACGAAGGCATTTTAGAATTGGAAGAGTGTTCAAGAGACGAGACCAGTTCACTGAATGAACTTTTCCATTGGCAAATGGAAGACTATGAACTCTTCCATACGTACATGGTTGGCGTCGAGGAGCCAGAAGATGAAGAGGTATTCCCACCAAAGTTTGTGGAATACAGAGAAGGTAACGTGGAGATCAATGAGAGTCCCGCCCATTGCTTTGAAGGAAAAGAGATAAGATACGAAGAGTCGTTCATAGAGGCTACTAATCTTGGAGACGCAGAGAATCCAAGAAACATACTCGTGGGAGATGATTGGAACCCTGTACTGAAGGCTGCGGCATTCAAAATCTTTTTGGAATACAAAGATGTATTTACATGGACTTACAAGGATTTAAAAGGAGTCTCGCCAGAGATGTGTGTCCACCACATATTGTTGGTACCGAGAGCCATACCTACGTGGAAGTGCCCGTACAGAATGAACAAGAACTACGTAGCCCACGCAGATGAGGAAATACAACAAATGCTGGAAGCCGCCATAATATTCAAAGTTCAAACAAGTGAGTGGGTGTCACCAATTGTGATATCGATGAAGAAGAACGGGATCCAAATTTGGATGTGTGGACTTCCAATGCCTCAACGTCATCCCAATAAAAGATCCCTTCCCAATTCCGTTCACTGACATGATCCTAGAAGTGGGCAAACACGAGATGTATTCCTTCATGGATGGATTCTCTAGCTATAACCAGATCTCCATTGCTAAAGAAGACAAACTGAAAACTACTTTTGTGGTGGAGGATGGAGTGTATGCGTACAACTAAATGCCCTTTGGATTGTGTAATGCACTTGCCACGTTTCAGAGGAACATTTTGCACATATTTGACAAAATGTCGGTAGGCAACTTCTGAGCATTTTTGAATGATTGGTCCATTTTCAATGGACAAGACAACCAGTTGAAGGCACTCTAGGAATGTACAGAAAGTGTCAATGGGCAAGGCTAGCATTGAATCCAAAAAAATGTTGGTTCATGGTTCCTCAAGGAAAACTACTTGGGCACATATTAAAGACCGACCCCAATAAAGTAACAGTGATAGTGGAAATGGAAGCCCCGACGAAGGTATCTGGAGTCATCTTTCCTCAAGCACATTGGGTACTATAGATGGTTTATAAAGAACTATGCTCGAATTGCTTTGCCGTTGGACAAGTTGATATGAAAAGGAGAACCATACATCTAGACTTCTGAGCAGGAGACTGCCTTCACAGAACTGAAGAATAGATTATTGTGGGCCCCCATATTGGCGTATCCAAACTAGGACAGGGAGTTCCACATCCACGTAGACATGTCAAACTTCGCCATAGGTGCAACGTTGGCATAGACTGGCGACCATGGTCTCGATCACCCAGTGTATTTTGCAAGTCGGCTATTGTCAAAAGCCGAGTGGAATTATAGCACCACTGAAAGGGAGGCTCTTGGGATGGTGTACTTGGTACAAAAGTGTAGACAACCTATTGGCTACATCATTTACCTTTTATGTTGATCACCAAGAATTGACGTACCTGGTGAACAAACCAATCATCCAAGGCAAAAATAGTAGATGGTTGTTGCTACTATGGGAATTCACCTTCACCATCATTGTGTAACCTAGGAAGAGTCATGTCATTGCGGACCAGCTCTCCCAATTTAGGTCCGGGGAGCCACTAGAAGGGGTCAATGATGATTTTCTGGATGCACACTTATTCAGAATCGCCATTCTTCCAAGATGGTACAAATCTATTGGGGAGTATCTATCGACGTCTCAATTTTCGAGAGAGATGCCGCTAGGCGAACAGAGGAAGCTATTTTACTATAGATGGTTTATAAAGAACTATGCTCGAATTGCTTTGCCGTTGGACAAGTTGACACGGAAAGGAGAACCATACATCTAGACTTCTGAGCAGGAGATTGCCTTCACAGAACTGAAGAATAGATTATTGCGGGCCCCCATATTGGCGTATCCAAACTGGGACAGGGAGTTCCACGTCCACGTAGACATGTCAAACTTCGCCATAGGTGCAACGTTGGCATAGACTGGTGACCATGGCCTTGATCACCCAGTGTATTTTGCAAGTCGGCTATTGTCAAAAGCCGAGTGGAATTATAGCACCACTGAAAGGGAGGCTCTTGGGATGGTGTACTTGGTACAAAAGTGTAGACATTACCTATTGGCTACATCATTTACCTTTTATGTTGATCACCAAGAATTGACGTACCTGGTGAACAAACCAATCATCCAAGGCAAAAATAGTAGATGGTATTGCTACTATGGGAATTCACCTTCACCATCATTGTGTAACCCAGGAAGAGTCATGTCATTGCGGACCAGCTCTCCCAAATTAGGTCCGGGGAGCCACTAGAAGGGGTCAATGATGATTTTCTGGATGCACACTTATTCAGAATCACCATTCTTCCAGGATGGTACAAATCTATTGGGGAGTATCTATCGACGTCTCAATTTTCGAGAGAGATGCCGCCAGGCAAACAGCGGAAGCTAGTTTTAAGGAGCCGAACTTTCCAACTAATAAATGGTCTCCTGTACAAGATGGGTCATGATCAAGTGTTGTGGCGATGTGTAATGGAAGAAGTGCAGAGTGTTCTAAGGGAAGCACATGAAGGTCCGACAGGTGGCCACATGGGACCTGACACAACAACACGGAAGGTTCTGCTTGTTGGGTTATGGTGGCCCACACTTTACAATGATGCACGAGAATGGGTATTGAGCTACGATACATGCTAGAGAGCCGGCGAAACACTCAAGGACTTGATGCTATTAAACTCATCCCATGCCCAAGAGTTGTTTGAACCATAGATGGAAAACTCACCGAGTTTCCTAGCTCGGTGAGTTTTTCACCAGTTAACTTGCCGATTTAAAAACTCAGGAGTCTAGTAAAAATTCGCCGAGTAATCGGCAAAAACTCGGCGATTTTTTAATAAAAAATCGCACTTTACTGGTGAAAGTTTTGCCCGCGGCCTGTGACGGGTTAAAGCGGCAGTGAGTGTTTTTTCTCATTCTTTCTTGTATTTGCATTGTTTAGAGCCTTGAGGAGTGAAGAGAAGAAGGTTTGGAGGCATTCTTGGTTGATTGCAAGTGATTCAAGGCGGATTTGAGTGGATTGTAGAGGATTCTAACCGATTTTAGAAGACAAATTTCTTTCCAGGTATGTTCATCTTATCATAGTTTGAAAACTTTTTATAGTTTTATAACAAATGTTCTTTTGTTTTTGTTGTTGTTTGTAAATGTTTTCAAATCATTTGAAACCCTAGCTTCTAAGTTCTAACTTTGTTTATTCATTTTTCAATAAATTTATGTGTAGGGCAGCGGTCAATCATTAAAAAAACATGACAAATCCACAAGAAGAGTGGCCACAAACACCATGCCCTTCTGGATATATAGGCACTTGGCCTAAAAATGCAAGAGATAAGACATGGTGGTTTGCCTATAAAGCTCCAAATGATGTTGGGAAAGTGATATGCATTCCATGTGAGAGAATTATTTCTGGAGGCATAAACTGCCTCAAATACCACCTTGCAGGCATAAAGAAACATGATTCAAATCCTTGTCTCAAGGTAACTGATGAAGAAAAAAGATTCATCAATGCCCTACTTGCAACTGCTGAAGAGAAAAAATTGAATAGGGGGAGGGCAAAATTAGCTATGAGGGCAGCCATAGCTGAATCTGAAGGAGCTCCTTTTGATATGCAAGAGGAAAAAGAAGCACTTGAGAACATACCGGGATCTCTTCGTGGCCCACGGATCCGCAAAAAAAATTTCTCTTTTACCGGTTCCACTTCTTCTACATCTCCTACTTCTTCATCACCATTCGGATCCCCATTAGGGATAGGGGGTTATTTTGTGCCCAAGAACACACCTGGAGCACAGCCATCATTAGGGGGCACTGCATGGTTTAAGGAGGTGCATGAGCAAACTGATATTGCAGCATCTGATTTTTGGTTTTTCAACAATATCTCAATGAATGCCGCTGATAGTCCCTATTGGGTCAATATGGTCAATGCAATAACAATATCAGGCAAAGGGTACAAGCTGCCTAATCGCAAGGATATGAGTGGAAGGTTAGTATTTTACTATTTAAATTTTAGTAATTGTAAATAATTGTGATTCACTTTAGTTCATTGTTATATTTTAAATCTTAATTGTTATAATTTATTTCCTATTTTTTACTAACACTTACACTTTATTTAATATTACACCTAAATTTTGTAGGTTGCTTGACAAAGCGGTTGGTAGGGCAACATTATTGATAGAAGACCAAAAGAAAGAGTGGAAGAAGTATGGATGCACCATTTTATCTGATGGGTGGACAGATGGAAGAAGCAGAACCATTATTAATTTCTTGGTTGCTTGCAAAGATGATGTGGTGTTTTGGAAATCTGTCGATGGCTCCAACAAAGTGAAAAATGCAGCCACATTGGCTTTAATGTTGGAGAATGTTGTCATGGAGGTGGGAATAGAGAATGTGGTGCAAATAATCACAGATAATGCAGCAGCATATGTGGCAGCAGGTAAATTTAATTTTTTTAATTCGAATCAATATGAATCATAAATGTAATGCTATGGTATTATTCAATTTATATTTGATGTAATTTGTAAATACTAAATATGGAAAGTTTGTCACCAATTATTGATTTTTTGCTAATCTTTTAGGTAGAATCCTCCAAGAGAGGCATCCCACACTTTTTTGGTCACCTTGTGCAGCACATGTCCTTGACCTTCTTTTGGAGGACATAGGAAAACTTGATTGGGTGAGTCCAATTGTGGAAGATACTAAGCGAGTCACGAAATATATCTATAATCACCCATGGGTTCTCAATTTGATGAGAAAAGCCACTAAAGGCAAAGATTTGATGAGACCTGCTATGACAAGGTTTGCAACGGTCTTTTTGACGTTGCAAAGCACTCTTGACCACATATTGGCTTTGAGGCAAATGTTTGTGTGTGCTGATTGGGTTGCTTCACTTTACTCAAAGAAGCCCGAAGGAGAGGCTGTGGCACAGATAGTCTTTGATGATAGCTTTTTTGCAAAGGCTAAGGAGATTGTGTAGGTAACTTCAAAACTCAAAACATTATATTTTTAGTTTATTCAAGTTTCATTATCAATTCATAACTTACTATGTTATTAACTAATTTGTATTTTCCAAATTTCAAATGTAGATGTCTCTGCCCCTGGTTCTAGTCTTGCGCATAGGTGATGGGCAGCAATCCCCAATGGGAGGTCTTTATGAGGCCATGGATAGGGCGAAAGAGGCTCTTAGAAGTTACTATCATGGGGACAGTCTCAGATTTGACCCCATTTGGGAAATAATTGATAGGAGGTGGAACAATATGCTCCACCAACCTATTCATTTCCTCAATCCCAAATTCAGGTACTATGAATCATGATAATTGATTGTCCTTGAAGTTGGGATTTTACTAAGACTTTATTTTACTTTACTTTTTAAGGTTGTGTAGTAAGACTTGATATCATTTTCTATTTGTTTTAGGGCTGTGATTCCTACTCAGATCCTAATGGAGAGGTCATGGAAGGTCTCTCTAAATGCATTGAGAGAATGTTATCAAGTGAAGAGGAGAGAGACCTTATTGTGACCGAACAACAAATCTATGTGGAATCGAGGGGTCCTTTGTTCTCTTCTATGCTAGCAAAGAGAGCAAGATTTACTCAAGCACCAAGTAAAGCGTCAAACTTTAAAACTTTTGCTAATTGATAACTTGTGCTTTTGATTATTTTTCTTATTGCTTTATAACTTTTTTTATTTTGTTTTGCAGATGGTTGGTGGGCAAGTTGGGGTGGCAATACCCCCAATGTAAGGAAATTTGCTCTCAGAGTCCTATCCCAACCTTGTAGCTCATCCCATTGTGAGCGCAATTGGAGCTTATTTGAGTCCATCCACACAAAGAAAAGAAACATAATGACTCAAAAATAGCTTAATGACCTTGTTTATATGCACTATAATCTTAAGTTGCGCATAAAAAAGGCACAGCTCTTAGAACTACCTGGTCCACTTGATCTAGATGAGATAGATCCTTATTCTGATTGGACAGCACAGGAGCCAGGTCCATTGTTTGCACCAAATGAGATCGCTGATTTGGAGAGGCAAGCCATGGAGGGGGAGGCTGACGCTGATTTTCAGTTCACTATGGATGACATTGAGGATGAGGACGAGGATGATTCAGGCGAGGATCAGGCATTACCATTAGGAGGAGATGCATCCTCTTCTAGGATGCCAAGCCAGTCAGTAGGGACGTCAAGCGAGGGGGCACAGCCACAGAGTTCACAGTCACGCAGCTCACGCCCTTCTTCTAGGACTAGACCCCCTCGCTTTCCTGCTAGTGCAAGTGGAAAGAGGAAGATGTGATTGAGTCATTGACATTGTATTGATGTATTTAGACTTTTAGTATTTACTTCTAGTTTGACAGATTGAAACTATTTACTATTTTGCTTCTTACCATGAGCATTCTGCATGAGAATGCAATTTTGTACGCACTATGCATTTATATATATCTAAACTCTGTTTGTTTCTTTTGTATTGTTTTTAATTAACTTATTAGATGCATCTTCTCATTAAATTTTGCAAAATAAATGTATTTTAATTAAATTTCAGCGGTTTTTTATGTTCCTGAGTTTTTTTTTTAAATCGCTAAGTTTTTCTCGATTAAACTTTTGGGGGGCTTGGCGAGTTTTTGCCTTTGGCGATTTTTCGAACTATGGTTTGAACATTGGGGACTAGACTTTGTGGGTCCACTGAAGGCAAGTAGGGCCCGGCGTTGTTGATATAGTGGTGGCTACGGAGTATTTAACAAAGTGGGTAGAGGCTCGGACACTACCCAACAATTTTGCAATTAGTATGGCTAAGTTCTTGTATGAATAAATCATCACACGGTATGGCATACCTATTCAATCGGCAAGTGATAAAGGGGGTTACTTTGTCAATCACGTGATCAAATTATTGACAATGGAATTCAAGATCTTTCATTTGTTGTCAAGTCCCTACTACCCACGAGCCAATGGCCAGGTGGAAGCCACAAATAAAATTCTGGTGGCCATCCTATACAAATCATGTTGCATCGAATAAGTAGACTGGAAGAAAAATTTGCCTTAAATGCTATGGGCCTATCATACCACATTCAAAGTTACAGCGGGATAGACACCGTTCTAGTTGATGTTTGGCCAAGAAGTTGTGGTACCAACCAAATTTATGGTCCCAAGTCTGTGAATTACAATTAACAATAGACTCAAAGATATGGAGAGTTTACGAGAACGCCTATATCAATTGAACAAATTGGATGAATGTAGATTAATAGTGCAATGGGCGATAGAGGTGGCGCAGACCCATCGAAAGGTATGGCACAACAAACATTTGAAAGGAACAAGGTTTCAGCTAGGCCAACTCGTGCTTTGGTACAACGGCTGCAACGAGATAAAACCAGAGAAATTCAAGGTTAATTGGCTTGGACCGTATAAAGTGAGAGAAGTCGACGACAATGGATCCATAAAACTATGGACTCTCAATGGGTGAGAAATCCCTGACGCCATCAACAGGTCTCAGCTAAAATTTTATTGTGAATGACAACAAGGCGAAATGGGCGGTAATACCAAGCGAGAATTCAATGTATCGACTTTAAAATAAAAAAAAATTTAAATTGGGAGAATGGTTCCACAGACACGATGTCACGCGGACATGTCCTGCAGGCCCCTATCGGGGAAAAGTAATTGCATCATGAGCTCCTGTGGGGAAATAAAGGCTGACAACGGTAAAAGCAAAATCAACCAATCTAATCGAACCTGACGAGGAAGAGCAGGTCCACGAGAAAGGAAATAAGGGTGTCCATAGAGAAGGGTCTTAAGGCTGCAACCATTGTTACTCCAAAAGAGAAAAGCTAGGAGAAATGGTACTGAGATGCTCAAATTCATTCTACTGTGATGATATGTACTGTTTGGCATATGAAGACGATTTATACAACTCACCATGACTATGCAATCTAGGAGATACAAATAGTGAATCCTGGTAACAAGCATTTTTTTTGGTTAAAGCTCCATCCTCACTCCAACTCCACAGAATACAACACAATCACAGTTTGTAATGACAAATCAAAAGCACCTGTAGTTTGTGTTATGATTAAACAGTTGCTTTACGCAATCATACAACTAATTAAACAAAGCTTCGTGGATAATTCTCAAAGGCCAGGCTCCATTTGTGACCCATATTTTTTTTTAAAGAAAGGAGCCACGTTCAGTGTAAGAGGAAACATATTTCAAAGCATAGAGTCCGCAGGAAACATAAGAATATCTGTAGGGAAATAAAGTGCAACAAAGGCATTCAGAGTGGGAACCATTGCTATCGGAGAAGCACTGTTGCACAAGATAAAAGAGAGAGCAAACCCTAACCATTTCTTTTGGTTACATTAAAAGACAAAACAAGAGATTGTTACTATGGAGTTTGTAGGGAAAAGAAAATAGTGGAAAATTTAGTTGAAGGAAAATATGGAAAAGAATGCTAGAGTGTTAGCTTTTGGAGTCCTAGTTGTAGGGTCGACAACTTCTAGCAACAAGAAACAAAAAGTGAAGGCTGACCTGTCACACCTCACAATTCAGTTTGAAGGGTTGAATGGTAGTGAGTGTCGGAGATGGTGGCAAGAGACTGCAAATACAGATTTAATCAAACAAATTTTAATACGGGTGCAAGTACATTGGGGAATACAACTTCCAATGTTCTCCATTCGGCTATTTGAGTTGATCCTAAGAATTATGATAAAAATGTACAACAAGAACAGCAAAACAAGTACATTTTTGTACAAAAAGCATTGTATGATAGTCTCTTTCAAACCATGAGATTTCAGTAGGGTTTTTGGCATTCCTAGCCAAGGAGGTCGCAAAGTGGTGACCAAGAATCAAAAGTTGCTGCAAGAATGCAAGGAATATTGGGTAAATTTGGTGGGCCGCAATCTTACACCAAAGGAAATGGAGTCGATGGTGAAAGGTGCCAAGAGTTGAAGACTAGGGAGAGATTTCATTCGAGAGGGCCATTGGAGATGTATTATGGATGTAATTAAAAGCAGGTTGACGAGGGCAAGTAGGGCCTTAGATATCACCCTGCCTCAAATTACATTCATGAACGGCATCATGAATAGTGTCGTGTATGATTGGGCTATGGTCCCCACGACAGGATGGAGGAGTTTATGACATTATAGCATTGGACATTTTTATGCCCCATCATGCCATCGGCTTGGTTTTCGAAGAAACCCTTCATCAAGTTCTAGTAAACGACTTTGAAGTTCCACCAAGGGGGAAATTGGCGCCAAGAGAACCTCCAATATTCTACTGGAGGCATTTAGATACAGGTGGAACTATGGTCGGTCAGAAGAAGATATTGCAAGGGTTGGAAGCATACGAGGACACAGACAGTGGAAGGGAGGAAACCACAGAGAGCAGTGGAGCCGATTTCGAGGAAGAGAGTACCTAGGCAGAAGTTGGGAGCGACGCAGCAGTCGAAGGGTCCACATTTTTCACCCCTCCCCATTTGCCAACTTCAACGCACTTGACAACCACTACCCCACTTATTCCTCCATTTGGCTAGAAGCATGCGCCAATTATCATGACTCCACTAACAGCCTCGACAAATGTTATGACTTCACAGTATCTTTCACCAGATCCAGCTGCACCAGCAGCGCCAGTAGCAGAGATAGTAAAGATGCACGCGCCAAAGCCTGAACCTCAGGTTTGACTAGATGTGATTGGCTTTGACATTTTGGTCACCATATCTTCATCTTTGTTAGCCGAGGCCCAACCAGCACAGCTAGTCGAGAGCATTGAGACGACATAGGCAACACAACCCATGAAGGTTGAAGTGATGGATAGAGCCAATTTATTTTTGAGACAGGAGTTCCAACTCATTCCTGTGGACGCGGCTACCGCAGGAGAGGCAGAGATGGATACCAATAGGGAATGAAATATCGACAATGTGGGAAAAGAGGATTATGGGTCAGATGAGGATAGATGCAAGGCATACATCAGAGCTATGGAGGTTGTGATGGAGAGAGGACGCATCGTTTCATATCAGGCTTTGACTTATAGGAAGGAGTTACATCTGATCCAAGCCTATATTTGTGGAGTCTATCCTAAGCATTTTCGTTCCTGCTTTGAGGCTAGTGGATGGCCAGCAGTAGAAACACCGAAGATGTTGGCTAATTGGGTTGCAGAACCTGAGTTAGGACCATGCAACACTCCTACGGAGAAGTTGGCACACGAGATAGTGGGGGCATATAAAAGTGTCTATTCTGCTCATAGGTGTGCAGAGGTGGATAGGGCAGCAGAGAGGATTGCAGTTGAGAGGTCTATGCCAGTTGAGGAGGAAACTAGAGAGAAGTTAGTTGTTGAATTGGTTAGCCAACAAATAGCATGGGCAGCTGAGCGCGTAGCACTCTTGCGAGATAAGGAGAAGGTTGAACAAAGATTACAAGTGGCCGAACAAGAATTGCAGATAGCTAAAGCCCAGGCCATGGATGCAACCCTTCTCCTGAAGGAGGCAGTGGAGGTTAACACACGGACGCAGAAGGACTTACACATCTGCACTGATCACGTTTATGAGTTGCATTGATAGCAGAACACTTCAGGGATGCAACCTCCTCCTTAGTCTATCTTATTTCTATGTTTGTATGTTGTCTCCTAAGTTTGTTAAGTTTTTTGAGTCAGGAGGAGACGATTTCTTTTTTGGGGGGGATGATGTTGTCTAGCAAAACGGGTAGTTAGACAGTTACTAGTGCGGACATGATTGTGTCATTTCATTGGCACCATTTCGGACATTATAAATGTTGTAAACACTTATGCATTTTGGCATCATTATCATTGTATGAAATATCATTGTTGTGTACGGAAAGCATTTGATAAATGAATAGTATTTTGCATTAATTATATGTTTCCTTTCCTGTTCACCTACGGGCTGAGCAGAGACATATCTCTATACAGCAAATTATAAGTTAATCATCATTAGACAATATATTAATTATAATATAAATAACCAAATCTATATAAGGTTTGTCTAATTTATGATTTGACCAATAACCATAGAAGAAGTGTCTCTAGGTTAATTCAATCCGACTGAAGCTGCAACATTAACAGGCTCAAAATGCATAGTGTGGTTGTGGATATATGCCATGGGTTGCAGCTGTGCATGTAATAACTTGCCAACCCTATTGGTCTAGAAAATTCTTCAATTTTCCTCCAAGCTCTTGGGTGTGCTTGTTGGATCCTCATGCAGCTATTTAAAAAATTGTAAATGGTTAAAGATAGTAGTTGAAATCTCTAGCTGAAAATTGTGGGTTCCACCACTGTAGCTTGAGGAGACCATGGAAGACCTTTTGTATGTTTAACCATATTTACACATTATCCTTTCTTTATATGTTGAGTTAGTACATTGAGTCTGGAAAATCATCATTGTCTCCATTTCATTATATCATCTTGTTGATTCATTTTAAGCAAAAGTCTATAGTTCAGACATTTCTTCATTTCTTTCTGTTTTTGTGTAGTTGACAACTTACAAGCTGTTAGAAGGGCCATCCCTTCTTTAACAAATCAGAACTATATTCAGCCACCCATATGCCAAACTATGGGTTTATAGGCGGCACAGCAGATAGGGATGTTCTTGTGTATTATCATTATGAGCAATACGATAAGGTTGACGCTTTTCCTGGAATATGTGCCTAGCAGTAGAATGTGCTTATAGGCAGTTGTATTACAATAGAAATAAAGGTGTGTTCTCCTTTACTGCAAAAAGTATGCAATGACACAAGCCAATGAAAACTTTGTACCAATGTTGCATCAACATGGATATGGATATAGATAAGGAGACGGTACAGGAGACAGATATGGCCATTTTTAAAGACCCCCCCAATATGGATACAACTGGACATGGCATTTATAAAAAACTCATGCACATATATTCAACATAATTTTCTTAGTTATTAGAGGAAATTTTAATTACTTTAAAAGCAATCTAGGCACATAATTCCTGCATAATTGTAAGTTGATTAAACAGTTTACAATAAGCTAAAAATAGTAGAGTTGTGTTTGAAGATAACCAAAGAAAATGAGTTGTTGAAATAGAAAAACATATAATTTGACTTCCTCATTTGGGGAAGTTTTGTTAATAACAAAAAAAAAAATCATGGTTGAAGTTTTTTTAAATTTATAAAATTTATGTCAAAGTTTTAAAATATTAAATCATGCAGTATCCAGCATGGGAGGAAAATCAAGATTTGTTTGGGCACGTGTGTGTACGGTATCCAATATGTATCTGTGCTGTATCGGATTTCAATATGGGTATATACATGCCCACAGACGAGTAGAGTTATTTCTGTCTACTTTGCTGTTTACAGATACAAAGGGGGAAGAATTTTTGGATAAACATGACAGTGGGAAATTTGTTGGGTATGCAGATGCAAAAGTGATTTACAACATTAACACATATAAAATGTTTTCTAATCAAATAGTAATGTCTTCCTATTTGATCATTAACTTCAATTATTATTTGTTATTTCTCTATATGTAACTATGCTGAGTAGTAACTGTTCATAAATGCATATTAAACATCCTTGTAAAGTTTCCTAAAGGCACATACTTTTGTAGATGCTGCTCCCATGTCCAGTGTTTGTCAGATTGAGCATAGGAAGCAAATGTATGGTTCTTATTTTTGTATGTTTTTTGGTTCAGTCAGATGCATGACCATGTCACCCTTGGAATAGTGCATCGTGCATGGAATACTCATCACTCTTTCAAATACAATGTTACAGCCTGATTGCTACAATAGGAGCCCATCAAGTTGTAAAATTAGCATAATGATTGTGTGGCATGAATTTGTTTTAGTCATTGACTTAAAAATCTTTATCATGATTTAAGTTCAATTCAATTTTGTTTTGTGCACATGTTATCTTGCATGATTGAGACCATTCAAGTTAGCAGGCAGACATTGAATATGATTTATATTGTACTGCATTCAAGCTTCAGAACAATTCAGATTTGAGGAGACAAAATCAGTATGGTTCTTGGGAGTCCTGATTATTGGCAACTCTCAACATAGAGAGTGATTAAAAGCGATCTTTTAGAATATCACAGTAGGAACATTTTTCAATGGACTCTATCTAGGAAGGACAGCAGAATTGTAAATCAAACCGAGTGCAAATGATCAACCAGGCATTGGTAGTGGAAGTTCTCCAACGCTTATTTAGACATGATAAATGCTATCTACACATGCTTTTATTTTTATTTCAATAAATCCACAACATTCTTATTATTGTTTCAGTTTACAGAAAAAGTACTATAGAAAGAGGGCAATGAATTTTCTCCGAAGGTAAGAAAGATATGGATTTTGTGTGTCCTTTTAAGTGCATGCTAAATCCAAACTTGTATCATAGCTACAGAATCACATAATCATTTAAGTAGATTTAAAAACTTTAGGTTTAATATCAGATTCTGTTGGCATGTGCGGATGATATATTAGTACACATATTTAATCTATCTGTTATTTCTAATGTAATAGATAACTTTTTGAAATTGGCTGTGGTGCATATGCACATATACATGTTTGGTTGTTAATGATGTCTTTCCCTGAGAAGTATAAGAAGATAAAATAAAATGTATCTGTAACTGATGGTAGCTAAAGTGTTAGAATTTGCAATAAATTGTTTTGAAAATCATAAAGACAGCATTGTTTCATTGGCTTCTCCTCATGGTGTATGGTGTTTCATCAGAGAATATTACATAATGAGTGGATCAAACAGAATATCTTCAAATCAGTGGGTCACAGTCTTCTCTTCAAAATTTTAGTCTCAAATGCTACTAGAACATCTGAAATTTATTTGAAAGGTATCTGTATATGACATTGCTAAAGCAAAAAGACAATCTATAAAAAAGACTTTCAAGCAATGATAATAATGCCAACAAAAACAAGGAATGTGTTAGACTGGCTGGCGAGTGAGGAATGATAAGAGAATTTGTGGTTTCAGGTCCAGGGTTTACATTAAGGAGACTTGATTGATATGTATCATAGATTTGTTCCACTCTAGGAAGGTTGGCCAATGTAATAATATAATATATATATTGGTGTGTATAGTTTTTTCTTTGGGTATTTCCTCTAATTCATTATTTATGACTTGTCTTTGAGTTTCTTCCAAAGGGAATTTATTTTTTGTGTTCACCACAATATAATCTCTCAACTTTCTATTTTGTGATACAATATTTTTCATTATGCTTATTGTAATTTAATAATAAAGTAAACCTTAATAACAATAATGTTAATTTTATTATATATAATCTACTTACATTACCCCAACCCCCCCCCCCCTTCTCTCTCTCTCTCACACACACACACACACTCATTGTGTTTGGCGTCATGATTGAGGCAAACATAATAAAAGGTGTAATGGCCCTATAGGAGACTCGAGAGGACTGCTCTTAACCACCAAAGTGGATTTAAAAAAAAAAAAAAAAAATAGTTAAATGATGTCCATGGTTATAAATTCATCTCTTCAACAATATTTTGTGTCATGTGGAACGAAGTAATAGGACTTAACAATTGCAAGAGATTATTGAACAATGCTTAATTTAAAAATAAGATAATGAACTCCTACATGCTCATGGATCTCCTAATGTCATTAGCTAAGTTACAACTCTATATTTTGACCAACCATGAAAGTGAAACAAGAAACTCTAAGGCAATTACAAGAGCATCATTTGATTACATTCAAAAACCATAATTAATCATTTGGATAGAGTACATTCCTCCATATTACATTTATCCTATAATGCATACCCAAATACAATCTCTTCTTAACCATAGTAAAGTACAATAGAATTCTTCAAAGGGAATTGTAGAAGTTGCATCCATACCCTTCCAAAGTTCAAGCATTTGTATCAAGGAACACAGGCAAGAACCACACAAATAACAAGGGCTAAGAAAAAAAGCAATATTAAGTAAAATGCAGCTATTATAGTTACTTTCTAAGATATCAGGATTGAGCTCTAGAGCATACAGGAGAAGAGTTTCATCACATAGTTATCCCCTTGCGTTACCTAGGTCTAGCCTCTCATGGTGCTAACCCCCAAGGAGGAACTTAGGGAACCAATCCATCCCCTCCCATTGATAAGGATGCTTGATCATGCATGCCACAATAGGTATCATCTCTCACTCCCATACTATGTCTAAACTAGAATGAGATGCTTGGGCAAGGCATATTTTTATCTTAATTGTGTTTTACTTTGTTCATTTGTTAACTTTTCATGTATTTATAAAACTTGTCAATGACTTACCCAAGTTTGGCCACTTTTGGACCCTAACCCCCATTATGAGTCACTCACATAATGGATAGCAAGAAAGTAATTTAATGCAACATAATGTAATACCAACAAAACATTAGAGAACTTGCCAACTTCTTTATTTGTATCAACAAATGATTACATTAATATGTTTTAGACTCACAACGACAATATTACCACTTTGTTCATAATGATGTTGATTAGATACAAGTCCATAAGAATATAAAGTGCTAAAGGGTTGTGACAAACCGATGTGACCAACTTGCTACCCAATTTGCCTATCCCTTTGGACCCACTAATCATATGCTAACAACTATTTTACTAACAACATCGCCCCCCTCAAAAAAGAAAGTCTTCTCCTGATGACACAACAAAAAGAGACTATACAACACTACAAAAAATCATAACTAAGGGTGCTTAGAAACCATCCCTGATGAAGAGGGTCTCGGTAGTGGTATAGTTGTCAAATGAGCTTGCAACTCATACACGTGATATGTCCTTAGCTTTAGATCCCACTCCATGAGCATATGTCCCTCCATCATTGTCTTCAACATAAAAGCAGCAAGAAGAACCTTATTGCCCTTCATTTCTATTGCTTCCAAGGCATTAGCGAGGTGACCTTCTACAATAGCCCTCTCTGACATCTCTTCTAATTCAACTTCTATGGCTACCTTCTCTATCTTTAGGGCCTCCCTCTCAACTACCCATGCAGCCCCCTCCCGAGCCAAATCATGTCTATGTTTCTCCTCAATCAATTGAAGACATAATGTGGACTCCTCCCTAGGTGTGACCACTTATAATCATTGAGCCTCAACACTAGATGCTACATTTTGAGTCAGGTGGAACTCATAATAACCCTTTGTGAATGCTTGCTCCACCTTCTAGAGTAGAGCTTGAACTTGACTCTTCCTACTCTAAAAATTGTCCCAACCCTCGAAAAGGCCCCAAGTTTCCATTATCTCAAGAATATTTTTGGTTGGCCACCCCTGAGACTCAAAAGATTGATGAAACTCGTTTGTAACTCGTCTTGACAAACTCCAACGAGGCCTCTACTTGCTCCTTCGCCACCACCTCTCTTTGTGACCACATGAAGGCTTCTATGTGCCTAGCTCCTATTTGCATCTCCTCAATGTATTGCTCGATGTCACTACTATCCCTCAGAGACTCTGGTAGGCCTACCTCAAGTGTCATTTTCAATTGTACCAATGGTGCACTCTCCTCCAATTGCCTCACTACATGTATATTGTTCTCTATCTGTTACTAGTGAGTTGGAGGTGAAGTTGGTACACGGGTGCAAATTCCACAAACAGTATGAGGAATATGCACTTGTGTTAGTACATTTGATCTACTAGTAAGGTTGCCCAATCATACACCAACCTGTTCTCGATAACATTAATGAGGAAGATTTGTGGAAGAGCAATATCGGAGGCTCTAGTAGACCCTATTAGTCGACACTTCACCACATCCACAAGACAAAGCCATGGTCTCTCTACAATGCTTGAGTTTTTCATCCTTTGGAACCTATAGGCACTAGTGATTGAGTCCATCTCTGTTGGCACAATAGTTTGTGAAATCAATTGTAACAAGTGTTCCTTCTTGTCGTAAGTCATCTTCTTGGCCTTGAAATCAATTTTCTTTCAATTCCTACTAGGAATGTCAAACACATATGTGAACTCTACAACTATGATAGAAACCTTGAGATTGTCCCTAAGATACTCAAAAGAACTTTTGCGTGTAAATTTGTAGGTCTCCACTAGAATGTGAATGAAACCCTCATAATCTCATATGTAAAAAATGAGAAATTGCATACCCTAGTGAACTTCAAGCCACTTAATAATTTGCTTCACCAAGTATACATCTAATGTTTCTTGCCACCATTTTTTGCATTCCAATCCATTGAGTTCTTTGAAAACTACATTCTACAATGTGACATCCTCCTATTGTGCGTGTTTTCCCCAATACTTTCAACCTTATCTTCTTGTTTTTCCCTATGTTTGTATCCATTCTTCTTTCAATTTTTACAATAGAGGGCATGTCCTTGTGTCTTGTTCATGCTGAAGGAACTACTTGAGGATGACTAATACTATTTTTTCCAGTCCTTTTTCAAGTTGGGATTCATCAATAATCATCTTCTTATTGTCATTGTGTACAATCTAAACAAAAGTAGTTGGGGTATGTGTCCTTCATAACAAGTATTATCAACACATTCTGATGAATGTGCCTGCTCAACTCCCCACCATTCAACTTTTGTCTATTCTTTTTTGTTTGTCTACACTTTGCATCTCTAGTGCCCGCAACCTTTCTTTTTTTCCTCAATTTGGTCAAGCATGTGTTGTGCAAGTTATACTAAACTCATTTACACTCTTGTAATGAACATTTACAATCTATGCACAACTTCTACTAAATCTACAATGCGACTTCATCTAAGTCCACCATTCGGTTTCTCTAATCCCAAAGTGTGGCTTACAACAATGCCTCGTTGGTAATTCTACCACAGGTTATTTGTCATCTGTACTTCACCATTCATTACCATGCAGATAGGATGCATGTGTTGTTCCTTCCTTCCATTGTAGGAAGCCTCTATATAATCTCTATTATTGGATATTTGAATCCCTCGGCATTCAATGTGTTGGCCAACCATTTACGTTTTTACCTCTGCTCATTTCATCCTTAATCACATTATTGCACCACTCATGTCTACTAGCTAGCAGGTTTATATGTTTCCATCATAGGCCCTTAGGATTCCTTAGTTCCACTGTAGGCCTAAGAGAACCGTCGTAAGAACTTAGAAACTTCATTGTGTGATTGTTCTAGTCTTCGTGGGTAGTTGTGTTCCTCTATATGCGACACTTCAAAAGCTAACCAAGACACTAAAATGCAAATTATATCTAGTGGGCAGTTTTTGTTTTCCAACTTTGTTACATATGTCAAGTATTGGCTATTTAGCTAGTACATGATGTATGGTGACTTGGTCACTTACACAATGGGACCACCATACAATGATATTGGTCCTCATATGGTGTCACCATCACACAATGACTTTGGTCATTCATACAATGTGACATCATGTGATGACTTCAATTACTCATGATATTTTCCTTCTTTTTTTTCTCTTTTTTTTCTCTTTTTTTTCAGTAGCTTTAGCTCACATGGTGCCTTCTGCTAGCACAAGTCACCCTTCCTCCCACTTTTGCCTTTCATGTTAGAGCTTCATCCTAGACCCATTAACTGCATTTGGAATCTCTCATCCGTTATGGGTCCATAACTTGATTACTCGATTTCCTCTAACTTCTCTTGTATGGACAAGGTCGTCAAACCTTAAATTTTCTTGGTTTAATCTCATTCCCTCCATAATGTTTGGGTATGAACTATCTAGGAGTGAATCATACTTGCTTGAGATGTTTATTATGTGATGCCTTCCACCTATGTTGTGCTCCCTTAGTGGCCCATTGCATCATCATTTGATGCTCATCCAATTTTTTAAGGTATATAACCTTTCCCAAAGACTTTCCATAGCTCTCAATCTGTTCTCAATTGCAATCCTTAGACTGAGAACAATAAATTATGTAAGGAGAACAACCTCATGTTCATATATTAACTAGAATGGTGTTTGCCTGATAGTTGTCTTATACATCATATTGTAGGCCCATAGTATAGATGATAACATTTCCTCCTAGACTTCTTGCTCCACCTCCCATGATTTGTAGATTACTGACACCAATATTTTGTTTGTCACTTATACATGGCCATTTGCTTGTGAGTAATATGGGCCTAACAAAAAATTGATGATATTGAACTCTCTAGTGAGAAAATGGATGACACGATTCATGAAGTGGCCTCCTTTGTCACTCGTGAGTTGTATCAGGATTATGTATCTTGTGAGAATTTGTTGATATATTTACCTCCTTGTGCTTAATGCAGAGTTGTTTGACAAGGCCCATGCCTCCATGCATTTTGTAAGCTACTTCATAGCCACCACAATATATCTACACCTCCTTACTCTACTAGCCTTCAATGGCCTAATGAAATCAAGTCCCCACCTTTCAAATAACTCGTGTGCCTATGAGAGGTTCAAGGGAATGAAGTTTGGATTCAATGCTTTTATGGCCCTCTAACATGTGCTACTTTCAAAGATCCACTCCTTAGCATTGTTGTATAATATAGGTCACAACAAACCTACCTTCCTCATTATTGTGTTGGGTCACATGTGTCTGCTATTCCAACCTTAATGCACTTCCCGAAGGACACTTGTGACTTCTTCTTCCATGACACACCTTTAGACTCGCTCCCATCTTATATAACAATCCATTAATCAACTTAAATGTCATACTCCTCTAGACAAACTTATTCCTCTCTGGGAGGCATATCCTTCAAGAACTAAGATGTAGATAGGTACTCCCCAATACTTGTGTAACACACTGATAAGATTGTGATATGGAACAAATGCACATCTTGGAAATCAGCATTCACTCCCTCCATTGGTTCTCTAGACTTGATGCGAGAGAGTTGATTGACAATCACATGGCTCTTCCTGAGTTGTGCAATGAGGGTGAACATAAACTCATGCAGCAATAGTAACCATCAACTCACTTTTTCTTATATAATAGGTTTATTATGGGATACATCAAACCCTAATGGTCCACATAGAAGGTGAATGATATTTGCCAACAAGTGTCAAAATGTTGAATGACATACGCCATTCTGAGAGCCTCCCTCTCTATTGTGCTATACTTTCTCTATATTGAACAAAACCCTACTAGCAAAGTACACTGAGTGGTCCTACCCACGACAATGTAGCTCCAAATGTGAAATCAAACGCATCCACATGTACTTGAAACTCCTTATCCCAATTTGAGTATGCAATATTGTCGCACTAACCAACCATGAATTCTTCTCCTAGAATGGTTCCTCCTATGCCTTCCCCCAAGTATAGGATTCTCCTTTTTGTGTAAGCTTGTCTAATGGGTATGACATTTGAGCAATTTTTTTGATGAACCTTCAATAATATCCTATGTTCCCTAAGAAAGACTTTACTCCTATAATATAGTTGCTACTATTTCAACAATCACTCATACTTTGTTGGATTCTATCTTTAATCATGCCTTGTATAAAACATTCCCTTGCAGCTTCCCTCGTGTTACCACGAACCTACACTTCTTCGGGTTTAGTACCAATCTCTCTTTCCATGTACTCCCTGAGAGCCAAGAGATGTGTGTCCTGTGCACTGAAGATTGACCAGCCATCCAAAATGGCTTTGAAGTTTCCAATAGACATTTTATCAAATATGTGCAATTTGATTCTCTGAAACATTGTTGTTGTGTTACAAAGTCCAAAGGGCATTCGATTATGTGTAAACGTTGTCCTTCACTACAAATGTAGCCTTCAACTATAAATATTTGATTGTATCTTGAGAATTCAGCCATGAAGGAATAGATTTCATGATTTGCCACTTCCTCAAGGATACTATCAATGAAGGGAACTGGGAAGGGGTTTTTAACCATGATTGCATTGAGGCATCAAAAGTCTAAGCAAATGTGAATTTGGTCTACTTCCTTCTTTAGTGCTTTATTAATGGGAGAGACCCACTCACTTGATTGCACTTTAAAAATAGTATCGTCATCCAACATTCATTCGATCTCCTCATTCACTTGTGTAACATAGTTTTTTAATCATCTTGTATGGTCTCTTTCAGATTTGTAAGAGGCCTTGTACCAACATAATGTAGTACATGCACAACTTTGAAGGTACTCCCTTTGAATATCTATACTCCACAAAGACCTTGAATGCTTCCGCTTTCAGGACAAGGTTCTAGTTATTGCCAATAAAGATGTTTCTTTGGTTAGCCTTATCGATGAGGTTGGTGGTTTTCAATAAGGGATTCCTCATGCCAAATTAGCTTTTCCATGTCAAATTGATGTGTTGGCACCTCATTTACTTAGGCCTCCCCTTTGTTGTATCCTCTGTATGTTGGAGGGAACAAATCCTTTTGCATCCCTTCATCCACCTAAAACATGTTGCAATGGTACAACTCATAATCTTTCATTTGCTAGTGGAAGAAGTCATTCATGGAGTCTAGGTCATCCTCAAAGTTGCCTTCAAATTTTAAGACACTCTTATCATCAGTTTCCTTATGTTGCTTCCCTTCATCTCATCCCTTCCTACCTCCATCTTTGGACTTAAATTTTGATGAGGATGTCAAGTCGTTGCTTACCATCTAAATTTTTTGAGGTTAATGGTTAACATATGACCTCCTTTCTCCATCGATACAATGCTTTGTTTCTAATTATGGTTTGCCTTGGCTGTCAATGGCAACCCTCTCCTGATCATTGCATCATAGCCCGTCCTCTTAAGTGGAATGACAACAAAATATGAGAGAAACGACTAGGTGTTGATCATGACTCTGCACCATTAGCACCCCAATGGACTTGATGCTATGTTGGTCTACAACAACCAAGTGGAAGGTTGGTGGCCATATTGTAGGTTTGCCCAACTTCTTCCATTTCTTCTTAGGAACCACATTAACACCAGACCCTCCATCCACAATGGTGTCTATCAGAATGGTGCCAAGAATACCCATTTCTACTTCTATCAGATTTCTCCCTATGTTGATGCCCAACAACATTAGTCTATGGAAGTGTTGATAGACTCCTTTTTACACTCTGCATGATATGTCATGTAATTTGGAACTAATATGGTGTTTAGGAGGGTTGTGCATAGTTGTGGCATTGTCTTGAAGAGGTCTTTTCTTTTGATGGGAACCTCTATTTGCATCATTTTTCACATGACTTTTTGCTCAACCTTTGTGTGGAGTGAGGTTCTCGCTTTTTTTAGTCTTCCTACTCTTAACGGTTATCTCTTTTTTTGTTTTTTTCCTTAGCATTGCATACCATCTAATTTCTTTGTATAGGGATCAAGATATGTGGCCTTATTTGCCTATGCATAAATGTCCACCAATACATCCTACCCTAGGTGCTCACCTTTTCAATATTCAACAAGTTGACGCTAGACTTTGGACGACTTATGTCCTCGCAATCTCTTGGTTTACACAATCTACACAAGAACTAAGGTGTTTCTTCATGAATAGTCATGAGCAAAAATGTCCCCACTGACTACATGCATGACTTTGGATCATTTCTTGTCCCTTTGCATCATATTGGATGTGGCTCCTACTATTTTTGTTATTGTTATCATTATTGTTGTTGTTCCTTCCTCCACATATGTTATTTCAGAATCTGTGAGACGACATCTTGGTGTTATTCGCCTTAGGGTTGATTATTGTTATTAATGTTGAGGGCTCTTGCGTGAACAATACTTGTTGACCTCGTGTCTCCATATTTTATGAGCATTCCGTAGTAGAATGACCCATAATCTGGAAAATGTCATAGAATTTTTTCATTACATGCACCCTTGGCATGGCCCTCTTCCTTACACTTGGTACAACATAGATCTGTGTCCTCATTCCTTCTCATACTAGCCTTTATGGAGTTGAATACCTGCATCATTATTAGCACGTCCTTTTAGAGAGAGATTTGACTTTCTCTCTTGATTCCTTGTCATTGCTTTGTGCAAAGGAATTGTCATCCTCATATGATGAGTCGTGCCTCCTTTTTGTTGTTTGGCTCTCACTTTCTAGGTCCATTTCTCTATTTTACACATTTGTGTACAATGCCAAAGGCACAATTTATGTTTTCTTCTTTAGTGAGAGTCTTGATGCTTCAATGAACCACCATTACTTTAGGTTATCCACTAGTTGGCTATCCATTTTTCCTATAGTTGTTTCAACTTTTGACCTTACACTCATATTGTCTCATCTTCACCTATTTTGGTACAATTAATTATTGCCATGATTACATTATCATCTTGCAGCTAGTAGAACTTTGTTTGAAACTCCTTCAAACATGTTCATAAGGTAACTTGGGTTTTATCTATTTCCGAGTATCAATCTATCAACACTTCCCTCAACTTGGCTAGGAAATTTTTATTGGGCACTCAACTTGGTATGTCACTCTATTGATAGACCAAATTGTTTAATAGGTTTTGCAATGGTGCACAGGATCTTCCTTCCTATCACCTATGAATTTTGGTAGTTTCTATTTTTGAGAAATGAGTATAGTTTTTGTTACCATCAGTACAGTGTGGATTCTAATGACAAATGTGCTTGAGTCAAATAGGTTACTTTGGATATTGTGTCCTTGTGTCCCTCTGACATTTGTAGTTGCACTAGTATCTCTTGAACCACTATCTCAACCTCTTCTTCTCCCCCTCAAACTTTGTGCCTCCTCCCTTAGTGTCTGAGTGAGGCTTCTAGTCTCTTCTAATAATTCACCTTGATCTATGTCTTCATTGTTTACTTCATCCCCTTTAGTGTGGTACCCTCCTTCCATATTGTACTCTTCATAATCAGTGCCTCTGATTCCACTTGTTGTGGGGCCTACCAAGTTCTCTTTAGGAAATCTTTCCTCGAGTCTTCCCTCCACAAGTCTCCTCACTAGTCTTTGACACTTTGCTTGTTCCTTAAGTCTCTAGGCCCTTTGTATAGCCTCAAAAAAAATTATGTGTTCTTTTTTGTTTTTGTCTTTGTTTAGCAAATTTGGCACTAATTCCTCCTTTATAAAAGGTTTCCTTGTCATCTTTGACTTTCATCATTGTCTCTATTTGCCTTTGCCTATTATCCTCAAACATTGAAAGGATTAGCTAATGTTTGTTCTTGTGGTTGGCTTCCTTATGCAAATTCTATAATGTCAGGAATGTTTGTACCAACAGTCATGGGAGACTTATCATCATTTAATCTAGAATGTAACTTACTCTAAGAGCCTACCTACTACACTCTCTAAAACATGTTCCTCTACAACCTATCTCTATGTATGTGGGTTTCTGTTGAAACTTGGAGCAATGAGATGAAGTCATATGTTAGTGCTCTTTCTCCTTCAAACAATTCTTGAAAGGTATCATCTTCCTTGTGGCTGCCTTTTTTTTTTATTAGTTATCCTGTTACATGCCCCGTGTTGTGTACCACTATCTCACTCCTAAATTCTTTCAAAGGAAACAATGCCAAATGTTTACCCCTATGGGTAACAAGTTTAACACATAGAATGGATAGCAAGAAAGTAATTCAATGAAAAACACCATAGTACCAACATAGTATTAGATAATGCACCAACTTCTTTATTAAGAGCAGCAAATGTTTACATTCATATGTTTCAAACTCACAATGAAAACATTACTCCTTCATTCATAATGATGTTGACTGGATACAAGTACATAAGAATATAAAATGTTGAAGGGTTGTGATGAAATGTAGCAACCAAAAAAATACCCAACCGCCTACCCCTTCAAACACATTAATTATATGTTAACAACTATTTTATCGACAACAAGCTACATTTGTACCCTTCAAAGTTCAAACATTTGTCTCAAAGAATACAAGCAAGAACCACAAAACAAAACAAGGGCTAAACAAAAAAGAAATAGTAAAAAGTAGTAAGTAAAATACAACTATTATAGTTACTTTCCAAGATATCAAGATTGAACTCTCGAGCATACAAGAGAAGTGTGTCATCATGTAGTTCTCCCCTTGTGTCACCCATGTCTAGCCTCTCATGGCCCTAAACCCCCAAGGAGGAACTTGTGTGGAACCAATCCATCCCCTCTTGTTGACAAGGATGCTCCAATCCTCTACCTAAATTAGCATGAGAGGCATGGGGGAGTCATACTTTTATCTTGATTATGTTTGCGTTGTTCATTAGTTAAGTTTTCACTTATTTATCAAACTTGTCAATAGGTTACCCAAATTTAGCCACTTTAGGTCCTGAACCCCCATTGCGAGTCACTCTTCCTTTGGCATCCCTATAGTGAAATAAGTTAACAATAATCCACATGCATGATAATTGACTAATCTTCTTGTTAATATAATCTAGAAACCACATCCTACCTTAACTCAAATGATCACATTACTGTGTAGGTGCTAACCCTTAGGCAATTTAAACCATCATTAATGAAATTATTATGACTTTTATATATACTCAATTAAAAAAAGATCATGGATAAATAACATTTAACTCAATTTTGTATGTCTAAAATCATGTAAAATTAAAATATGTACAAATATCAACATTAGAAAAAATAAAAACAAGAAAATAACATGTAAATGGTTACTATTACCATGACAACATCACAAAATAATCATATAAGTGATTACTATTTTTGGAATGAATAGGTTAATGTATCTATTTGATGCAAAGCATCTATAATGGATAGAAACAATCTCATAAGAAAAGGCAACAGGCCATTTAAATGGGCCTTTGCAAGGATCTTTTAGTCATGACTAAAAGGTGACAGGAGGTTACTTCATTAGAGACCAAGGGGAATAACATTAGGGAACTTACCACCATAATTTGATTATCCTTATCTTAAAGTGTTTACAATCTTAGGGGACCTCAAATAACTCATCACAACCATTGACTCACACTCATTACACCATTCGATGCCATTTTCTTTGTTAATAGTGATTAGGCCTTATAGCCCTATGTAGAGGGTTTTTCTAACTTATTTTCTTGTAAGGATGGATCTACGACCAAAAAAAAAAGGTCTTTATGGATACCCTTTTAAGAGTTGTAGAACAAATGTGAAAACAAGGTAGGGTTTTTTTAAAACAATGACTTTTAATTTTGACTATCCTCAACTAGATTAGGTCTAGATAGGCCACCATAATGAAGCAATTCCAAGGTGGGTATTCTTCCAACCTTTCAAACCTTCCCCAATGGTATTAATAGGTTGAAAACACTCCAAATATAGAACTTTGGGCTTTGTCCATGCTTTCCAATGGTCCCAAACACTAAACCCTCATAACATGCAAAAGTGGAAGCTTTAACAAGTGGGTTTTCTAGAAAACTTATCTGCATACCCTCTAACTCCTCGCCAATGCCTCAATTTTTGAAAATACAAATGGGAAATGTATACTTCTGAGAGGGGGGGAGTGAATCAGAAGTACGAATCTCTAAGCTAAAAAACTTTTAATTTAAAACAATGCATGCATAAACATATTGAAATAACATGTAAAATAAATGCATCCACATAAACACTTGACACTAGATATGATTACCCAGAAACCCTCCAATGAGAGGGTAAAATTGGGGTGGGGATGACACCCACAATTCTTCACTACTCCAGCAATAAAGTTCACCTGTTAAAGTTACATAGTTTGACCATTCTCATGATCTACCCCGTGAAAGGCCAGCCCTATTAAAAACTTACAAAGGATTGTTAGATCCCATCCTGTTAAAGGGTTTTAACACCCTGTTAAAAGTGTGCCTAGCTAAAGGATTTTAGAACGCTGACTTGGAATGTCACTTTAAAGGATTTCACTATGACTGTTAAGTCAACCTTAATACAAAGGATTTCATCATGTTGATACAGTTGTTAGAAAGTATAGCAGAATGTTTGATCTGACTACTTACAATATGGTATTGTTGATTTCAGATCTCAATTCAACCCATCTTGATCCTTTTTGATCTAATATGAAATTGTTGTATCCTCGATCCTCTATTCTACAAATTGATTCTGCAATTTTGTCCTTCTTCTGAGTCACCTTGAAACTGATCAATTCACCCCTTTCATTTCCTTCACAACTTCGCTAGTATTACCTCCTCGCATGCATGCATTCATACTCTTCTCTCTTATACTAAATTATGGGGCTTCGTCTCCCTTTAAAAAGACTTTGGTGGCTTAGGGTTAGGTATGATCTGCGATTGAGATTCATTTATTTTTCCTACTCAATTCATTCCATTTTTCTGATTGATTGCATGTTGATCGCATAGATTTGATCTTATCTTCAAAGCTTGAAGATCAATCCATAAGTCAGTTCAAAAATGGTTTACATAGTTGTTTGTGCCATCACAAACAACTAGGTCCATTCTGTGTTACTCGACACTTGTTAATACTAATGCTCAGCATATACTATAATTATGTCTGGCTTGGCACTTGAACTTTCTTGGCATCTACTGTTCACTTAGCACTTGAACTGCTCGGCACATGAGTGACTCAACACTCATTGCAACTCAACATCTATACATATTATACTTGGCATATGTTACTAGCTTGGCATGAACTTAGTAAAAATCTTAAGTGTGTTGACACTTAATTGTCTCTCCCTTTGACATGAGTGACAAAAACACTTAACTATACATGATGAATCTAATCTCCTCGAGTATAATATACATCCAGTTCAACATATATATAGAACTTCAAAATTGTTCAAAATTTTGTAATGAACTATATACCTCAAAATTTTGTAACTCCCCCTGAGTTAAAGTGTCTTTTTTGTATCCAAAATCTCTTAGAGTAGATTTATCTCCTGCTGATACTCTTTGTCTTCAATCATTCTAATACTTTCTATCTGATATGATCTGATATGCCCTAATTCTTCTTTTCTATTGTTTTCTTCCCCTTTTTTAATCTCCCCCTTTCACATGTCTCCTCCTTGTGTTTATCTCCATCTTTTATCTTCCCCTTTTTTACACTTATGTCAAAGGGTCTATACACTGAGTGTGTATTTATCTAGAAAGTTCTTATTGACTTCTATTACAATCTTTAGAGCAGCATCCCAATTGTCTATTGCAACATCTAATTATTTGATTTGGATGGTTGCCTCTACTGCAAGGTGAAATAAGTTGTCCAATGTTGAAATATTTGGATCTTTCTTTAGTAGTGTTTCAGCATAGGCTAGTTCCTTCTGTAGTATTTTCATGTGTGGGGTCAAGGAAGCTTGAATGTGGACTAGCTTGGCTCTTGTATTAGCCTCTTCTACTGTTAATACAGCTAGTTCCTTTTGTGTGTGAAGCACTATATGGAGATGCTTCTCACTCTGAGCTAGATTTTGAGGCAATTGTGTGCTTGAAATCTTCAAATTCCTTTCTAAACTCAAAATCTTGTGGCTTGTCTCTTGTGTGAAGAGTGTGGGGTCACACAATTTTGTGTACATTGAGAATATATTCTCAAGTACCTTCTTCACTTTTTCAATTTTTGTAGCCAACTCAACTTGTGACACTACTATTCCACTGGATATCTTCTCATTAACTTTTCCTTCAAATTTCTTTTCAAACCGTTCCATGAATTTTACATTGGTTTCCTCGTCTTCTTTTGTCACATGTTAAACAATTTCTGACAATTATTCCAATATAGGCTTGGTTTCATCATGTGTTTTCAAGTTGAATGCATCTAAAAATATGTCTTTGATTTCATGTAGTGGTTGCCTTTGCTTATTCTCTTTCCTAAGTATCTCTTGATTCTTCTTCCTTTCTAATGCGTCATACATGATATTGATCTGTTATAGGTTCATGGTTTCATAGTCATATTTTGGTATAATTATTTTTAATCTAATGTTGGGTCTCCATAGTGAAGGACCCTTGCAACCTTTGTTGAGCTCGAGCCTAGTGCTAAAATTTGAAGTGGCATTGCATCAGTGCTCAACCTCTGAAGGACTTTGGTAGGAGTGTTAGTTGTTGGTAAATTAACCAATGTTTGAATGGCTTCCTTAACCTTTTTCTTTGGAATGTCCTTTTCTTCTTTTGATCTTCTTTAATTAATCACAATTTTTTGTCCTGTACCTTGAGTTTGTGTCAGGCACAGATACCTATGTCTATCCTGCTTGATCATTTGTGGGCTCCTTTGCAATCTTAGTCTATTGTTCAATCATAACAACTTTGACTGTGGTGTCAACCTTTGTTGATGTATCCTCTAATATTTGCATTGGAGGTTGACCACTAGTAGCTATAGGGATGGCAGAAGGTGGTTCTTGTGCATTCACCTTATCCCTAGTTATGTTAGGTGTTGTTTTCTGTAACTCATCCACACTAACCAACACTGGATTATCACACAATTTAGCCTGTAGTGTGGATTGGTCAAGGATTTTCTTCAAATCCTGTACAATTAATGGATTAATGTTCTAAGCTAATTTTTTAGGAACATCTTTCACTTTTATTGTGACTACAAGCATGTTTGTGTCATGTGGAGGGCTTAATGGTGGCATTTGTGTGTCTTGCACACTTTGTTCTATTTGCTACTCCCTAGCTTTTTCCATTTCATCTTCCTTTTGTTGTATCTCCTCCACTATGCTATTTCCTTTTTCTTTCTCAGTTTCTCCTTCCTTATTATTATCCTCGTCTTCTCCATTATTCCTTCCCTCAAAGGGATCCTCTTCTCCTTCCTTGACAATAGTCAAGCCATATATCAACTTCCACATTTGAGTTGATTTCTTTACAACATCTTCAATCTTATTTTGGAGGATGATAAATACTTTGTACTTAGGTGCAAATTTGCTACCATGTTTTTTGTTTGCCTTTATGATTTTCTTTTTTGACAATTCTAGCATCACTTGTGCCAATGTAGACTCTCTTATTTCCTTCTCCATATTTAGGCAATGATGCCATTTATTCTCAACAATTGAATATAAGTCTATGGGCATTATGTTGTCAAATTCAAGAGGGGTATTCTTGAATTTTTCCATCATGGCATACACTAATTCTTCTAACATATTTTGATCTTCCCTACTTAGTTTACCAAAATCAATATTTTTCAAACTAGTTAAGTTTGCATTATCCCTAACATTATCACAAATGTTTTCAATATCAGACTTTGGAGCATGACTTACCACTCTGAATTGTCTTATGTCTTTTGACTCAGTCCTTTCATCATCTGATTCTAGTTGTGCAACATATTTTCTCCTTATTTTCTTCTACATAGGACCTTGTTGTTCAATGACCTTCTTCTTTTCTTTTACTTGCTCCTTGGCCTTTTGAGTGGTGGCTCTTGTAGCTGGAGCAGTAGGCTTTGCAGGGTTAGGTTTTGCAATTTTCTTTCCCTTTGGTTGATCTATAGACTGTGTCTTAGCCTTTCTCTTCTTTGGTTCTTGTTTGGCTGGTGCTTCCTTGGCTTGTTCCTCCTCGGCACCTTCTTCTTCATCATCTTCACCCATGCCTTGAGTTAGAGCAAGAGGCTCTTGGCCTTGCTCTTGTTCTTCCTCTTCTTCTTCTTCATCATCTTCTTCATCATTTTCTTCAACTCCTTCACCAAACCCGGCTTTCATCCTCCTCACCATTTTATCTTTTTTTTTTTAGAGTTGAGGCTATTTTCAACTCCATCTCAACTTTAGATTTCACAACATCATAATTACCAAAGATTTTTGTTGACTTATCAAATTCCTCTACAAGTAGTGCAGTGATGGAAGCTATTGCTTCATCTATGTTGATTTCATAACCCAAAGGCCTTAGTCATCTCACTCTAGGCACTACAACCTAGATAAAGGTGTAGTCAATGTCTACGAGAAGGTAAATATCATTATAATACTTCTCCACTAGGGAAACAGGAATTCTTAGCCTCTATTTCATTGACTACTTGAAGTCTTCAAAGTAACTAGCCATTATTGACTCAAAATTGTCTCCCATTTTTTCAATGTACTCATTTATTTGTATAGCCACAAACCTATTGGTCTTCCATTCTACTCTACCAAAAGATGGAAATTCATTTTGAACATAAAAGAATATGCATATCAAAATTGAACCAAATTTGCATTGAGCACTTTTAGATTTCCTTATTGCTCCTAAATTCTCTATTATTTGTTGCATCTGTAGCTCGACAAGATCATAAGTATGATCTTTCTTCACAATCTTATATCCTACATCAACTACTATACAAGGAACACTATTCAGTCAGCTTGACTGATACAATTTGTGTGATATGACCCTCACTACAAATTCAAGAAGTGGATCTTTGATAGTGTCAATGGTCATTCCTCTCTTGTTCCACTTTGCCTCAGTATTTTGTTCTATTACCTCTTTAGAGTCACTCCTTAGGGTCTTGGGCCGATCTAGGGTTGGGTATCTTGTAACCCTATGTACAATTCTCTTTGACAGTTTGATGGGTCCACCCTCTAACCATAGGCATCCATCATGGATTCTGCTTAAGACAATTATGATCCATTCAGTTTTGAAAATGGTGGGGAAATATAGGGCACAGGTTAGTCCCTTTCTCTCAACAATCTTGAACTCTTCCTTCAACACTCTATTTTCACATAATTTATCATATGCCTGACGTATTTCCATGTCTCCAATTCCTTTGACCTTTTAGTTATAACATTTCTTTATGTCTTGTACCATTATGACCTTGGGTGGAGTAATAGATAAAGCTCCTGGTGGATCATTTTTGTAAGCAACCTCTGGTATGGCCCTAAAATCTAGTTGCTTGACTTCATTAGTGACCAATTGAACTTCAAATGGTTCCTTATCCTTAGGATTCTTAGAGGTTGAGGCCATTTTGCGAACTAGGGTTTTAACAAATATGAAACTACATAAATCGGTACATGAAGAATACCTTTAGATCAATGAAATGGTACTTAATCATTGTTGGAATCCGTACAAATGCTTCAATCCTTTTTGAAAATCACTCCTTCACTCTATTCACTCTTGCTTTGTGTTCGTAATGACAAAATGGTCAGAAATATGCCTTATACCCTTTCAAAATATCGCATTTAATGCATGATGCATGTACAGCTGTAAACTTGGCTTCTATGCAATTTTTGTTTCACTCAGCATCCATTGGTTTTCCCATCACCTAGCTACTATAAGAATTTCCCTTACTTGGCAACTACTACTGACTAAGTTTCAACTGGCTTTGGCTAATAGCTTGGCACACGCTAGAATTTACTTAACAATTGAAGAGGACTTTTCACACTTGATAGTAAGATGAAAACTTAAAGATTTAATCTTGGTTTTTCTTTGTTGACTTGCATTTTTATTCATGCTAATTTATCCCTTTCAGTACTAACTTATCTTGGAACTAATGTATGATAAAATATTTAAATATCAGTCTCACACACCTCTTTTTTCTTAATTTGTTGAGATGTGATTACTTGACCTTTCAAGTGAAGTGATCCCTTCATTTGATGTGTTGCATCCATCTTTCTTCCTCCATGTTTTGTTCATCTCTCCTCTAATGTGTTCAACATCTACCTTGCCTTTTCCCTTTTTGAACTCTAAGTTAGGTGCCTTTGTCCTTGTTGGGCAGTGCTTGCTCATATGACCAATCTTCAAATAGCTAAAGCATGTGATTTGACTCAACCATCTATTGTAGCTACCACTAAAATGTGTTCTTATGCAATTCTCAGGGATGTGTCCATACTCTTGACAATAATGATAGCTATTTATTGTATTGTAATCCTAGTTATAGGAATTTTCATAGCTTCTTCCCTTTATTGACTTGTTTGATGACCATGTGGACTTAGATCTGCATTCAAAGGCTTTGCGTCCAAACTTCTGACAATTGTAGCAGCATCCTTCAAATTTAGGTGCATGCATGGTTCTAGTTCTATATTCATATGCCTGATAACCTTGTTTGTTTCACTTGTGGCAATGAGTCAGGTTCTTTGGCTTAGCATTCTTACTCCTACAAACAATAGTTATATGTCCTTTCTTTCCACAATGATGACAAGTAGGTTTAGAATTCTTACCTTTATTGTTTCTTTCTTCGATAGCTTTGGATGATTCTCCTTCTTCAGTGCTTGTGTAGCCCAATCCTAATGTGTCTTTACTGGATCTAGGGGATTTCAGTAGTTGCTCAAAGTACTTGATGGCTTCATTCGGCTTGCTGAAACTTTTTACAAACTTATTTTCTCTTTTTAGGTCATTCTATAATTGCCCGTTCTACAACTTCAATGTAATTATCTCAATGTTGTTAACATTCAACTCATGATGGGCATTCATCATTTGGCTTAAGGTGTCCAATTACATGTTTGAGATCCTAGATAGCTCTATTGATTTTTCTTCCAACTTGTTTGCCAAAATCCTTTTGTCTTCTTCAACCATTGCTTTATCTTCTATAGCTTTCTTCTTTTTCTCAGTCACCTCACATAGCAATATAGCTTGTGATTCTTGTTCCAACTTGAGATTTCTAATTTCCTCAACTTGTGCTCTATTCTTGTCCATGAGATCTATAATTGCTCCATCAATTTCATAGGAGTTACCATCTGCAAATAACTTTGTGGTGTATATCTCTCTATATTGTGTGTCATTTTTTGCTATAGCAATCTCTTTCCTTCTGTTTAGCGAACTTCTCAAGGCATCTCTGGCTTCATTTAGTTGTTGTAGTAAGAGATTTATCTCAATCTCCTAATTCTCAATGGTCTTTCCCAATTCATAAGCTTCCATCTCAAGATCTTTTCTCCAAGCTATAAGGCTTCTGCTGATTGGAACTCAACTCTAATACTAATTGTTGGAAATATAAATGGGGAATGTATACTTTTGAAGGGTGGGGGGGGGGGGGGGGGGGGGGGGGGGAGGGTGGTGGTGGGGGTGAATCAGAAGTACTAATCTCTAAGCTTAAAAAAATTAACTTTAAAACAATGCATGCATAAACATATTGAAATAACATGTAAAGTAAATGCATCCACATAAACACTTGACACCAGATATGATTACCCAAAAACCCTCCAATGAGAAGGTAATACTGGGGTGGGGATGACACCTACAATTCTTCACTACTGTAGTAATAAAGTTCACCTGTTAAGGTTACATAGTTTGACCATTATGATGATCTGCCCTATGAAAGGCCTACCCTATTAAAATCTTACAAAGGATTGTTAAATCACACCCTGTTAAAGGATTTTAACACCCTATTAAAGGTGTGTTTGGCTAAAGGACTTTAGAAAATTCACTTGGGATGTCACCTTGTTAAAGGATTTCACTATGATTGCTAAGTCAAACTTAGTACAAAGGATTTCATCCTGCTCATACAGTTGTTAGAAAGTATAGTAGAATGTTTGATCTGACTACTTACAATCTAGTATTGCTGATTTCAAATCTCAATTTAGTCCATCTTGATCCTTTCTAATCTAATATGAAATTGTTGTATCCTCGATCCTCTGTTCTACAAACTGATTTAGCAATTTTGTCCTTCTTCTAAGTCACCTTGAAACTGATCAATTCACCCCTTTCATTTCCTTCAAAACTTCGCTAGCATTACCTCCTCGCATGAATTCATTCATACTCTTCTCTCTCATATTGAATTATGAGGCTTCATCTCCCTTTAAAAAGACTTTGGTGGCTTAGGGTTAGGTATGAATCTACGATTGAGATTCATTCATTTTTTCTGCTCAATTCCTTCCATTTTTTTGATTGGTTGCATGTTGATCACATAGATTCAATCTTATCTTCAAAGCTTTGAGATCAATCCATAAGTCAGCTCAAAAATGGTTTACATAGTTTTTTGTGCCATCACAAACAACTAGGTCCATTTTGTGTTACTTGACACTTGTTAATACTAATGCTCGGCACATACTATAATTTTGTCTAGCTCAGCACTTGAACTTGCTCAGCATCTATTATTCACTCGACACTTGAACCGCTTGGCACATGAGTGACTCAACACTCATTGCAACTTGACATTTATAGATATTATACTCAGCATATGTTACTAGCTCGGCATGAACTTAGTAAACAACTTAAGTGTGTTGACACTCAATTGTCAAAACCAATTTGAGATCAACATCAATTATCTCAAATGGGGTCTACACATACTTCCCAAACCTTCACAAGGTTTTCACATGAAGCTTCATCAATGTACCACCTTCAACCAAGTATTTTTTGCAAGAAAAAGTACCATAGTCAACCTAGGGCATAATTACAATGCCTCAAAATGACTCCCATCTTCCCATGCTAGTTATTGAAATGTTAAATATTCAATAGGAACACTACTACATTTGAGCTCCAATTGCGATGACAAGTCATCGCAATTGAGATGGTCACCCAGCACCTAAGCGACAATAACAAGCATTGGCCCCCATTGGATGGGCATTAGAATTTTTTTGTCACAATTGTGACAGAAAAAGTCATCGCAATTTGGAAAAAAGCAAGGTGAAGAGTTCCCCTTCACATCGACAGATGTTCAACGATATACCATCACAACTACAATGGCCTATAATTTCAGTCAAACGTCGCAATGACAATGGAAATGTTGTTGGAGCAATGGTCATCCATCTATGGTTGCCATCACAGTGGTGACAACATGTGATGGTAATGTTGTTGGAGCATCAATTTTTGCCATCATAGTGGCGATGACATGTGATAGTAATGTTGTCAGAGCGACAGTTTCCCGTCAGACAAGTCGTCGCAATTGCAATATCATATATATATATATATATATATATATATATATATATATATATATATTTATAATTATTTGCAAAGCTCTACATGGATGGCTACCATACCATCTTCTGTACAAATGTTACGAAGATCTACTCCATTAAAGCCTTGATAAAAGTTGAAATAATCTCAACTATATAGTAATTAATCAAACAACAATTACCAACTTCATAGACTATAACTAAATTTCATAAATCAATGAGTTTGACTATGATGTCCTTCTGCATTGCCTGAAACCAAGAGATTCATATAGTTAGTTGTCATGCAATCATAGGTTAATATTGAGGTTCACTTGGTTTCGAGAATAGTTTAATATTCTCTACTAATCAAGGCCAACCATGTAAAGGTGGAAGCTCATTTTCCCCTTGCCCCCCAGCATGTAAATTCCCCATTAACATCTAAAATCTTTAAGAAATAATCAATCTTTAAAATACAAAAAAAGGTTATGGACCTTCAAAACTGACATCATTTTCCCATCTTCTAGTGCATGTCATTTTTTTGTCACATCCAAAATAATATTCTGCTACTTTGAATTGAGAATGCATGTGTAGGTGCATTCTATATGCATGGACAATAGGAGCTAAAAAAACCTAGCACATTTATATTTATTTAATAGGTCTATGCAGACCTCTAACAAAAATGCAAACTTGTTGATTTTTTTTAGCTCCACCTGATGTCGTATGCATTGAATTGAGTTTGCATATTGAACAATGACATCCTTATACATTGCCTAAAACCAATAGATTCACATAGATAGTTGTCATACAAGCATAGGTTAATGTTGAGCTTTAGTTGGTTTTGAGAATAGGTTAATATTCTCTATTAAATAGGGCCAACCACATGAATGTGGAAGCTTAATTGGCCCCACCCCACTCTAACATCTAAATTCCCCATTAACATCTAAAATCTTTAAGAAATGATCAATCTTTGAAGTATAAAAAAAGGTTCCAAACCTGCAAAAGTGACATCATTTTCCCATCTTCTGGTACAAGTCATTTTTTTGTCATATCCAAAGTAAGAATTTGGCACTCTGAATTGAGAATGCACGTGCAGTTGCATTCTATATGTATGGACAAGAGGTAAAAACATAGCATGATTACATTTATTTATTAGGTCTATTAATTTTTTTAAATTATAGACTATCATGAATATTAGAACTCTAGTTGCTATGGCCAAGAGAATGTTCATGATGGTCTATAACTTAAAATACCTAATTAAAGACCTCTAAGAAAAATGCAAACATGTTGCATTTTTTAGCTGCACCTAATGTCGTATGCATATGAATTGAGATTGCATATTGAACTATAGCCTCCTTCTACATTACTTGAGACCAAGAGATTTACAAATTTAGTTGTCATGCAATCATATAAGGTTAATGTTGAGCTTCACTTGGTTTCGAGAATAATTTAATATTCTCTACTAAGTAGGGCCAACCACATGAAGGTGGAATCTCATTTGGCCCCATGCTACCACCCCACCCCCCCCCCCCCCCCCCCACCATCTAAATTCCTCGTTAACATCTAAAATATTTAAGAAAGGATCAATCTTTAAAGTACCTGAAATGTCCTCATTACCTCCTCCTAATCTCAGGGGAAGTCCATCTTCATTGCTCACAAGCAATTCATCACAATTTTATACTGATTCCCATACATCTAACACGGGTACATCCAGAAATGTCCTCATTACCTCTGCATAAAATGAATCCAATATTACAAAATGCCCCCTAAGAAATAATAGTTCAAGTGAAATAAGCACAAGAAAAATGAGAGAGAAAAAGAGGAATATACTTACCAATAGGCGTTGCCATCCCATTTGTGGCCATGCTACGTATTGAGTGAGTTTTATTGTTTTTCTATTGTGCCAACATCTCTTTGTTTATGTACATGCATACATACATAGACACACACATATGTGTGTGTATGTATATACACATATACATATGTATAAATAGGTACATACATACATACATATAAAGAGATCACAAGGGCATGATAACGAGATGCAAAGATCACAAGGGTATGGTAATGAAATGTAGCGATCACAAGAGTGCATACATACATATATATATATATATATATATATATAGAGAGAGAGAGAGAGAGATCTCTTTTAAGGTGCTAAGTGACTTACCTCAAAATCCTCCACAAAAATAATGCAGACCAAGAAAAATGGGCAGAGTTCGCAAGAAATTTTACAAAAACATATTATAGTAGATATTTTTAGAAAGAAACAAGCCATAACCCAATTAAACGGGTCTAGTTGTTGATTAGATGGTTGATTAAAAATTTCTATAGAATTATCATCATATTAGGTACAATAAAATGAATGAGATGTAGAGATTAGAAGGACACGACAATGAGATGTAGATATCACAAGGGCATGGCAATGAAATGTAGTGATCACAAGAGCACGACAATGAAATCCTAGATCTTCACTAATATATACATACATACATATATACATACATTTACCTTCATACATTCATATACATACATACATATATACATATATACATATACATGTATGTATGTATGTATACAGAGATCTTTTTTAAGGTGCTTATTACATCTTATCCCATTAACAATGATATTAACTCTATCTATTTTCCTTGGTCTATATATATATATATATATATATATATATATATATATATATATATATATATATATATACATACATAAATATGCATAAATATATACATACATACATACATACATACATATACACATACATACATACACACATACATACATATACACATACATACATACACACATACATACATATACACATACATATATACATACATGCATGGTTACATCCTTGGTTTTCATTGCTGGGCCAGCATATGGAGCCTTTATATCAAACCATTTGTTATAAATTGGGGAATGTGCTTCATGCCTAGTATTCAAGGGATGCATCTTCATATGCAATTTTATCACCTTGGAAAATTGTATTTGATCCTACTTGTTGGGAACAACTAATTGTTAATTTTATTGTATCTAATCTTATGACAATTCTACAAGAATTTGTAATCAACCCAGCTAATCAAAAAGTAGACTCGTTTAACTGGGTTATGGCTTGTATATATACATACATACATACATACATACACATAAATAATAGTAATATATGTATTGCGTCTTCATTTGCCTTGCCATTGCTTATAAGACTGTTTCAAGGTTGGGAACCATTTTAACATCCTTTGCATGATTTAGAGGTAATGTCATTATAGTAGAGGCTTCTACAAGGGAATGAGCCTCATCATTATGGCATTTACACAGAAGCAGAACTTGCTTCTTCAACTCCTTACACTCAACTCTTCACTAAAGTTATTCTTCGAGCAGTGAGAATAGCTACTACAAATTCCTAGGAGCCCAGGGACCCTGAACCTATGCTACATTTCCTGGAGACATGGGATAAGTTACTATCGGCTTCAGTACTTCATAACATTCTGGATCATATAGTGATGCCTAAATAAACAGTGGTAGTAGATACTTGGGATCCTTGCAAGAGAGTGTCCCAATACATGCATGGTTACATCCTTGGCTTCCATTTTTGTTCCATCTTATGGAGCCTTTATATCCAACCATTCATTATAAGTTGGGGAATGTTCTTCATAGGTTGCATTCAAGTGATGCATATGCATATGCAATTTTATCACCTTGGTAAATTGTATTTGATCCTGCTAGCTAGGAACAACTGATTGTTTGTTTTATTGTACCTAATTTGATGAAAGTTCTACAAGAATTTGTAATAAACCTAGCTAATTAAAAACTAGACCAATTTAACTAGGTTATGGCTTGGGCATCTATTATTCCTATTTTTCATATGGTTTCAATGTTGGAGGCATATTTTTTTCCAAAGTGGCAGCAAGTTTTGTATCATTGGCTTTGTTCAAATCCTGATTTTAATGAAGTAGCACAATGCCTTTTAGGATGGAAGTGACTATTTTTCCCTGAGATTCTTGGTAATGAGAGGATAAGAAGTCAGCTAAATGTATCCCTTGAAATGATAAATCAAGTTGTAGAGGGTATGACTGTGGAACAACCTGGAGCTAGAGAGAATGTCAGTTGTCTTAGGGTGACGAAGCTGTGCCAATTTGAGGCACTTTAGTAGTACCAAGTAGTAGCAACATATTCTCATATGCACCAGAACATGACATCCAATTTTCCCCTAAAGTGGAATGCACATTGTGGGCAATGACTAGTAATAATTAAGGTTATTACTAGAGACATATTGTATAAACAATACCAAAAGTTCTATATTTAGGTCTATAGATGATTTCTAGTAGCAATCCAACATATATGAAAGTCGGACCCATATTGTGACTATGAAAACAAAATTTACAAGATAATTTACAACATAAACATCAAATCATAAAATGAAATCTCTATCTACTTCACCATACCAAAAAATTTATAATTTCCATATGACCCATTTCAACTTGTATGAAACTCATCTCCAATATTAGATCATCAAGAACTTCTAATCCTTTCATAACTCGCACACATATGTACCAATTAAAGTGCAGTTAAGAAACTCATCTTCATTAGCAGATCATAAACATGAAATCCCTTTACAACCCACACTACCAAAATCTCTATTGAATCTACAAATGAAATACAATGTACCCACCAATTCAAAATCAGTTCCACAGTTAAACAATATAGAGATTTTTGTTTATAACCCACAACAATAAATGATAATCCTTTTGAGTCCAAGGGAAACTCATAGAAAACCCTACTTGAGTTAAATGTGGGACGTGTTTTAGTGTAAGCATACTCCCATTTTCTAAACATATAACCATACCCACAGCTTCCATCACCTAATACAAAATGCGATGGATTTTTATAATAAAATTAATAAAGAAATGAATGATAACAAGCAAAATGTATATGCAAATTTAATAATGGAAGTCACCTTGAGGAACTTGTGTATGCTCTTGGCAAACATGTCATCAAGAATTTTCATGAATTTTTTTTTCTTATACTTGTTTTTGCATGGAACCTTCACACACCTAGTGCTCACAAATGTCTACGTAAGAATGTTTTATTATTTAGATTCTGGAATATGTATGCAACTGGATCAATTTTTCTGTTGTGCCAAGATCTATATGTGTATATACACATATACATACATATACATACATACATATATATATATATATGTGTGTGTGTGTGTGTGTATACATGCATACATATATACATAGATACATATATATACATAAATAATAGTAATATATGTGTTGTATCTACATTTTCTTTGCCATTGCTTATAAGAGTTTCTCTAGGTTGGAAACCACTTCAACATCCTTTGCATGGTTTAGAGGTAATGTCATTGTGGCAAAGGCTTCTACAAGGGAATGAGCCTCATGAGTTAACATATAATGTCTTAAATTAGTTAAGTGCTACCTAACTATGTCCAAGGCATCTACAAATTGGAGGTATACTCCACCTACTAGGTTGCCTGCATACTTGTATCTATGGGATCAAGACCCTTGAACTACTCACTCTAACAAATATGTAATTCTAGTTTCTAATTATTTTGATGTAGTTCTATTCCTATAACCCTTACTGATATTTACTCACCTAATATAGCTCTTCACCATCATACACCCACTTAGGTGAATTAGACAATTTTCTATAATTACAATACTATAATGTCCTAGTACAATCTTTGTGTTGTAGTTTACATTTAATGTAAGGTTAACCTATATATTTCCTAACTCACTCCTTATATAGTTATGTTTAAAAGCTGGTTTTGAAGCATATGTTCCTTTTATTAAATTTAAGATTGATTACCTAAACATCCATACGTGTATAAGCATGGAAAGTTACCTATAATTTCACGAGATCAATTTTTAAAGTACCTATAATGTTCTCATCACCTCCTGCTACTCTTAGAGGAAGTCGAACTTCATTTTTCACGAGAAATTCATTGCACAAGTCCATCCAAAAATGTCCTCATTGCCTCCTACATAAAATGAATCTAATATTAAAAAATGCCCCTTAAGAAATAATAGTTCAAGTGAAATAAACACATGAAAAATGAGAGAGAAAAAGAAGAATCTACTTACCAATAGGCTTTTCCATTGCATCTATAGCCATCCTACTTGTTAAGTGAGTTTTATCGTTTTTCTATTGTGCCAAGATCTCTTTGTTTATATACATACATACACACACATATGCTTATGCATGTGTGTGTGTGTGTGTGTGTGCGTGTGTGTGTGTGTACATACATACATATACAAAGATCACAAGGGCACAACAAAAAAATGCAACAATCACAAGGGCATGTCAATGAAATCCTAGATCTCCATTAATTTCCACAATCCACAAGATCTCTCTCTATATATACATACATACATAGACACACACATGTGTGTATGTATATATATATATATGTGTGTGTGTGTGTGTGTGTGTGTGTGTGTGTGTGTGTGTGTGTGTGTGTGTGTGTGTGATCCTACTAGTTGGGAACAACTGATTGTTCATTTTATTGTACCTAATCTGATGAGAGTTTTACAAGAATTTGTAATTGAACTAGCTAATCAGAAACTAGGTTATGGCTCGTTTCTTTCTAAAAATATTTTCCATGATATGTTTTTTTATAATTTCTTGTGAACTCTGCCCATTTTTCCCGGTTCGCATTATTTTTGTGCAGGATCTTGAGCTAAGTCACTTAGCATGGGTTGAGTGAGTTTTATTGTTTAATTATTTGGATTCTGGAATATGTATGTAGATGGATCAATTTTTCTATTGTGCTAATATATAATAAGCACCTTAAAAATATCTCTTTGTATATATAAAGACTATAAGTTGTGCAATTTGTCATGTATTGCATCTACATTTTCTTTTCCATTTCTAATAAGAGTGTTTCAAGGTTGGGAATGTGCTTCATGCATGGTGTTCAAGTGATGCATCTGCATATGCAATTTTATCACCTTTGGAAATTATATTTGGTCCTACTAGCTGGGAACAGCCAATTGTTTATTTTATCGTACCTAATTTGATGACAATTCTACAGAAATTTGTAATCAACCCAACTAATTAGAAACTAGACCAATTTAACTGGGTTATGACTCAGGTATGTGCTATTCCCATTTATCATATGGTTGCAATGTTGGAGGCAACATTTTTTCCAAAGTGGTGACAAGTTTTGTATCATTGGCTTTGTTCAAGTCCTAATTTTAATGAAGCAACAATGTGGTTTTTAGGGTGGAAAGGACTATATAATGAAGAGGAAACTTGAAAAATTGAATGTTGAAATGAAAGTTATCGAGGATCAAACACCTATGCCAAAGTTACAACACAATGTGAAGTTGATTTTAGATATTAAAAAATATGACATAAATCATTCCCCATTTGTTTTGGTTGTGGAGAGTTGCACGCAAAAGAGGGTGGAGAGCTCCAGAAAAGGTGGAGAGCTTTGAATTTTGGTGGATATTTCATTGTCATGACCTTGTGATCACTACATTTTTTTTTCTTACCCTTATGATCTATGCATTTCGTTGTCATACCCTTGGTAGAGATCAGTGGAGATCTATGATTTCATTATCGTACCCTTGTGATCACTGCATTACATTTTCCTGCCCTTCTGATCTCTACATTTCATTGTCATTCCTGTGTGATCTCTATGCTTTGATTTTGTTGCCATGACATGCCCTTGTGATCTCTATTCCCTTTACACTACAACTTCGGGGTCAAATTGCGATGGCAATTTGTGACGGTAGTGTAATTTGTGGTGTATTTGGGCCCAAATATAGTGGTGCTTTGTGATTTTCTTCAAGGGGAGAAGAGGTACCTATGTAAATGTAATTTCATTTTCCTTCTAAACATGCATCTCTTTATATTTCCTCCAACAAGTGATTAGAAAATATTCTCTTTATGTATATGTATCTGTATATATACATACATACACACACATGTGTGTGTGTCTATGTATGTATGTATGTATATATAGAGAGATCTCTCTGTTTATATACATATGTACATACATATATACATAGACACACATATGTGTGTATGTATGTACACACACACACACACACAAACACACACACACATATATATATACATCCTAAGGGCATGACAACAAGATGCAGAGATACATGTATACATACATACATAATATGTACATATACACATACATACACCTACATATGCAACTTTATCACCTTAGAAAACTATATTTGATCTTTATTCAATCACCAAGATATAATATAATCTGTAAGTACATAATTCTACATACTTAGTTTGGTATGAATAGTTTTGATTGAATTTTTCTAAGGAGAATGAGTCTACTCATGACGATAATGGCTCCATATATTAGGTCTTTAGAGGAGAGAGACTTACATAAGATTAAATGTTGTTTATGGACATGGGATGATTTGTTTGTGATTCTAATATATCTCCCTCCATTTTGAATTTCTATATCATCAAATTACTAAATACAAACTACTGGACTTGGTTTTCTAAAATGGTATGGGCTACTTGGAATTGTCAAACTTGAACTGTTGAACCGTACATTTAGATTGATGAACCAACACTTTGAGTCACTAGTTCATGTTCAAAACCTTTGGCCTTTGACATGTGAACTTTGATTTTGATTTGTGGTCCATGGACTATTATGAACCAAAATACACCTAAATGTTCTTGGAGACATATGAAAGCATCTACACAAATTGATATGAACCATTCAATCTAAATTATAGAGTCTATGAATCTTAGTACTCTAATCCAAGCCAAGAGCCTTCATGTGAACATTGAAACCACTAAACTACCTAGGACATTAAAATTATCGAACATATGAAGCTCCTTGAACCAATGAAACATTATGAAATAGGTTCAATGAGGTTCAAAACCCAAGAGGGACTAAGATATAAACCTCAAACAAGGGTTGTGTGCTATGGTGGGGTAGGAGGAAGATGATGTGTGAATGGTTGATCGTGCAAGTTGCAAAAAATTAGGGTGTCAATTGCAAGTAGCTTCATTAATTTGATAAGGGAATCAACTTTGAAAGTGAGATGATCAAAATTGGCATGTCCATCCTTATGATAGATGTCTCTATCTCATAATAGAAAATTACATCAAACAACAAAGAAAAAATTATTAAATGTATGGAAAATTAGAAGAACATTCACCTATAATATTTTTGAAGGACAAAAATATAATAAAAATATAATTTGGTGGAAAAAACCATGAGCTATGTGGCTCCACATTGTGGCTATTCCACTATCCACTAGTGGAAACTCTTCATGATAAATATGAAGATCTTGAAATTTAAAAAGATAACTATCAGAGATCTATATTAACAAGAGTAATAGTTGTAGCTTTATAATTCTAGTATTATTGATTATGTTAAACAAAATGTTCAATAAAACAAGTATGAAGTAACATAAATGGATCGTCTACACAATCCTATTATGACTTAATGTGAATGCACCTGATCATTACCTAGACGATATTATGCATGAGACCTTTACTCCATCACCAAGAGATCATATAATATGTAAGTACAGATTTCTACATATTAAGATTGGTATGAATAATTTTGATTGAATGCAAGAATTATTTCTTGTGTGAATTCAAGACATGAATGATTAATTTAATATAGCACAAGTATTATGCAAGTGTGTATGTATGCATGTAAAGTAGTTCACATAGTGAATTGATATACATATATACATACATATATGCATACAATCATCATAATCAATTATCCTTGAATTTGACCAAAGCTATTATATATTAACATGGAGATCACAAGACCACAACATGACAATAAAATGCAGAGATCACAAGGGAATGACAACAAAATCCTAGATCTCTATTGATCTCCACCCTCTTTCACGTTCAACTCTCCATGATCAATCAAAATAAATGGGGAATGATTAATGTCATGTTTTCTTTTCTTTTTTGTTTATAATCCATAATCCACAATCTACAAGATCTTTGTGTATATATACATACATACATATATACACATACATACATACATACATACAGACATACATACATATATATATATATATATATGAAAACAATAATGCACTTTCTAGGAGTTTACAATTGTTCAACAAAATTAATGTTTTACTTGAGATAATGCACTTGAAGAATTGTTAGCTTAGAAGCAAGAACGTGGTGTTGAAATAGTACAAAAAGTGCTTGACATGAGAGCTCTGCAAATGAGGGTGTTGACCAATCTTGAAAACTTGTATGTTGAAATAAAAGTTATCAATTATCAAACACCTATGCCAGAGTTATAGTGCACTGTGAAGTTTATTTTAGATAAGGTAGAGGCAAATATTTAGAAGTTTGATAATCAAAATTTAAAGCATGAGAACGAAGGAGAAGGAGCAGCTTTAGAAAGAGAAGGAGGAGCGGCTTTAGAAAGAGACTGTACGGTAGAAACAATAGCTAGACAACATATAAATATTATGGGAACCACTGGATAGAATCCAAAAAAGTGTTGCAGTAGGTATTATGACATTGGAAACACTAGTTAAATTGGTCTAGTTGCTAATTAGCTAGGTTGATTACTTCATTACTATATGATCCAATAGTAATTTTAGTTATTATTTTGACATACATGAAAACATTATTATTAGTCATTATTATGTATACATACATACATGAAAATGATAATGCACTTTCTAAGAGTTTACAATTATTCAACAAAATTAACGTTTTACAAGAAAATGCACCTAAAGAACTATTATCTCAGAAGTGAGAAAATGGTGTTAAAATAGTACAAAAGTTTCTTGACATGAGAGGTCTACAAGTGAGGGTGTTGACCAATATTGAGAACTTTAATGGTGAAATGTAAGCTATCGATGATCAAACACCTATGCCAGAGTTACAACACAATGTGAAGTTGATTTTAGATAAGGTAGAGGGAGATATTCAAAAGTTTGATAATCAAAATTTAAGGCATGAGAGAAAAGGAGGAGCGACTTTAGAAAGAGAAGGAGAAGGAGCAGCTGTAGAAAGAGACTGCACGACAAAAATAACAACTAGACAACATAGAGGATGTTATGGGAGCCACTAGATAGAATCTAGGAAAGTGTTGCGGTAAGTACTATAAAATTGGAATCACTTGCAAGTGTCTTTGAGAATTCATAGTCCAAATATCAAATTCTTATAACAGTGTTTCAAGGTTGGAAGTTCAATAGCCTATGCATGGTTTAGAGGTAATGTCATTATGGCAAAGGCTTCTATAAGGGAATGAGCCTCATGATTATGGCATTTAAATAGAAGTAGAACCTGCTTCTTCAACTCCTTACACTCAAATATTCACTGAAGTTATTCTTCAATTTTGCATATGCAATTTTATCACCTTGGGTAACTATATTTGATCTTACTAGCTGGGAATAGTTGATTGTTCATTTTATTGTACCTAATCTAACAACAATTCTATAGAAATTTTTAATCAACCCAACTAATCAACAACTAGACCCATTTAACTATGTTATGGCTAGTTTCTTTCTAAAAATATTTGCTATGATATATTTTTGTAAAATTGTGATGTCCCCACTTCTTATTAGGTTTGAAAATTGTAACCTGCAACCATTTGTCAGTACAATATCAAAAAATTGTATGTAAAACATATTAGCAACATTAGATTTTAGTAAATACTAATCTAAATACTACTAAAGCTACCCATCCTAATCCTTCAAAAGGAATCCTTTCTCCAATCACCTAACCCTCTGGTGAGAACTACGTCTGAATTAGGAAATTGTCATAGAAAGAACTTCTCCCTTAGGCCTTTTTTGGGATCTCTAGTAACACTACTTGGTAGAGATCCCACCTCTACCAAGTCTTTGTCTCTAACATATGCATATGTTTGATTGCTACAATATATATATATATATATATATATATATATATATATATATATATATATCCTTTAAGAGATTCTCTAAAATCTCCCTTTGAATTCCAATTAGGAATCTCAACATTCACAAGGAATGCCCTCTAATATTTGTGAGTTCTCTTAAGAGAATCATGACATTCTTACCGAATGCCCTCTACCAAGAACTACTTGATCTCTATAATAATCATAAGTTCCAATTCACTAAGTTTTATTCTCTATGAAATAATTTTCATTTATAAGCACTACTCACTAATGATAACTTACATAAGTTACACATGCTTGTACCTTGTAATTAATCCTCTATAAGTTCTTCTTTCTTTGTAGAACTTACATTATTGTTCTCTATTTGTTTATCACTATCTTGACTTTGTTAATGCATGGGTCTCTTTGGGAGTGTGCTATTTATTATAATAAAATATTCTATTTTCTTCCATCAATGTCTTATCACTGTTGTATAGTTTCTATCCTTGTTTAGCCTTACTATTATAGTCAATTTCCATTATACAGTTTAAGTGACATATCTTTTGTCTTTCTTGTTGGTTAACTATTATTAGTGTAAATAATTATTATTTACACTTTACTTTAGTTTACTTAGGATAAATGCATTATTTTATTATTTATTAGGTTAGACACCTAGGAGCATGCGTGCTCATATGAGTTGTCATGTTGAGAACATAGGAATAAGCAACTCTAATTTAGCACATGGTGTCTACAACACTGGAGTTTGCATAATTAACTGAGTTGTCATGTAGACAACATAGCTGTTTGCACTCTTAATTAAGCACATGGTGTCTACAACATAATTTTACATGGTACACCTTTGTAGGCTTATCCTCTTATCATCACACTAACTCATGTGCTTAATGGAGGATAATCCACTCTTGGTGGACATGTGCTTAGTTGTGAGGCTTATCATATTGCTAACTCCTAGACATTCTAGAAGCATTCTAGAGGCCTTTATATTCAGGCACTCCTAGTGTACTGGACATCAATTGAATTTCATATTGTTATTTTGATCATGCTCTATTGGTCTATTTTGTGCTAGTTGTTGAGCTCCTTGGTCTTGGATGATTTTTTCCTAAGGAAAATTCTGACATGGTATCAGAGCTGAGGGAGATTCTCTTCACATGGCCATTGGAGACCTTTGTTGCTTCACCTCTTGAAGGACCCTAATTTAGATCTAGAGTATAGGATTTATTGGGAGCGTCTAGGGCCAAGGCAGACCTCACCATTATGTCTGGAGCATCAATTTGGTGAAATTTGACTATAAATTTGCCTACCCTAGGCCATAGTCAAATTTGAGGCAATTTTTTTTTGCAAACCGACACCTGAAGGCCCAATTTGTAGAATTTGGTATGATTTATTAGATCTGTGAATTATTTTTTTAGATCTAAATTTAATTTCTCTACAATTTTTGGATTTGTATTTTTGAAAAAAATTCATCCTATCAAGCTAGTAGAGAAAAAAAATTGTAGGACTCAAGTGGTGAAATCCCAACCCCCGTATAGAATATTCCATATTCTTGCATATTCCATTTTACCACATAACCAACGGTTTCATCTAATATTTTCGGTGGGCATATTACAATGCGGTAGCATATCTATCCAACAACCACACTTCAAACCCTAATGGATCTCCAAACAACTGGCAACTTACACTTAGGTTTATAGATCAAGCGTCAGCCCTTTTAAAGTCCAATGCACTTGCATGTGGGACTAATCCCACAGCACCCCGTCGAAACCTTTCCCCGTCAGCCACCAAGATTCTTGCCATCGACGATCTTCCAACCTCCTGGCAATTGACATCCATTCTTCAACATTTCAAATAGCCCTCTGGCCACCTACAATTTTTTGCTAGCAATTTAGATTTTTTGGTAACTTTCTTCCATCAACAAGCGACTGTCGGCTGACAAAACCCTTCCAGTAGGCCATGCAACACCATTAGACCCTACCATGCAACATCCACTGCTTCCTCCACATGGCATGACAATCTATCACATCATCAACTCCATATGCCATGTTAGTTGTGCTATCTCACCTGACACATCAAGCATCCACATTAACCTACCAACTTAGTCCAACATGTCTGCAGTGATGTCGTTAGTTTGTACCTGCCATGTCATCTGCAAACCCCTTTTTGTTGATGTCAGCATTTCATGTCACTAAATCTGATGGTTGTTTGATCATCATCAGTAGGCCAAATTGCACTACCACGATGGTCATTTGGACATCAAATTTAACACAGTGTTTTCCTTTGCAGACCGCCTCTTGATATGTAGTTTTGATTTGACAGTCTAACTTTGGGAGGCCATATCTCAATCATCTGGACTCCAAATCAAGTGTAATTTTTTTGATTTTGGCTAGAATTTCCTAAAAAATTTAGTAGTGTTGTTATTTTCTAGTTTTGGTACATGGATTTGTCATAAATTGAATTTTTTGGTGACTGTACCTATCTAATCCTACATTTTGCAAATTGAAATGCTCCGTACAAGCTCATCTGGACACATTTTCAGGTTCCATTTGTTTTGAAAGTGCTTAATTTTTTATCTACTTTTCAAATATGCAATCAAATTATAGGCTTGTGTGCACAAAAATACCACTTCCAAAAATAGGTCCTTACTTGCATTGTATTGCTTCAAAATTGTTGTATTTCTGAGCTACATTGTAAAGTTCCAGATTTGAACTCTAAGGGGAGGTTGTAAACAACAAAAGTAGAAGCCCACTTTTTTCCATTTTGACAAGTGGCCTATTGTAAATACACTACATATAAAGTGTAAAAAGCATTCATTTGGGGGGGTTTTTTGGATTAGTGAAAAAGGGGGTGTGTATTGTGTTCTTGTGTCTCCTTGATATTGTGCTCTTTCTTTTTGCATTATGGGTTCTTTTTCAAAGTTAACTCCACATAATTATGCTACTTGCAAAGAAAACATAAAGGAATCATTGGTTGGAAAAGGTTTACTATGTTATCTAACTAGTGCAGCAAAGAAACCTGGTGATGATGTTAATGAGTCTCGTAAAGAAGATTGGGAATTCAAACAAGAAATGGCCCTAGGAACCTTGTTAAAGAATATCTCAGATCTTGTCAAATATCACATTAGGAACTTCACCAATCCAATAGAAATCTGAGGTAAACTTGAAGCATTGTATGGGACAGTAGATGAAGATATGGCCTACACCATTGAGGACAATCTTCTCAAATTAGATTCTAGTAACTTTGACACCATCAAAGATTATCTTACCCAAGTAGACATGTATAGGGTACAACTTAAAGATTGTGGTGAACCCATCAAGGATGGAAAGTTGATCAAACATGTGATGACTCATCTTCCACCTGAATATGCAGCTTTTGTTTCTAGTTGTAAGACTCACAAATTAACAATGGGTAGTGCCTTCACTAAGCCTTCATTCAAGTCATTTTTAGGAATATTGGTCTAAGAACATGAAAAGTTAGTGAGCATGGAAATTCTCTAGTCTTCCAAGACCAAAGCCTTGGTTGCTAATGAAGAGAATTCAAGTGGTAAAAATTCAAACAAGAAGCAAAATCAGTGGAAGGCTAAGCCAAAAGATGACACACAAAAATCCTCCTCTAAACAAAAATCTTCCTCTCATCAATCTTCCTCCACACAGAAACATTCTTCACAACAAGGCAAGTCTTTTTTCAAAAACAATAAGAAGGGGAACAACTCCAACAAAAGGGAGAAGAAAACTTGTGCCTATTGTAAGAAGAATGGTCATGATGAACATGAGTGTAACTATAAGTAGATTGATGAGTTGCTAAACATAATGAGGAAACACAAAATTGATGTACCAAATTCCTATAAGGATAAGGGATCTTCAACCACTTCAAAAGGTAAGGGACAAGCTTTGGTAGAAAGTACAAACAATGCTAAGGAATGGGTTCTCGATTCAGGAGCTACACATCATATGGGAGCTTCAAGGGAGCATTTTTCCTCTTTGAAACCATCAAATGTAGCTTACATCTATGTTTGAAATGACACTCAAGTGAAAGTTGAAGGAAAAGGGAATGTTGAGTTGGACAATGGAGTCTTCAAGAATGTTCTTCATGTTCCCAACCTTAGCACCAACCTTCTTTCAATCTATCAAATAACTCGCTATGGATGTGGCAACAAAGTAGAGTTCCTTCTTGATTTAGTTGTGGTGAAAAATCTTAAGGATGATTCTATGGTGGCGATTGGAAAGGTTGATCATGAGACAAGTCTTTATTCTTTTCCTCATTTTGTGCCTAAGTCCACTTCCCTTGCCTTGTTGACCCACTCAAATTCAAAAAGTAAACTATAGCATGAAAGATTTGGACATCTCAATTATCACTACCTTCAAAAACTTAGCAACAAGGATATGGTCATTGGTCTACCTCAAGTTAAGTATTCAGAGGGTGTATGTCTAGGTTGTGAAGCAAGCAAGCATCTTAAAGAGAAATATGACAAGGGGAAGTCTTGAAGAGCTACTATAGTTCTTGAATTGGTTCATAGTGACATAGTTGGCCCATTTTCAATACCATCATTTGGTAAGGCTCACTATTCTCTCACCTTCATTGATGACTTTTCACGCTACACTTGGGTCTTCTTTCTTGCTCATAAGAGTGAAGTGTTTGATAATTTTATCACCTTCAAACCTCAAGTTGAGAAGCAATCAAGGAAATCCATCAAGATTCTACATACAGATAATGGAAGGGAATATGTGAACTCTAGGCTTATATACTTTTTCACTCATGAGGGTATTGATGTACAACATTTAGTTGCATACACTCTACAGTAGAATGGTGTAGCTAAAAAAAAGAATAGAACCCTTAAGGAGATGACCACTTGTATGCTTCAACATAACTCTCTAGATCAAGTTTTTTGGGAAGAAGCCATGTGTTGTGCCAATTACATCCAAAACAGAAGTCCCCATAAGGCTTTAGATGGAATTACACCTTTTGAGGCTTGGTGTGGCAGAAAACCAAGTGTAAAACACTTTAAAGTTTTTGGTTGTCCAGCATGGGCAAAGATACCTCTACAAAAATAAAAGGGATTGGAACCTCAAAGAAAACCTTGTATATTTGTTGGATATCTTGACCATCTTAAGGCATACAAACTCATGGATCCAGAGACACATGAAATATTCTTTGAGAGGAGTGTTCACTTTGAAAAAACTTGTCCAAGTTTGGCTTCTTCAACTCCTCCTTCTTCCTCCTTCATGGAAAGTGATGATAGTGATGATAGTGACTTGGAAGATGATATTCTTCAATGTTGAATTGCAAGACACCACCTTCACAGGGTCCACAAATAGTTGAAGATATTTCTTCTTCTTCTTCCACTAGACCTCGTTGGGCACAACAAACCCTTGATTTAGCAGGTTCATTGGTGGGGAATCCTTTAGATACTAGGAGGACAAGGTCACAACACAAATAATTTACTTATTCTTATATTTCCATTGCTTCTAATCCACAATCATTTAAGGAAGCATCAGGGATTCTTGAATGGGACAAGGCCGTGGAGAAAGAATATAACTCTTTGATGAAACATAACACTTGGGACTTAGTTCCCCTTCCTAAGGGAAGAAAGTTGGTTCGGTGTAAGTGAATCTATCAAACCAAATTTTTAGCGAATGGAAGCGTGGATAAGCATAAGGCAAGACTTGTTACCAAAGGTTTCTCACAAGTTCTTGGTATTGACTATACTGAGACCTTTGCACTAGTTGCTAAGATGAACTCCACTCATTTGACACTAGCTATTGTTGCAGCTTATGGTTGGGTTGTACATTAGATGGATGTGAAGAGTTCATTTTTGAATGGTGATTTTCATGAGGATATTTATATGGAGTAGCCATAGGGGTTCATATAGGATTCTACTATGGTTTGCATATTGAAGAAGTCTATCTATGGTCTTAAGCAGGCTCCTCAGACTTGGTATGCCAAGATGGATTCCTTCCTACTCTCAGCAAGATTCACTAGGTGTCATTCAAACTTGAATGTATACATTCTTCAAAGGGATGAATCACACTTGATACTCATTATTTATGTAGATGACTTGATCATTACAGGAAGTACTCCACCCATCATTGCCAATGTCAAGACTTCTCTACAGGATAGATTTGCTATGATAGACTTAGTTTTACTACATTATTTCCTTAGTATTGAGATCACATAGTCTCCAGGAGGCATCACACTTTCTCAACCCAAGTATGCTCTTAATTTTCTTTCTTGATTTCACATGAGTGACTGCAAACCTGCTCCTACTCCCTTTCTTTCAGGTGTCAAGTTAGAGGCCAAGTGTACCACTCCACTTGTTGATGCTACATTGTACAGACAATTGGTTGGGAGTCTCATCTACTTGATACATACATGTCCTAACATAGCTTTTATAGTTGGCATGGTTTTTTGCTTCATGCAAGAGCAACATGGGCTTCATTAGAAGGCTGCCAAATGCATCTTGAACTACATACAGGGTAAACATACACATGGGATACACTGTGCAGGAGGTATTGGACTTCAACTGGTTGGATATACAAACTCAAACTATGTAGGGGATCTTAATTCTTGCAAGTCTACTTCAGGTTACATGTTTCACCTTGGTTCCAGCCCCATTTGTTGGCAGAGTAAGAAGAAAAATAGTATTGCTCTTTCTTCAACTAAGGCTGAGTATCAAGGTGTTGTCACTGCTGCCACAGAAACCATTTGGTTACAACACATTCTGAAGGAGTTTGGATTTGACATACCTAAACCCACAATCATTCACTACGATAATCAGAGTGCTATTGAGATCTCAAAACATCCAGTTCAACATCAATGGACCAAACACATTGAGATTCATATGCACTACATCAGAGAGTTAATACATGAGTAGGTTATTGCATTACAATATTGTCCTATAGCAGAGCAAGTAGTAGATATCTTCACCAAACCCTTCACTTAGGTCAAGTATATCCATTTGTGAGATCTCTTGGGGGTGTGGGATGTTCTGAAAGGGGAGTCCCTTGACTTCTCTCTTCTTTCTTTTGGGAATGATCTTTTCTCCATCTACGGTCTTCTTCTCTCTCATCTTCATTATTGTACTTATCTCTCTTTTTGGGGGAGGGTTTTTCCCATGAAGTTTTTCCTCTTTCTCCACTTTATGAGATTGCATTGCATCTTTGTATATAGAGCATTTTTTTTTACCTGGGTACCTAACATGGCCTGGTAGTCGAGACCCATTATGCAATTTATCATAGCTTTTGTGAGCTTAAGTGCATTCCCCTAAGTTGCACTTAAGGGGGGATGTTAGTGTAAATAATTATTATTTACACTTTACTGAAGTTTAGTTAGGATAAATACATTATTTTATTATTTATTAGGTTAGACACCTAGGAGCATGCATACTCATATGAGTTGTCATGTTGACAACATAGGAATAAGAAACTCTAATTTAGCACATGTTGTCTATAACACTGAAGTTTGCATAATTAATTGAGTTGTCATGTAGACAACACAGTTGTTTGCACTCTTAATTAAGCACATGGTGTCTACAACATACTTTTATGTGACACACCTTTGTACACTTATCCTCTCATCATTGCACTAACTCCTCTACTTAATGTAGGATAATCCACTCTTAGTGGACATGTGCTTAGTTGAGAGGCTTTTCATATTGCTAACTCTTAGACATTCTAGAATCATTCTAGAGGCCTTTATATTTAGGCACTCCTAGTGTATTGAACATCAATTGAATTTCATATTGTTATTCTGATCATACTCTATTGGTCTATTTTGTGCTACTTGTTGAGCTCCTTATTCTTGGTTGATTTTTCCCTAAAGAAGATTCTTACAACTACACTACTATTCAAGCCTCTTACACTTGTCCTCCAAGCCTCTTACACTTGTCCTCCAATGTTGCAATGGCTTTCGCTTGTGCCTTGTATACTAGTTCCCTTTAGTACTAATATTAGTCATACGATTTATACTGGTTGGAGGTGTTTTTCTATGTCTACTCTATATGTTGATGTCTTTCTCTATGTTTGTTCAGGCCCATTGTCTCTAAGTCCTATCACTCACTGCAATGTTGGTGTTTAAGAGAGTTTACTTATCTCGCTATTGGCTTTGTTGGTTCTGAATGGTATTTGTTTGTACTATCGATATTGCACCACCAACTTTTGTGTAACATTGTCTCTGTATGATGTTGCATAACTCTTACATTGGATCGTTGTTTAATTGTTGTCCACACTGGAGTTGATTGGGTTACAAGTCTCTATCTTGCACAGGAGTGTCTATCTCTTCAACGGTGTTTAATATAATTCATACCTTCATATGCGATTAATTCTTCTTCTGTATGTTCAGCTAGGATTATTAACAATGTTCTCTGCTTTGTTTGATTACTCCATCGATATTCACCTTTCTCGAATGATTAGCTTCAGCTATCAATAGATGACCAAGAAAGTCCTCTATCCATTGACGTCAAACAATATATGAGTTCTAGTTTATTATTTCCATAATCTCTTGATCTTGGTTTCCCATTTATATTAATTTAGAAATAGATGAAATTCCTCATATGTTCTCCTTCCCATACCTGCTCCCCTCTCACGATCTACTCAATGGCTCTTTATATGAATTGCCTATGGTGAAAGGGCATGTCTGTTGGACCCAATGGTTGTGATTCTAAAGAATTCTAGGACTCAATACTTTATCTTTTATTAAACCAATTGATTTATTTATTCCCATGATCTCCATGTAATGGCTAATACAATAAATGATTTATCCTTAGTCGGTTATCTATAAAGATCGTATTATAATGAAATGATTATATTTTATATTTTATATTCTTACTTATTTAATATTATTATATTATTTCATCATCATAATCTTTTATTTATTTATTTATTTAGATTACTATATTTATAATTATAAATCTTTGATTATTTAATATTTGATCTTATTTTTTTAATTATTATTACTCTAGAAGGGGATATTACAAAAAAACTTTGTGAACTCTGCGTGTTTTTCCTAGTCTACATTATTTTTGTGGAGGATCTTGAGGTAAGTCACTTAGCATGGGTTGAGTGAGTAAATTATTTTTTTATTATTTGGATTATGGAATATGTATGCAACTAGATGATTTTTTTTGTTGTGCTAAGATGTAATAAGAACCTTAAAAATAATCTCTAAATATACATGTTTAGAAGGAAATACAAAGAGATACCTATTTAGAAGGAAAAGAAACAAACATTTACATAGCTCCCTTGAAGAAAATCATAGAGATAGGGCACGACAATGAAATCATAGAGCAAGGGCATGGAGATCAAAGGGCATGACATGGCAACAAAATCATAGAGCAAGGGCACCACAATGAAATGCAGAGATATGCAACAAAAAAATCATAGAACAAGGGCACCACAATGAAATGGAGAGATCACAACAACAAAATGCACCAATGAAAAGGGCACAACAATGTTTAGAGCTCTCCACCCTCTTTCATGTGCAGCTCTCCACCACAATCAAAATAAATGGGGAATGATTTATGTTGTGTTTTCATTTTTTTGTTTATACTCATGTAAGCGTTGCAATTACAATGCTGATGTTAGTATTGTGATGACATTAGGGACAATTGCAAAATAAAAAAATGAAAATCACCAAAAATTACACCATTTCCGTCACAATTTGACACCAAATGTTGTAGTGGAAGTATCATTCCACCAAGTTACAAGGTCATGCAGTGGGTGGAATGGTTAAAACAAAAAATTATTCTTTCAAGGCTTGTTGATGCCTATGCCCATGTAGTTTGCTGTAGAAAATTTAATGAAAAATGTCAAACCAATTGGAAATGAAAGCTAACTCAGAGCTTTTTCACCTCTTAACAATTTTGTTGCATGGAAAGTTTGTACCAAATTGTGCAGGCCTGAGATATAAGGAAAAAAAGTGGAAATGTTGATCTAAAAACAATGATTTCTCATTGCAAGTACTTCCTTCTAAACTCCAATAGACCCTTTGGTCAAAATAAATAGAGGTACATTCATAATTCATAACTAACATTTGAATGTTAATGAACATCGAACCACCTTCAGAGCACTTTTTGCAACAAAACTTGTATTAACAACTTTTACCCAACTTAACTCCAAAGCCCAAATAAGGACCCAACGACCTCAAACCATTATCATTACCCCATTTGATGCCTTTGACAACCTTTTGCCTAATAATGATAACTTTGACAACATTGAGAGAGTCGGCACCACATATTGGATTCAAACATTACAAATTTGTTTCAAAGACCTTATCACATGAAAAATGGTAATTTTTGACTTCATTACATCTTAAGATAATATTAAACCTATAAATAACTTGTAGTAACCAAAAACAAGCATATGGCCACCAAGGTGTTGTTGCACCAATATCCATAACATATTGAAATCTCTTAAGTACATTTAGTCTACGATTCCCAATGATGAGAGAATTGATAGAAATTTCACTGTCATTAATTAAGATGCCAAAATAGTCCTTTTATGCTTGAAGTAGCTATAGGGTATGAAGACACTTGCAAAGTCTTATTTGCATAAACTAAATTTTCTATGAGAAAAGTTTAAGAGCACTATATGTGATTTCCCAAGTTTCACAATTTATCCCATCTAATGGTTGCACTTAGTAACAATTACAATAAACTTGAGATTGTCTATAGTCATAAAATGTAGTATTAAATGTGTGTAACTAGATTAAGTGTTTGTGATATTCATGGTTATTGATTCAATCACTAATAGGTGTTAAAGTTGTAGCTTCAATTGAATTGAAAGGTGTGGTATATACTACTCACACTCTCATATATGTGTGTATCGTGCTCTTCTCATATTATTAGGGTGGTAATTTAAACCACTATAATATATAAATGTTGAACTCCATTTAACTGCAGTCTCATTTTGTCATTGAGGACTATGTTATTAAGGTTGACTAAGTTAAGTCCACGTGTGAAACTTGTACCACCTAGAATCATGTCCCTACATGAACATGACTGTCTATCTTTTATACACACACACACACTATTGGAGAGAAGATTATCTATTAACAACATGATCAATATCTACAAGAGCGAAACACATACTTGCAGTCATCATTCGATATAATCTATTAGCTATTTTACCTTGGAGGATTATTGTCATAGTTTATCTAAAGATTACTATTGTATATTGTTATTTGTTCTGAGTACTTGGATAGTTCAAAATAGCCACCAAGCATAGAAGGTTGATAAATAGAAGTTATTTATAAATCAGAACCATGGCCTAAAACACTACAATACTCACTCGGTTACTCTATCAGAGATAGAGTTATTCTTTACATGGTATCATAGCCTACCTGATAGAACATAAATAATTAGTTATCATTTAAACTTCAAATTGCACTAAATGGTAAAATCACATGACCAACACACATTTCATTATGGAAAAATAAATGTTATGTGAGGAGCTCATGTTGAGTGCTTAGGCCCCTTGGTTTTATACTCACAGTGTCCTCTATCCTAATACCCAAATTAGTTGCACTAGATGTTTTTGATGTCAAAAATCTCTCTCTTCTATTTTTGATCAAGGTAATATTGATGACACTGGTAGTTGTCAAAAAACTGGTTTTGGCTTCAAAATGCAGTTGCATAAAGCTTTTGAGAAATTTGGTTAGACATGAAGTCTCTCAATTTTCATGCCAAGAGTTTCCCTCAATTAGTGCCTTCATGGTCTCACCATGGGCGCAATTCCAAAATGATTAGATAAGTTATCCTTGCCCCTTGAAGAAATCATGTGCTTATTTGGTGGCTAAACATTGTTCTCCATGCTATGTAATATAACAAAAGAGGACTAATCTGTGTTGCATAAATTATTTGCATGTTAGCACATGTCAGATAGGAAATTGTTTTGGTTATTAGAGCCTTGACCCTATCAATGTACATGATTGTGATTTGATTAGTGTAGATCCTACTTGCATAATCCACCAAAGGAGAAGACAATGTACTAGTCATCTAATCCCATTCTTAAGGAATAATGAGACTAATAACAAAGATAACAATGAGCATGGTGGAATGAGATTTATATAGTCATAATTCTTTGGGGATTATCAAAGTCTGACATAGAGGGCTAATATTGTCATGCGCCATGGAAAATTTAATATTGACACATTAATGATGGCATTTTAGGATTTCAATGTTGTAGCAACTTTCCATTATGAGCACACTCTGCATTCTAATAAGGTCCCCATTAGATATATATTACTTATCTCATAATGATTATGGGATGCAAAATAAAAAGATGTGTGTGAGATAAACATATGTTTTATATATAGTAATTGATTATTAGTGTAGCATATTAGGTTCATTAAAGTGGATAAATAGACGATAAGAATATGAACACATGTAAGGGAAATTCTAAATAAGATTTCAAGAGTTGTAAATATATAATTGTTGGGATAAGGTGACTCAGCGTTAACACATTTTATTGCTTTATTTGTGCTTTCTTGGAAAGTTGCTAAATGAAGCTGGATTCTTCCACAAGAAAAGACTTGGAGTAGAAAAATAGAAAGCTTCTATTTTTTGGTGATTTATTCTATTATGCTTTGTTTTTATGCAAAGATTGTGCATAAGGAAGTTTCTAAAATAATTTGTAGATGCTTTAGAAATTGTTTCCTCTTGTATGAAAACTCTATAAGTACAAAGCATTTTTGTATATAAAGAAGAGAGAGATGAGAAGTTATTTGCACAGGGTTATGCTACCAGATTTTCTCTAGAATGGAGCAAGATGTAAATCTCCACGTGAAGGCTAAAAATGTATTTTAACTTGTTACTAAATAATACATTAGCTTGATGGTTTGGAGGGTGGGGTTTTTTACTTGGAAAGGTTTTTCCCAAGTATATCTGTGTTCTCTATTCTATCTCTTCTTCTAGTTCTATGAGTGTAGAATAATAATCTATATGTTGTAATGTTGCTGAAATTTATTTAGATTGGTAAATTGCAACCACTTTCCTTTAAGGCTTTAATTGTGGGAAATCAACTATGTTTGTTTCTGCTTTTATGGCGTAGTAGTATGCACTTGTGTTTTCTTATTAGAAGTTGTTCAAAGAACTATTGTATACAGGATGTGCATATTGATCTCAGATGAATTTCTAGGATGCTCTCATTTTCCTTCAATTGGTATTAGAGCCCATTTTTGTGAATTGCATGTTGCTTGTATGTGAGGATTCACAAAGTTTTCAATTTTGGGTATTTCTTTTGTTAAGATTTCTTAGCTTGTAAAGATTGAAGAAGTTGTTTTGAAGAAATTGATTAATAATTAATCATTTAATGAGTGGAAATATTGCAGTTGATTTATTCTTTCAGGAGACAACAAACATTTCTTGAAGGATGGTGAAGACAGGGAAAATAGAGTTGGTCATGTTGAAATGACATTGATTTGGAGTTCTTGATTGATAGCAGAATAATTCTTGATGCATGGGTATTTGAAGGTGTCTCTTTTGTTACCTAGAATGCATAGAGGTATGGAGTTGATCATTAGATGATCTGGAAGCTTCTGGATAGCCTATCTCTCTTAGATGCATGTACTAGTAGTGGTTGTGGGATTGGTCTACAAGTGGGCTTGGAGTTCCAATACTATGTTCTCCTCTTGGATGTTTATACATGCATGGCTTGGATTCTTGTTTGTTGGATCTAAGGGGTTTATACATTTTCCTTTTTAAAAAAATCTATGGTGATGTTCATCTATGATAATCCATTATTCTAGGTTCAGTTGTTTGGTATTTTATTCAAACTTTGAGTCTTCCAGATGAGAAGTGGGTGTGGATGTGCATGTGAGTTCATAAACACAATGTTTTTGCAAGTTTTGCATGCTGAAATAAAAACTTGTAGTTTTTTGTGGATCTACTAAAGAGCTATTTTATGGACTCTTGTTCCTTTAGAGTGGTACTAGATGAGATATTTGTAGTTCTACATGCATGCATTCTTTGTGCATGGTGAGAGGAGGTTTTTTTTCTTTCTCTGCATGGAGATGTTGGCATGCGATCAGTCACTCAACATTTCTGTGGTGATGCTTTGTTGGATTCTTGGACTATGGTGCTTGATGTGGACATAATTGGCAAATCAGATTTGTGCTTGATCTAGTGTTTGAGTCATGTTGTCTACATGATTATTCTATTTGATCTTATTTGCATATGTCACTAATATGATAGTGGGTTTCATGTTGCAATGATTGGATCTACAAGTTATGCAATCAGATGGGTAGGCCACCCATTTAATTGCAGTGGGATAACTTAGATGTGGACTATCTATATCCACCAAGTTTGATTCAGTGTAGGTGCAAACTTGTTAGCTGGCCTTTTTTGTGGTCACTTGTGCATTTGTGTGATTTTTTTGAAATAATAGGATGGATTATATTTGAGTACTTGGATAGTCAGTTATGGAGTCCTAAAGCATGGTGAATTTCCTTAGTGTGGAGATCTTGGTTTCACCCAATGTGATGTGTGGGCCTGGATGATTTTCAAATTTGGAGGATGGTGTGTCATATGCTTGGAGAGCTTGGTATCATGCTTTAGTGGGAGCTTTAGTAGTGGCTGTATTTTTCCATCATATGGTGATGGATGATCTTCTTTAGTGTTGTAGATGTTGGAGGATGCCTTAGATCCTGTTTCTATAGAAGGGTCTTTCACATTTGTTGGTTCACTAGTTGGAGATGGTATCTTCATGTGTTTGGAGATGTTGACATCTTTAGGATTCAAGGAGTCCTTGGTAGAGATGTTGTTTATGTTGTTATTTGATATGATCACATGAACCATGTTATCTCTTTGGAGGAGAGAGTTTAGATCATGATGTCATTATTATGTTCTTGATTCCATGGTTGGTGCTTTGACATTGATCTTGTTTTAGTTTCTTAGTATTTAGTACTTTGATCATTTGCTTGATACTTCATGATAGTGCTATGTTGCAGTGAATTTTTGCATGGAGTGATTGATTACAGGTGCTTGTGGATACTTGGAGACTTAGGTGAGGCTAGATTTTTCTTGAGATGAGAGACATGTTGTTGAGATGTATACTCTTGATGAGATTTCAACAGAAAGTCTGAGGAGCCTACACCTTTGTTAGATGTGAATTCAATATAGACCTATGAGGAGATTATTCTTGGATAAGTCACAGGGTGACTTGCATATCTTGGAGGAGCATTCTCATTCCCCCCTCTTGGTCTACTCGATAGTTTATCACTTGAAAGGTATTGCTCTATGTTACTTTTAGGTGTTTTATCTTTTCTTTCATATTTGTGGATCTTGAGCTGCAATTAGATGGTTCTAGAGGATTCATTGTGAGAGATGGATAACATTATTATCTCCTTGAGGTGTACTTTCATTTATGATGAAAATAGGAGATGGTAGTGGGCTGATTTCCTAAAAAGGGAAATGGGGTTGTTTGATCTTCTTTGAGAGGCTTACATCCATGTAGATTCATGATATCATGTTATGTTTGATCTCTTAAGGTTGAACGGTTTTGGATTTTGTTGTGGCTTTTCTCTTGAGGTTGTGAAGGAGATCATACTTGGCATAGTTGACATTTAGAAGAATTTTTAGAAGGACATGCTACATGCCTATGATTTGCAATTTCTTTCTTTGGTCTTGGTTATCTTCTTGGATGTTTTGGTTCACATAACATTGTTTTTGAGATATGTTGGAGCTATGGTGGTCACTCTTTTGTGGTCATTTGTTATCACTTTTACTTCATTATTTTTCTGATGACAAGGTGGTTCCTTTATCTCTTTTCTTTGTTGGATGTGGAGAACATGGGAGAGTTGTGGAGACTGGATGAGAGAGATGTTTCTTGCAGTGCTTTTGCTAGAGGATTTGCACATCTTTGTGGATAGAGTTGTGGAGACTGGATGAGAGAGATGTTTCTTGCAGTGCTTTTGCTATAGGATTTGCATATCTTTGTGGATGGTCCTTGGTACTACATGATTGCACTTTCTTTGTGTTGTTATTAGTAGACTCGGTATACTTTTGATTTTTCAGATTTGACATTATAGATGCAGTGGGAGTTCTTGTATGTGTTTGGTCTTCATCAATTGGTTTGCACATAGAGCTTGAGGTTACAGTTTATGGGTTAGTTATGTTGTTGGCATGAGTTTTCTCGTGTTGGATACCTTTGAAGTATGGGTGATTAGATGGGTTAGCATTTACTATGGATGTTATTTTCAATCTCATGGGTTTATCAATTGGATTGGATAAATTAGTTTGGTTGTTGTTCTGGTTGATGTTTTATCTTGTTTTCTGGAGGATGACTTCACAGTTTTTTTGGGCAAAGAAGTTGATTTTTTTATGCTTCTATGTAGCTCATGAGCATAGTGGAGTGGTGGCAGTGTGTGTAGCCTTTTTTATCACATGGATCTTATGCTTGTGTTATTTGGACATGTGTCTAGTTGGAGCATGAGAGTATATGTTATTAATTATGTTGTTTCATGGATGGCTATGATGATATAGTCTCATCAGTTTGAATCTTTTAAGGTCTTCGTCAAGTGGGAGATTGTTGGGATAAGGTGACTCAGCCTTACCACGTTTTATTTTTTTATTTGTGCTTTCTTGGAAAGTTGCTAAATGAAGCCAGATTCTTCCACAAGAAAAGACTTGGAGTAGAAAAATAGAAAGCTTCTATTTTTTGGTGATTTATTCTCTTATGCTTTGTTTTTATGCAAGGGTTGTGCATAAGGAAGTTTTTAAAATAATTTGTAGATGCGTTCACTGTAGACACTTTAGAAACTATTTCCTCTTGTATGAAAACTCTATAAGTACAAAGCATTATTGTAGAGAATGAAGAGAGAGATGAGAATTTATTTGCATAGGGTTATGCCACCTAATTTTCTCTAGAATGGAGCAAGATGTAAATCTCCATGTGAAGGCTGAAAATATATTGTAACTTTTTGTTGAATAATATATTAGCTTGATGGTTTGGAGGGTGGGGTTTTTTACCTGGAAAGGTTTTTCCCACATATATTTGTGTTCTCTATTTTGTCTCATTCTTCTAGTTCTATGATTTTAGAATAATAATCTATATGTCGTAATGTTTCTTAAATTTATTTAGATCAATACATTGCAATCACTTTCCTTTAAGGTTTTAATTGTGGGAAATCAACTATGTCTGTTTTTGCTTTTATGGCATAGTAGTATGCACTTGTATTTTCTTAGTAGAATTTGTTCAAGGAACTATTGTATATAGGATGTGCATATTGATCTCAGATGAATTTCTGGGATGCTCTCATTTCCCTTCAATAATTGCAAAAGTTGTTGGAAGTGTGTTGCTTACAACTATTGTTGGAGACAAATAATTTTTAAGAGAGAGGAGTAATCAGAGGAAAAGTACAAAGTCTGATATTCAAGTGAATTGAGAACTATTGAAGGACTCAATAAAATAAGAAATTTTGACCTCTTTAAACTTCTCATCGATGATTGGAATATGAGAGAAAATGAAATGGATATAAACAAGGAAGATGTACTGTTCTTTAACATGAAAGACAAACTCTACATTTATGTGATAACAACATGTAAAGGCATATGAAAGATATCTACTTGGAGAATGCATGTGTTATAGGGATGAACCTATGACTTATATTCTGATATTTGTTCATCAAAGAGAGACCTATAGATGGATTACATAGTGAATTAGAAAAATATGAAGATTATAGAAAATGCACTAGAGTTTTTAAATTTCACAAGAGAAGAAAAGTGGAGAAAGAACCTAGGACCAAACTAGAGCTTGAAGGAAGACTTATATTAAAAGACTAAAGAAGCAGTGATTCATTAGGAAGGATGTTAATGAGTATCTTGAGATAAGTATTGGATGATTCTTTGCAAAGAAGAATAAAATAAGTTTATCATATTTTACGTGATGAAAAAAATGTTCAAACGATATAAGAAGGGGAATTTTACATTGAAGGAGAAAATAATAATAAAATATTTCATTCCCACTTGAACCATCTTTACAAAAAAAGGGTGGAGATGTCAGGGAAGGGACATCATCTAAGTTTTAAATTTAAATTATCCTTTGATTTGATGCATATGGGTTTTCATTAAAGCAACTTGTATCAAGCATGCACAAATAAGTATTGATTAGCTTTAAGTATTACATTAATCTACTCGTTGTATTCGCTCTCTTAATTTTCATATGTACTATAAGAGTTACCTATCTTGATCTTTTCCTTTATGTTTGGGAATGCTCATGCAAAAAAGAAAGGTTGGTACTGTATACATGCTACCAAATATTGTGCAGACTCAGTCTTATGATAATAGCTCTAAAGAAGCTGTGATATGGAATTCATTGGTTGTATAATGATCGGGCTGGATAAAGTGAGGCTCTTGAAGTGAATATCTTTGATGATTGAGATTATGAGTATCTTTCTTTATAAAGAGGAAGTATGTCACTTTACCAGAGACAGCCTTGTATGAGGAGGTTAGAAGGTCAATATTAGATTCAAAGGGAGAGAGAAGCTATGGTGGATCCACCCTCTGACTTGGTTCATGATGGATATCATGTGAGTTACTACATAATTTGGTGGGAAAACATCATGAGAGGTGACAATCTTTCATCGGTGTTTGTGTATAGTTGCTATTGTAAAATGACAATCTTATCAATAGCTTGACTCGTTATCATGACAAATAGCATTAAGTTGTTGTCTCAGAGTGTTGGAAGTTATGATAATGAATGTATCATGATCAAACTCCATTAAGTTGTTGTCTCGGAGTGCCGAAGATCATGATACTTGTTATGGTAGAGATTATAACATTGTGATTTCTTGTTATTTGATAGACTACGTTAAGTTGTTGTCCCAGAGTGTCAAAAATCAGATAACTTATTCTCTTGATAGACATCACAAATTTCATGTCAGTGCACATATCAAGTGAATATCACTATGGTGAGGAAACATTGATGATTTAATCCTCCCTTGCTAAGAGGGAATGTTCAAGTTGTAGCTTCAATCAAATTGAAATGTGCGATAAATTAGGAGGAGGAATGGAACTGAATAGGGAGGGAAGAAATCTTTATAGCCAATTCATCCTATGGGCTCTAATCCATACGCTTATTCCCTTATCCTAGAAGACCTTGTTTGAGTGAATCTATTTCAGTAACAAATCGAGATTAATTCTAGGGATCGTAGCAGCTCAGTTCCTCCAAATTGTTTGCCTCCTCGTAGAAAGGATAAGAAACAACAAATTATATATATATATATATATAGAATCACATATTATTTGCCTTATAAGTATCAAGCTCTTCTCATATTATTAGGGTGGTATTTTAAACCACCGATAATACATAAACGTTGAACCCTCTTTAACCCCTGATCTCATATTATCATTGAGAAATATGCCTTAGTATCGGGCTCTTCTCATATTATTAGGGTGGTATTTTAAAAAACCAATAATATATAAACGTAGAACCATAATCTCATATTATCATTGAGGACTATGTTATTAAGGTTGACTAAATTAAGTCCACGTAGGAACATGACCCTAGAATTATGTCCCTACGTGGACATGACTCCCTGTCTTTTATATATATATCCGTTGCTGGAGAGGATTATCTACTAACGTCATGATTAGTATCTAGAGCAGGGGAACACATACTTGTAGTCAGCATTCGATATATAAGCTATTCTGCCTTTGATTATTGTCACAGTTTATCTGAAGATTACTATTGTATATTGTTATCTTTCCTGAGTAATTGGATAGTTCAAAACAGCCACCAGGCATAGCAGGTTGATGAATAGAAGTTATTTATATATCAGAACCATAGTCTAGAACACTGCAATACTCACTTTGTTACTCTATTAGAGTTCCAATCATCATTTACAATAAGCAACCCATATTCTACCTTCGACAACTAGTTAGTTTTACGTTAACATACAATCCCGACCTACTAATAATTCACTTTTCAGAACTTTTGTAATAATAAACTTTCAAAATAGAGAGCATTTAGTTCTACACATAGGTACTACAATCATGAATCCATAAGACAAACACCCAAAACGTAGTTGGAAAGCCACTGCTTGTTTAAATTATGGAGACACGTGCACTTTCCAGAAGTTAACCGTAGATGTGCAAGAAGGGAAGGAAATAAAAAATTTCCAAATCACTAATATAAATAAAAAAAGACAATGCATTTGTATGTTACATGCTGCAATTGATATGCATAGGGTCCATACTCGTTCATTACCCCACACAAGGATGCTACAATAATCACACTTGCAAGGTGTTTGGAGTGATAGCACAACGTGCACATTTGAAACCTGAAACACATTATCTTTCAACAAAATGCAAGGTACTAAAAGAGTGAATGGATTTAACTTCACACATTAAGCTTGATTCCTAAATTTAAAATGTTGAATAGTCAAAGTTATTCATACAATTTAAGATGTATGCACCTTAAAACAACATAGGCATTATATTTATTTATGAAAGTAGATACCTTGTACTTGACACTTAGAAAGGGACCCATTCTAAATAAGGTGTTAGGTGGCAGCAGCAACAAACCTAGTTTTTATAACCTGACTTGAAATGTCATTCAACCACATCAGCAAAAAATAATGTATTATTTTGTACAATAACAATTAGTTGTATCTTTAGGCAAGAGCCTACAGCATTGGTAAATTGTGAGTCTCTCATCAGTGAGGTCTTGGGTTTGAATCTACTTGCTATTAACACATAATAATAATTAATATTAACAGTAATAATAAATAACCAAAGCTTTAGTTGATTACCTATCCAAAAAAAATAAAAATTAACTTTGTTATATTATTACTTCCTGCCAAAGCAAGGATACTATTGCATCCATTCAATCCACTTTTCCAATTAAATTGACCAATTAGATGATAGAATTAAACAAACTAAATAGAATTTTAAATGTTCAAATCTATTATTTATTTTTTAAGATTTTATAATTCATATTTTTTACTAATTCTATTGACCTATCCTAATTTTGGTAGGGACAAATTAATTTCTTTCAACAAAAATACAAAATATATGTTATGTCATTAATGACACTTTATGTCATCTACTAATGACAACATTATCTTCTTACAATTACTATATATGTTAATTAGATTTTTTCACAATATATAAAAAATGTCATTTTCTTAATGACAACTTTATGTCATTCATCAATTTAACTTTTTTAAATATTGTTTTGACTTTGCATTTTTACAATATTAGAATTAAATTAACAAATATCACTTATTGACATATTATTTAACTTGACAATTTTTAAATTAATAGAAAATAAATTATATTAATAATAATCAATGACTTTTTTGCTTTAAAAAATAATATAAATATTGTCAATTTTAAACCAGATGTTGTTACATAATTTTCACATTTAAGTCATTTTTGGAATTTATTTAATTTTCAGTGGTTAAAAAGATTTTAAATTAGTGATGTTTTAAATATTGATATGTTACTTATTGCAACAATAAGATGTTTCTTCACAAACTTGCTTAAAATGAGCCTAACAAATTTACTCATTTGTTATACAAACTATCACAATCCAACTCACACATACTATTCAAGACATAAACTCAACAAAAAAAATTGAAGATGCGAAAATAATTTCAATAATAGTGCATGTGTGACTTGTTTAAATAATATTTTTCTAACAAGCCCGCTCTATAAGGATACAATCTAAGCACTCACAATTTTCCCCATTTAAATCACAAAGCCCTTTACAATTTTTAATGTCTAAATGCATTACATTATTGGCAGGAACATTGACGCTTTTGTGTCACTTCTAGTTTTCAAATCATATCATGAATACAAGTTATCTTTTTCTAAAACACAAGAGGAGAGAAAATTCATTCAAACATGTAGAGGAAAACACTCTCATTTAGAAAACAAATCAGATCAAGATAGTTGGGATGTCTAACCCATTAAAAAAAAAAGAGCTTCCTTATGATACAATACCAAATGTTTATGGGTTTGCCACTCATTACTTTTCATTACAAAGACTATTGGAGTACATATTAAAATATCATTGTAGGACATGAGAAAAGAACATCCTTAAGGCATTTTGATACATTATTATGTAAAAACAAATCTCACTCACACCAATCATTCAATGCCATGATAAAAATTATAAGAAATTTTATGGACCCTATCATAAAGGTTAAATGTTGATGGTAACTTTAAAGCAAATTGGCTAAATATGCAAAAGTACTCCTTCAATGGAAATTTCCTCCAACCTTGGTTTAACTCATTAGTCAATTAGTAGGTTCCCACAAGAACACCACACAAATTTTAATTTTTGAAATTATTGTTGTACTATTATTATTGTTCTTAATCTTTTACCATCTAATTTTTATCCACTTCATATGTAAATAGGAGATCCATAATTCAAAAATTAATCTAAATTGAATCTTATTTTAAGACAAAGTTGTATTAAACTATAATTTCTTTCCATCATTCATTTTTAACATCTTTATTGCTTTAATTTCCATTATTCTCATTGAAAGGAAACTATATGTGTGTGTAATGTGAGCATAAGAATTCAGAACTATTCTACAATTGCAATTAACTGGTCTTCCAAAGGAGGGAATGAAATTTAGCAAGGAAATGACTATCGCTAATGTTGCCTTCAAAAAGTTCCCAAAAATGGAGGAGGAAGAGCAAAAGCTGGAGAAGAATGGGGACTTCTATGAGCTCAAACAGATTAAGATAATTTGGAGAGAAGTTTTTTCTTGTATTCGAGAGTATTTCATCTTAGACATAAGATCTAAAAGATTCCATAAGTTCCATTTTGTTTTTTTGAACCACTTCCGTCATAAAGATAGGATTTCCTTTCCTTTCTATTTGAAGTTTTCATTATTACAAAGCCTATATGCCCATAACAATAAAGAAACCCATCCCATCCTTCATGAAGGCCTTATTCTGTTAATTGAGAATTACTGCAAGAATAAATCGATTGCTTCTCCAATTTTGGAGAGGAGAAGGGGGACTATGAATGATTCTCTATCTAAAAAGGGTAAAAGAGATGCAGGATAGAGTGTGAAAAAGGAATTAATGATCAAGGATACACCCCAAAAAAATGAAGAGGAAACTATTGAATCCTTTGATAATAATGACGATAAAAATGTGGAGATTGAGAACAAAAATGTGGAGAATGAGGAAGACACGGAGATGGGGGATATTAGTTCCAATTTGAGGGGTTATTCTGCCATTGAAAATGAGACTGGGAAGGATGACGAGGAGGAAAGTCTCGATAAAAATGAAGGGTTGGGCAATATTGGTAATGAGGTTACTATTCAGGGTGTAGTTGGAGAGGAAAATGTGGAGGAGGAGGTGGGTAAAGAGAAAGAATTGGGAGAAGAAGAAGCTAAGGGTATGGAGAACCCTATGGACAAGAAGATGGATGACCCAACTATGGGGGCTATGCTCACTTTCCTTGATACTACTAAAATGAAATTCTATTCCTCTCTTCGTGGTGATTCCTGGATTTACAATGAGATTATGAAACTAAAGAAAATTTTGGGTGAAGTGCAAAAGGACCATGAGAATGACCGGGACAAACTTGTGTTGTTGGAAGCCTAGGTAGGAAATATACCTAGAAAACTGAAGGAATAGGAACAAGACCTCCGGCACCTGATAAAGGAAACTGGAAACAAAATGGAGCAAGTGACTTCAAGTCTGTGTGTGATTGCGACAAGTTTGGGGAAGAAGACAAATGAGGTCTTGTCTCTGAGAGGACCCAACAAAAGGACTAGATTAAGCTCGCAGAAGAAGGCTGCGGAGGAAAAAGTTGTTGAGGATGTTGCTAGAACTGGTCTTACCCCTACTGATACTATTCTTAGTACAGCTGATGTGGGTAAGGAGATTGCAAAGATTATTAAGGAATTGCAATAGTATCTTTGTCTCCTTGTTTTTTATTTTCATTTTGAACTATGTAACTTGTAGATTCCAAGTCCTTGTAAAACTTGGTAGTATTTTCTAGCTACATTCTGTGGTTTCAGGTCCTTGTAAAACTTGATTTTGTGTTTGTTTTTTTGGTTTTCAGGAGTGTGTTCTCCTGGTGGGCTTAGTTAAATATCTTTTTTCTGTTGTTAAGGGTTTCATGTCCCTTCAAAACTTGCTTTTACCTTAATCTAAAAAAAGCCTATATAATTTTATTTATTTTTTAAACCAAGATACGATGAATAGATCACCAAGCTATGGATAGGTTTTCTTATCATGTGGGTTTAACCATCATGTGGGTTTAGCTATGGATTGGTCTAGTTGTATTTTAATGTCATATCCACCTAGAGTGGGTGATGGTGATGTGTGCACTAGCCCATCTATGGCTATATTAGGGAAATCACATGATGATGCAACAATTCTTTTTTCTTTTGTGTCAATACTTGGTATTTTTGTGTAGTTCTCTCCTTCTAGTAAGGTGAGTAAGGATGTTTTGGTTCTTCCTACAGATTCCCATCCTTCATTCTCGTGGTCGCTAAGACACCCTATAGGGTATGGTGCCCTTTCTCCCATCATCTATGGAATAGGGAGCCTTTGTGTCTCCTAGTGCAAAAATGTGGGGAAAGAGCCCTAGTGTGCTCATCGTGGATGGTACTAGTGATGTGAATGTTGCAAAGCCTAGCCTTGAGAAATAGTGGAATGTTGAAGAAGCATGTTGTTGACTGTAGACCTTTCTCAGTGTCAAACTCTCTTTTTTTATAGTAGACTAGGAGATAAATGAGATACATCATAATGCCTCTAGTTTCTTTGTTCATGATTTAATTTTCTGGTTCAAGGGCTTTTGGCCCAACATCTTAGAGTTGCATGAGTAAATCTCTCAACATTGGGAGCCTCTTCTGGCTAGGACTTTCCATATTTACCCTATGATCAAAGGTTTTATCAATGTTAAGTTTGAAAATGTAGAGGACATAAATAAAATTATATGTTATCATTTCTTTTGTTGGAAGGTTAGATTTTTTTCTTATGGTTAAACCATGACATTTTGATTTCAACCCTTTTTCTGACACATTCAATAAGATTCTAATTTAGGTGTGGTTTCCATATCACCCCCTTTGTCTGTAGACTGAATCTCTTTAGAAGAAGTTAGAAATTCTTTTGGGGATTTTCTTATGGTGGATGATGAATGTAATGTCCCTACTTTCCAATTAAATTCAAATGTTATAACCTACAACCATTTGTCAGTACAATATTGAAAATTGAATGTAAAACATATTATACTAATCTAAATACTACCCAAGCTACACTTTTCCTAATCCTTCGGGGGAAATCCTTTCTTCGGTCACCTAACCTTCTGGTGAGAACTAGGTCTCAATTAGGTAATTGTCATAGAAAGAGCTTCTCCTTTAGACCTCTTTGGGATCTTTGGTAACACTACTTGGTAGAGATCCCACCTTACCAAGTCTCTATCTCTGATAAATGCATATGTTTGACCACTACAATATATATATTGTTTCTAAAGGATTCTCTATAAATCTCTCTCTAGAATCCAATTTGGAATTCTAACATCCGATTAAGAATGCCCTCTAGTCTCTGAGTTCTCTTATGAGAATCTTGACATCAACAATAGATGCCCTCTACCAAGATTAACTTGATCTCTATAAGAACTATATAGTTCTTATCTCATATGATTACCAATCTTGAATTGATAATTTTATATGTCCCATGACTGCATTATTTCTGCAACATAAAAAATATACTTTAAATCCTAAATCTGAATAACATCCTTTCATATGTTAACATCATTTCATCAACATATGATTATTTTAACTGTCTCCAATATTCAAAGAGGTTTTTCACTATATCTCTGTGATGGTTATTATCATCTTTATACAATCCATGTGATTTGTTAGTTCTTGGCCACTCCTTGCTCTTTTAATTTGTTTTCCATGTTCGATACTTTTAGTAGAAGAATCTGTTGCCTCCATATTGGTGTTTCTCCTTAGGTGTCTGACCTGTTAATTATACCACCTTCACCATTCGTATACTATCTCAGGCTTGTATTTTACGTGACTGCTTATGTCTTAGGTACTGTGATGAATATTTTTTGGCTTCTTTATTCTTTGTAATTGTTTCATTCATCTATTCTTGATTCCAACTTTCATTGTACCTCTGTTGTTGTTTGTAAATATCTGTGATGAACTTCAAACTGTCAATGATGGTATTCGGTTCTCCCTCATGTAAGTCCTTGTCTTACCTGCAGATGCGACTATTTCTCATGGTGGATAATCTTGGTCTTCTTCATTCGATGGATGTACATTGGCGGGGAATGAAGGTTTGCTCTCTGCGTTGAAAGATGGTGTCATCCTTAGTTCACGTGGTGTGCCCAGATTTAATTAGACCATACTCTGATTCCTGCCTTGCGGGGATGTATTGGTGTGTCGCTTCTTTTTCCTTCCATTAATTATCTATCACTTACGCTGGAGAAGTCTGACCGTGGGTGTCATGCTTTATTCTTTTCTCTTCGATGGATTCCTTATGCTTCATGGTTGTCGTCAAATATTTGTATGTTTACCTTTGTCTGATTTCTGCTCCCTGTTTGTATTCACTGCTGCGCGTATATTCTGATCCGATGATTACTTTCTTTGGAATGATTATCGTTCAATGATATCCTTCTGCCGAATGCTATGGTCACCTGTAACTCTTCAGATATTTTCCCTTTTAAACCTTCGAATAGAAAACCGAAAATACATTTATATCTTACCCGATTAGTTTGGAAGAGTCATGTCTATTGATCGCACTACTTTATTAAACTATTTGTTGAGCAATAATATATTAGAATTTAATCAATATAATTATTATGAACATATCTTATGTATATATATTATTTTTTAGTTCTTATTTGTTAAATCATTTTAAATATGTTTATATCTTATTTATACTTTAACTAACATATTATTCATACGTTACTTTTGGTTCATGACAATGAATCATCGGATATTCTTCATCCCACTTTTGTTCATATTTTGGTTAACATTGACGTGTTTAAGGAGTTTTGTGCAAAGCTCTTTATCAAATCTTCCGAAGGTAGTTGGATAGAAACACTAGGTTATGAATTTATACCCTTCCTATGTAGAAGATGTTTTGAAACTAGGCATGTGGTAGCTCAATGTGGATTAGAGAAAAATAAATGTTTGGTTTGGAAAGGTGCTTTAGCTCAACATTATACAATTGAGAAGAGGCATTGTCGCCAAAGGAATTTTTCCTAGGTGGTTGCACATGACCCTTAGCTCTCTATTCCTTAGGTGGTTCTAGTTTCTAATTGTGTGATTGTTGAGGCTCTTCCATCTCAGGCTATTAGTTTGGTTTCCTCTTAAGCAATTTGGGATCTTTTTGATGTGGCTGTGGAAGTTGGCTTGCAGTCTCAACTCTTCTTGTCATTTCTTTGGAGGATTATTGGAATAGACCCTTATTGCCTACATGTGTTGATAGTGCTATGACTATCAATTATGATGTAATAGCCTTGCTAATAATTTGGTGGTTGATGTTGTCTTACATTCTTGGGTTGGGGATGTACTAGGGATAAGTTTCTTGAATTGGTAGAAATCTAGTGCTAAGGTTGAAGAGGGTTAGATTACAATAAAAGAAGAGAAATCTAAATCATCTACACCTTCTTTTGAGATGAATTTTTGGTCCAAAAAGGGTGGAACTAAGTAAATCTTGATGGTGGAATTTGGGTTGAATTTTCTTCCATCCTCTCTTTAGTCATTGGTTTCTTGCAGGATTATTGAGCATCTTTTCTTTTGGATTGTGGGAGCTTGTTGTTAAAAAAAATTGTGATCTTCGACTTTTTCTTTCTTTTTTTGTTGGGATTTCATGATACATCTTTAATTTTCCTCTTGTAAGGGGTTTTAGGTCCCCTCAGAATTTGTTTTTAAAATAATAAAAAATAAGATTATGTATAAAGAAAACTCTTAATCAAAGCCAACAAAAATCACTTATCCACTAAAATAACTTTCAAAGAAAGATAAGAGCATAAACATTTATAAACTTGTATCTGTATCACACCAAAACTAGAACAAAATATGGCATAAAATAAGGAAACGATGAAACAACACTACATCCTCTCCCCTAGAGCTTGACTTCCACCTAGGAGCCTACAAAAAGATAAGGTTAACTGTCTATGAATCTTGCAACATCCTCTCAAGTAGCATAAGCATCACCAATAACATCCTCTTAGATTCTTACGTAATCTATGATATAACCCCCAAGTGTACATATCTATTACTACAGAATATGTCTATCCTCAACCTATAGAGTTTTCCAGTTTAATGTGTGTTAGACCTGGAATATATTTCCTAGGTACAAAAACATGAAATACATCATGTATGTTAGCAAAGTTGGGAAAAAATGAAATGTGGTAAGTGACAGGCCCCATCCTTTCCATAATATAAAAAAAATGAACAAAATGAGGTGTTAGCTTAGAGCCCTTTCATATCTAGGTTTGGACTCTCTCAAAGATTCACTCTCTAGACTACTTGATCTCCTACTAAAATATGTTTATCCACCCTATGAGAATTTGAACATTTTTTTCTACCTAACCTATGCAACCACAAGATGTTCTTTAATCTACTAAACATTTTTTTTATCCCCTATAAAATCTTTGGTCCTGGGAGAACCTTGACCTCAACGTGGTCCCAAGTCAAGGGTGTGTGGCATGGTCAATTGTAAAAATGTTGAAAAGATGACATGCCTAAGGAGTTGTGATAACCATGCTTTTAGGAAAACTCTACCAAATATAAACACTCCTCCCAATGAGTATATTTTTCATAACATAAATTATCAACATATCCTCTAGCACTTTATTAACTCAGTTTGTTTGACCATCACTCCTCAAAGGATAAGAAAAGATAAAATTCAATTGTGCCCCTAAGATCTATTCTAATGATGTCCATAGAGTTGAGGTGAAGATTAGATCACGATTAGAAATAATCTTAGATGGAATGCCATGGATTATGAAGATATCTTCCATGAAAAACCTAGTTAAAACTACAGTAGAGGAATATTGGATAAGGAAGAAATATGTTATATTGGTCAAATCTATAAACATTAACCATGATAGTATTGTTTCTTAACTGATAGTCTTATAATGAAGTACATGGATACTGTGTCCATTTATATTCTAGAACAAGATGTCGATGAAGGAGTCCTATAGGATGTTCATGTTTTTCCTTCACCCTCTAGAACTCTAGATATCTCACCACAAAATAAGAAAGGTCTTCTTTCATCCCTAACCAAAAATATAACTGATGGAGGTATGCATGCATCTTAAACTCCTGGGTGAGCAGATTAATGTACACAATGAGCCTTAGAAAATATCAAAGCATAAAGTTCATTAATAGAAGATACAAAAATATGAACCCGATGCCACATGAAGTCATCAGCCTCCAAAGAGCATCCAAAAAATTGAACCTCCAACAGCCTTCTAGACTTTATTTATTGCTTAACTTCCTAATACCATGTATCTATATGATGATTCTAATGGATGTAACTTCTCAAGTCAATGAGAGAAAGTGCAGATAACTCATGTCTTCATCTACTTAAGGAATCAACTACCACATTTTCTTTGTGTTGTATAGACCTTACCTCAAAATTATATTTGCACAAAAATTCAATCCACTTTCATTATCTAGAATTAAAGTTAGGTTGTGTAAAATATATTGTAGCCTATGGTAATCAGTGCGAAGCTCAAATAAATGCCTAATAAGAAGTGTATCCACTTACTAGGGGATGGACTACTACAACTAGCTAGATATCATGAGTAGAATAGTTAAATTCACAATCCTTTAATTTTCTTGGACTTATATTCTATCATGTCTCTTGCATCAATATTTCCCCAATACCTTCAAGGGATATGTTTGTGGTATTGTCTCACAAACCTCCAATAATATACACATGAATTTAATAATGGATATATTCAATAATATTTACACCATTAATAGTAGCTTGATATTGTTGATTATTAATTATTGATTCTATGTTAGTGGTAATTTGGTATTGATAATTATTGATTCTATATTATTCATTAACTAGAAATATTAAAACCATAAATAAAAGTGTTTATTTGGTCATGATAATATTTCTTGAAAAAAAAATATTAATGTTATGATTATACAAATATATCACTCATCACAATCACAGTTAGTCAATGCTAACATTGAAATGGAATGTCACCCTTCCTAATGCCACATAAGCATGTATGGGTGTGACTTTTAATACCTAGGCCACCCTATTTATAGGGCCTAGGACTATCCACTAGGGCATTAGAATAGTTTACCATTAATTATCATCAAAGATTCTAACTTAATAGCTCTGTCATTGAACAATGAGCAATGATACAATATGGTGATCAAACAACCAAATCACATGCTAAATTGCTAATAAAAATATAAGAGGGTATGTGCAGGATCATGGTGTGCCAAAAAGTGGCGATGTGAAAAAAATAGAGTTTGAACATGTCTAAAAGCACTTCAAAATCCACTCTGAATTTTTTTCACCTATCTAGATACCAAGCTTGGAAGGAAAGGCCGAGCCTTATTGAATATCCAATTTAATATCAGATATCCGATTTAATATCGAATATCTGATTATATATCGAATATTCGCTAATCAAATGACATTATTATTATAATATTATAATAATATAAAAACATTATATTATAACAGTATAATACATTATAATATAATATTACTATAATATTATATTATTATAATATTATAATATAATATTGTTATTAAATATATAATATAATATTATTATAATTATAATTATTATAATTATTATTATATTATAATCGTATAATATTATACTATAATAATAATATTATATTATAATGTATTATATTATAATAATATAATATAATAATATTATTATATTATAATAATATAATATTTTATATTATAATATATATTAATATAATATAATATATATAAAATATAATATAATATAATATTTCAAAGCTATATATAAAATATAAAATATGTTATATATCTTATATATAAAATATAAGATATGAGGGCGATCGAATATCCGATCCAATATCCGATACCTGTAGCATTACATTAAAAAAAAAGAACAAACCCGTGGGCCCTTATTTCTCACATTTTGGGAGCCAGTATTAGCACATGACCAGATATTAGATTTAAGATTGGATATCAGATATTAAGGTATTATTTTTTAAAAACTAATTTTTAATTTAAATTCGATAGATTTTAGCATGATTTTGTTTGTTTTAGTTGAATCTAGGGTTTTTTTTGAAAAAAAAGGTTAAAATTAAGGTTTTTTTAAATAAATATTACATTTTGCAATTCAATAGGAATGGCTGATTAGAATGATGACACTGAGGCAGGGAATAATATTCCTCTTAACCCCCCACCAAATGATCCAGTACCCCCACAAAATCATCCACCAAATGATCCTCTACCCCCTCAAAACCCTCCTCAAATCGAGGATTTGATAAATAAAAATCTCACCGAGTTGAGAGATTTGCATAGAACATATAATAATATACCCGCATTGGCTCCTATGTTATCCACATTAAACACCATAGTGGATAACATTAAAACCCTTACAAACCAACAAAATGTCGCTCTTCATTGGCATGATCAAATGCACGAGATGTTTAATGATGGTTTGGATTATGATGAGGTTGCAGCCCTCAACATAAGCAAAGACAATTTGGCTAGCCTTTTTGCGAACCCAAAAACAGGTTTACCAGTTGACCCAAAAAAATCCAAACTATCAATTAAATGGTGCACAAATGACGCCATACATGCAAACTTTTGGGATCACTGGTGGATGGTCTTTGATATCCCTCCACATGAAAATTTAGACATACCATTTTATTTCCTTAGAAAATTATATGCTGAATTTGTGTTGAAACTTAAAGTGAACTATTGGAGCATGAAGCCCAACATGGGCCTAGGACTAGGAGCTCCTCAGGATAGACCCTCTTCCCAGCAAAAGAAAGTGGGCACTTTTGTCCCCCCCACTGATATCTTCCCTCCTCGAGTGCAGCATCCACATATTATGATAGAGGTTAGCTCTCAGACTATCAGAGTCATTCATAGGCTGAGTAGCCTAATGATATCTTAGGCTAGGTCAATCATGCCTCCTCGTGTTGATGATGTTGGTGCCAGTTCATCATCAGCTAGCTCATCACATGTTTGTGTGCCTCACACTTGCATTGCAAGAATATTTGCCTGGGTCCCATAGGTGATCTTCCTGAGTATCATTTTGCATTAGACAAGGATACACCAGACACGCACGCAGAGGCTACAGACCCAGATGCGAGAGAGGAGAGGAATGCAGAGGCATGGACTCCTTCGGTGTCGGTACGTGTATATATTTTTTTGTTATGACATATGTGATTTAAAGTTAATTTTTATAATAGAGTAATTTTAATTTTTAAGCCATATTGACTTTTATATGTATTTGATCTTCATTCACGTTTAGTTGATGACCGAGGAGGAGCTCAGACAGATTGATGATGTCATGCTCTCAACCATTTAATTTTGCCTTGAGACATCTATGGTACATTATGTTGTGTTTGCATTTTTTTTTCTATTTGATATTGTAGCATATATGGTTGCTAATCTTTCTTTTATCTTGCAGGTAGCACCTGTCCCGGAGGGACAAAGTGCGAAGGGTGAGCCAGCACACATTGACAAAGGAAAGGTAATTAGGTTCTTTCTATTTGATTAAATATCGATGCATTCTTGTAAAATTTTTGTGGTAATCCAATTTAATTACATTCTTTATTTTGTATAGGGCGTCGCTACTGGTGATTAGCCTGTATAGATTCTGCGTTGTAGACCATCAGGGATTTCCATTCGCACTGAGAGCCCCATTGTATGTATAAGTATCATTTATTTTTTATTATCCTTATCTTCACAAATGAATTCAAAACTAATTTTTGTGATATTAACAACTACTATTTTGTATCTCATAGGAGACTCCTAGTGCACATGAGGTCCGACAGGAGAGTTATGTAGATTTGATGACACAGCCACTCACTCCTGAGGAGGAGCCTACAATAGCAAGTTGTAGTTTGAATTCATGATTAAATATGTTATAAATTTAGAATGCTATGAATTATAATGTTATAGTTTAAATTGTAGATTCATCTGGCAAAGGTATTTGAACATATACAGCCCATAATCAGAGAGGTACCAGCATTGCTGAGGGCATACGAGAGGACTCTTGACCAGCGCAGGAGGTCAATGAGAGAGGTATTTATTATGAAATTTTGATAGTATTAATCTCCATTACAAAAAAGATCATTATGAATTTGAGTAATTCAATGTTAGATACATAGAATCATATAAATTTAGTAGTCTAACTTTGGGTTTTCCTTTTTTGTTTATGTAGGAGGCATATGATCCACCTAGTGCAGTGAAGAGGTTGCATTTTGATCATCCACTAGCACCCTAGGATAGTATAGTTGTTGTAGGATGCATCATGAGACATTTTGAGATGGCATATGCCACATTGTATATAGAAACATTGATATTATACACATTCTGATGGCATGATCAGCCACATTTTGTATATGGATCTATGTATTTTGATATATATTTGAGTACTTTACATGATATTTGATATATATTTGTGTAAAATTTTGTCTATGGATACATGTATTTTGATATATATTTTTGTCATTTATGTGCACAATGATATACATATTAATTTAGTATCTAGTATTGTTCAATTTATCATGGATCATGTGTCATGCCCTAAATTTTACTAGTAAAAACACAACAATTTTTAATTTTTTTTTTTGTAGCTTATGAAGTTGCATAAAAAATTACATATTGTAAAACAAGGTTATCATTGAATAGGAGTTCAAGACTCAAGCGGATAGTATCATCCGGTTGTAACATTTTAGTCACAGGTGGTTTTCAAATAGATTGGATGACAGTCTAGTTCAAGTTAGCATCACGAGTCAAAAGAGAAAGTTCAAGATAAAACACTCATAAATTAGTGAGGTAATTCATATCCTAACAAGCCTTTGATAGTAATATTCTATTAGGGTATGTCGGTTGTATCATATGGACTAGGTCCAGATTCTAGCATGTAAGGGAAGGGGATCAGAATTATTGATTACCCTCATTACCAATGTACACACATTCATTAATCATTACAATATATATTAATGTGACAATTACTATATGGTGTGGAAGTGTAGTATATCTTAATCGATTAAACACGTGTATCTAGAGAATTTAGATTTAGTACTCATCACATGAGCACCCTTAGTCAAATAAGAAAATGTACACTTATCTACCACACTATATCGGATCTAACCATTGGAAATTAGAAAAGATATGCCCCAAAGGTAGCTTTTGAAATCTACATGATGGAGAAGGGACCACTTGTATTGATAGTATCCATCATTCAACACATACTATACACAACTTATGGAATTAACAATTTGTTTTATGTGCCAAATGTGTATCATGTGCTTGCATCCATATCTTACTGGTTACAGGTCCTCTCGAAGATTGGACCAATACTAATTCATTTTCTCCCTCTTTACTCTATTTAGTCATCCTTATGCATTCTATCAACATTGCTTCCTCACCAAACTAGCACTCACTATAGTTTCCTAAACACAAAAATTACTATTTCGATACATAAATTAAACTCACTCTAATAAAAGACAATTACTAACTATCTAGCTCATCAACTAGTAACTAGTCTAGCTACATTGCCATGCTTTTACATTTACTATTTTAATTACTATAATTACTATACTATTACATTTACTTTTTACATTATTACATCTAATTATTCACCATAAGCTTACTTTCTCACTATCAATATTATTATTATCAAAGCATGTTAAGATTCAAAGTAGTTTCATAGTACGAATTAGTAAGCACATAAAATGAGGAACTGTTAGTAAGTCTAAGGGCCAATTCAAAGTACTTAACTCAATAATAATTCACGCTCAGTATTTAAACACATCCTACTACATCATTGTATTGAGTGTGTCAATTTAAATTTGTTAGATGAATTGTTTATGCAAGGATTAAGTGCAAGTGTATAAATTTAAGGTTTGTATATAACATACCTTGTCGTTCTGACATATATGTATTCATCATTTCATGCAACTAACATAGAAAAATGTGGTGTACATGAATCATATTATCATTCATTAAACATAGGGTACATGAGATGACGAGCTACCTCTAATGACATGCCTATTGACCCTTATTACATACTAGCTAACTAATGCTTTATTCCTACACTACATTTTCAAATTGGTATATATATTCTATCGACTTTGATATTCTACTAATATCTTCAATCGAATCCACAACATTTATTATCTAACTAACATTCCCTCAAGCCAAATATAAAATTCACTTGACATTAAATCCAACATCTACACAGGTTTGTCATGCATTCAATTCTATCTAGTAACTCTTATCTATCAATGTGCTTTATTGACTAGATAAAACTAGATTTGAGTTATTATTTTAATCCACCATCTATCCTTATCCTTGATTCTCCAATCCCATCATCCTGAAAACTTACTTCATATTAACCCTATTATATCTACATCAACTATCCTAATTTATAGTCTTAACACTAATTTAATTAAACTCTCCGTACTTAACATCATGTTCAATTATATATGCATTCTCGTAAACTTATTTATTTCATTTAATTTATTTTCCTATATTGAGCTTATCCATTACCATATGGTTTAATTGTTACATGTTTCTAAATGAGCCCCTTGATATAAACATTACCCTTAAACTAAGCTCAAATACGCTAAGTGTCATTATCCTCTACTCAAGACTTGAAATGATTAAATAATTATCTGATAAAAATAAAAAAAAATATAAAGGGTGAATCTCCTATCTATCTTAAATCCTCATCATTCTCTAACTCTTACCAAGGCCACATTTCTTCCTGCACATGGTCCCCACAAGGTCCCACGTGGGTCATGTGCAGAATTTTGATTAATCCAAGCCTTAGGACATCTTTTTCCCAAACCTCCAATCAACAATCCTAATGTGAACAAGTCATATTAAATGTCAACTTGACATTCTCCTAAGTACAAATCCATTGGGATTTCTATCCCACTCCCCCTTAATTTCAAGTCAACTACCTATGCTTGGGAACACGTGACCACTGCTGCAAGGAGGGGACGACTAGTGCATAAGACAAGGATGTGACATAAACCCTTTCTCCTGTGCACCCAAGTATATTAATGGGGATGAAACCCCTTTTCAAGGAGGCAAGCTCAAGGATAAAAGTTTTGACATGACATGTCAGAATGAATGTCAGATTTAACAATACACCTTGGGGAGCGGAGAAAACTTTTTGCATTATGATGGCTTAGGAAATGTTGGGGGCTACTCTAGAAGGGCGGTCAAGATCAATCCTGGCTTTTATTTTATTTTTGAGTTAAATATTTAAATTTTTCATATTCTCTAACATGCACACTAATATGCCTTTATTTATTTAATTACTAATTTATTATTTGAGTGTTGGATGTGACTTAGAGGTCACAAGATTGTAATGTGTACCATTCTGTCACTTAGGAAATATATTAGTCTAGGACACTCATTAGTCTCTATATGCTATTAATATTTTTTTTTTTATTGGATAGTAGTCTAGAATCTGGGAATATTCTTTAATATTTTATTGCTCTGTATTAAGGAAGCGATTTATTTTCCTTTACCATACATTTTCCAGAGAGGAAAATGCATGCCTACAACAATGTATCTCATAGATTTTATTATATCTTCTCTTACAACAAACTTCATTTTGTTATATCATGAAATTAATTTGATGATTTCCTTGCTTAGAATTGCATTAAGCTTGGTAATTAAAATCAATGTTATCCATGCATGTGATATGAACATAAAATTTTCCTTCCAAATTATTGAGTGCACAACAAGATTGTAAGCAATCTACTAAGTTTTAAATTTATACAATCAATGGTATCACATAACATCTATGGATTGTTATTATCAACTAGTCATTTACAATACCACAAGGAGAAAACTTTCTTTCACATTTTCAAATGATAACAATGATGTCAAAGTAAATTTGCAACTCATACCAATGCTTTCATAACAATATAAACTCCAAATGAAACATGCATATACAACCTTATCAATTATTTCCCCTACACGTACATTAGGTAACAATGATACAATCTCCTTCCATCACAATGGGGAAACATAAGGGACTTTTCAAAATCATAAGGAACATGAACATTGAAAGATATGGACAATGAGTAGCATGAACATTGTCCAACATGATCGTTGAGAACATGAACAAGCTGGTGAATCCTCCTTCACAAATGAGGGCACAATGTCAAGTTTTCTCATCCAACATCAATCTACAAGATGATCATTCCAAGCCATTTACATTGCTCCCTTGGACACAAATCTTCATATGCAACACAGCAAAATAACAAGGACCATGGGTGCTTTCCACCCAACCATAGGCCTCAAAGAGACCACCCTCGCGCTAGGGAACAAGGCTCAAACTAGGATACACATACAATCTTTCAATGCATAAACATTACATTTCAAACTTGAACAATTTCCCCCCAAGGCTATTTCACAATGGCTTCATAGATGGAACCATAAACATAGGGTGAAGGTGTTCTCTAAAATGGAGACTTGCCATACCAAACCATATCTGCAATAAACAATTTTCATGCCCTCTTGGGGCTATCATAATTCAGAAAATTTCATGCTCTCTCGGGGCTATCATAAATCAACAATTTAATGCCCTCTTGGGGCCTCCACATTTCCTCCTCTAAACCCACTACCATCAGTTGTAACTCCTCAAACTTCCTTTCTACACCATACTTTCCTTATCACCCCTAGCAAGATATGAATGGTTATGGCATACAATGGAGCCCATACTCCAAGGTTCTCAATACATTTTTTGAACCCAAATTAAGCCCTTCGCCTTGAACTTCTCTTCCCTTCCCACAAGGGTGAGTGTAAGTCCCATGCCCATAACAACACTCAAGCACAAAACAAGAAAACAAAACCAAGTAGAAATAAAACAAGAAATTTTCAAGAGCACATCACATTTTCACAACACAATATCAACACCCATAATACAACAAGGAAATAGAGGAAATCCAAACCTCACACTCACAATACTCCACATAATACAACAAGATGCACAATGGTTCCACACTAATCTACATGGAATGAACACCATTCAAGCACTCACATGAATGCTACTTCACAACGCAATGCAATGCATACTCCATTGATAAACTCCACACTTGCATATTTTCTTAACCATGCTAAAAGAAAGAAATGGAAAAGAAGCAAGTTTGAGATACCAACCTTGGTCCAAGCTAGGGTAAGGATAGTTGTAGTAGAGCTCCCCTAATCTCCCTCCAAAACCTAACTATCTCTAAAATTAGAGAGTGGGTAGACACTCCACTAGTTTGGCCAAGACCCTCTACTAAAGCCTTCCCACTAACTTATTTTAGTAAAAACACTAAGCCACTACTTCTTACAAACTTGTCTCCTCTAACGGTTCATTGATAGCCCTCATGATCTCTGGTTATGAGCTCTGAGTTATGACCCTCAAAATATCGACCTCAAAATGCACTTAGAGCACCTTGGAGACTCCTTAGTATGGGGTGGCCTCGGACGCTATATGGTCTTTGTGGCCAAAACAAGGGTGTCACTAAGGTTCACCCGCCCACTCAAAGCTAATGTCACTGACAATTCGATGCCAAGATCAGCGATTTCAAAGTTACGCTATGGTGCACCTATGAACTGAGGCACACTGCGAGTTTTGGCATCGAGCAAGATCATTGTGTCGAATTCAAATGGAATGTGATCTCTAAAAAATGAGATAGATTATTTTAGGTCTTAGCATCACCGTCTTGTAGCATTTGATAGTTCATCGATAGCCCTCACGAGGTCTGAGTTATGACCTTCGAAAGATTGACCTCGAAATGCACTTAGATCACCTTGGAGACTCCTTGGTACGGGGTGGCCACAAATGATGGATGGTCTCCATGGCCAAAATAAGGGTGTGACTAGGTTGACCTGCCCATCTGGAGCTAATGGTGCTGACGATTCGATGCCAAGATCAGTGGTTTCAAAGTTACACTGTGGTGCACCTATGAACTGAGGCACACTGTGATTTTTGGCATCGAGCGAGATCATTATGCCGAATCCAAACAGAATGTGATCTCTCAAAAATGAGATAGGTTATTTTAGGCCTCATTAATACTGTCCTATAGCATTTGACAGTTCATCAATAGCCCTCACAAGCTTCGAGTTATGACCCTCGAAAGATTGACCTTGAAATGCACTTAGAGCACCTTGGAGACTCCTCGGTACGAGATGGCCGCAAATGATGAATGGTCTCCGTAGCCAGAACAAGAGTGTGAATAGGGCTCACCCACCCATCTGAAGCTAATGGCACTGATGATTTGATGCCAAGATCAGCAGTTTCAAAGTTACACTATGGTGCACCTATGAACTGAGGCATATTGTGAGTTTTGGCATCGAGCGAGATCGCTGTGCCGAATCCAAATGGAATGTGATCTCTCAAAAATGAGATAGGTTATTTTAGGCCTCAGTGTCATCATCCTTTAACATTTGATAGTTCATCGATAGCCCTCACGAGCTTCAAGTTATGACCCTCGAAAGATTGACCTTGAAATGCACTTAGAGTACCTTGGAGACTCCTCGGTACAAGGTGGCCGCAAATGATGGATGGCCTTCGTGGCCAGAACAAGGGTGTGACTAGGGTTGACCCGCCCATTTGGAGCTAATGGTGCTGACGATTTGATGCCAAGATCAGCGGTTTCAAAGTTACATTGTGGTGCACCTATGAACTAAGGCACACTGCGAGTTTTGGCATTGAGCGAGATCGTTGTGCCGAATCCAAACGGAATATGATCTCTCAAAAATGAGATAGGTTATTTTAGGCCTTAGTATCACCGTCCTATAGCATTTGACAATTCATCGATAGCCCTCAAAAACTTTGAGTTATGACCCTCGAAAGATCAACCTCGAAATGCACTTAGAGTACCTTGGAGACTCCTCGGTACGGGGTGGCCGCAAATGATGAATGTTCTTTGTGGCCAAAACAAGGGTGTAACTAGGGTTCACCCGCCCATTCGAAGCTAATGGAACTGACGATTTGATGCCACAATCAGTGGTTTCAAAGTTATGTTGTGGTGCACCTATGAACTGAGGCACACTACAAGTTGTGGCATCGAGCGAGATCATTGTACCAAATCCAAACGGAATGTGATCTCTCAAAAATGAGATAGGTTATTTTAGGCCTCAGTATCACTATCCTATAGCATTTGATAATTCATCAATAGCCCTCATGAGCTTCGAGTTATGACCCTCGAAAGATCAACCTCAAAATGCACTTAGAGCACTTTGGAGACTCCTCGGTACGGGGTGGCCGCAAATGATGGATGGTCTTCATAGCTGGAACAAGGGTGTGACTAGGATTCACCTACCCATCTAGAGCTAATGGCACTGATGATTTGATGCCAAGATCAGTGATTTCAAAGTTACATTGTGGTGCACCTATGAACTAAGGCACACTGTGAGTTTTGGCATCGAGCGAGATCGATGTGCCCAATCCAAACGGAATGTGATCTCTCAAAAATGAGATAGGTTATTTTAGGCCTTAGTATCACTGTCCTATAGCATTTGATAGTTCATCAATAGCCCCCACGAGCTTCGAGTTATGACCCTCAAAAGATCGACCTCGAAATGCACTTAGAGCACCTTGGAGACTCCTTGGTACGAGGTGGCTGCAAATGATGGATGGTCTCCGTGGCCGAAACAAGGGTGTGACTAGGCTTCACCCACCCATCCAGAGCTAATGACACTGACGATTTGATGCCATGATCAATGGTTTCAAAGTTACATTGTGGTGCACCTATGAACTGAGGCACACTGTGAGTTTTGGCATCGAGTGAGATCGTTGTGCCGAATCCAAACAAAATGTGATCTCTCAAAAATGAGATAGGTTATTTTAGGCCTCAACATCACCATCCTGTAGCATTTTATAGTTTATCAATAGCCCTCACGAGCTCTAATTTATGACCCTCAGAAGATCGACCTCAAAATGCACTTAGAGAACCTTGGGGACTCCTCGGTACGGGGTGGCCACGGACGATAGAGGGTCTCCATGGTTGGAACAAGGGTGTCACTAGGGTTCACCCACCCACCCGGAGCTAATGGAACTAACGATTCAAATAGTTCTAGCCGTTAGGAGTTAGATTTTGAAAAAATTTCAAGAAAATTGCAAAAGTTGCTAAGCAACTTTTTGCAATTTTTGCGCTAAGACAAGTTTTATTGCAAATTTGATTGCAAATAGACTCTACAAACTCCTAGGGACCCTAATAATGTTCTAAACATCTAGACTTACCTAAAAAACATGGAATTTATCAAAAATTTACTTTATTGGACCAATTGATGGCCAAGGCTTATAGTTGCACCATGGGGTCTTGTATCCATTACAAATGTGGATGGTCAAAGGGAGATCATTAGATCTATCCCTAGACCTTATTACATCAAGAAAAGAAAAATAATTAGGTGCTTTGCACTAGTGTTCCCTGTATTTCATAAAATTTAAACTATAGAGTTTCCTTCCAAAATGCTCATGTAGTCGTTACATTCAAGATTTGAATTTCCTAAAGCAATAAGCTAAATTTTAAGTGACTTATTGAATGTTTCAAATTATGAAATGACTTGAGATTATTATGAGACCTTATTAGGACCTATGTAATGACTAACTTACCCTATGCAAACCTAGACATTACTAAAGTTCAAATCTCATGGTCTTTTACAACTTTTCAATATGAAAGTCTTTCAAAAAATTATACAATATTATGACTCTTTATGCTTTCAAATGCCATGATTGGTTGCAAAATGGAAAAAATCAAGTATTATAATTGTTCATCCATACTTTCTAGATTTTTCTTATTTGATTAGTTTGATAAAAATAGTTTTAATAATCATAATGTCAACTTTATGTCAAATAAGAAAAAAACCAAATTTGTAATAAGATATCTGCAAGCAATTATCTTTCATATAGTTATAAATGCTCTTAAAATTGTCCTTATAGCCTTGTATCACATGCAAATATGATTTGCAAGAACTTGTTCAATATCTTCCTCTTATAATTCCTTACAAAGAACCTACCAAAATACAAATTAGAATGTGCAACTAATTTAACCTATCTTTTCCATTATTACAAAAACCATATACAAAAAAAGTTCGCATTTTACATCATAAATATTAGGAATTCTCCCCAATACCACCCCCCCAACTCTTCATGATGTACCTACATTCTAATATCATAAAAAAATTAGTAACTTATTGTATTAAACAAGATAATCATCAGTTCATTGAATCATTATGAAGAAAATAACATAAGAAGTAAATATACCTAGTCGAGTGTTCCAATAGGGTCCTCTCTCTATTTTAGGGTCTCCAACAGGGCTTCATGATCAACATTAGCAATAGTAAAAAGTTCTTTTACTTTTGGTCTTCCTTGATGCTTCAACAACTTTACATTTGTTGCTATAATAAGATGCGAATATATGAGAATTATTTTGTGCTTCTAATAGTCTTTGAATGTAGGAATTCCATTCCTTCTAAGCATGTATGTCCGCAGCCATGTTCTAGCGACAACCATTGAACCAGTAGGATATGTGAATCCATCATCATCTATGATTGGTTGTGCAAGTTTTTGTTTACCTCTTACACAACGTGCTAACCAGTAATCAGATTTCTCATCATTCCCTTGTGGTGCAACCAATGCAAAGACATGTCCTGGCTGAAGTCAATCTGATAGATGGTTATGCTCAAGTAAACTTTCCATGTCATCATTTCTGATAGAGGATATGATAGACAATGGAGTAAGATAATGTGGAGCCCATATGTCCACCCACTCACTTGACTCACAGTGATCCCAATTACACTGAAAACAACTAGGACAAAAGCAAGCTAGCTATCGTGTCCAAATGGTCCATGTACTAGAATCAAAGCTCCGAAATGAATGCATTTTTTATGAGTCTCTCACTGTAGCACAATCTAATCTATCAGCTACAGACCCTTCCTCAACCAACGAAAAGAACTTGTGTACCACTGAATCAAGAGTCCCCCCCTGTGATAATGCTAAACTACACCAATCAACAATGCTACGAGCATCAAGAAGCTCTGCTACTGAAATTTTCAGTTGCTCCTTGACTAGAGCTCTCTTCACACATGCCCCTGCTCCATCATGTTCCCCTTTTCCATGCTTGGACTAAAAAAAACTCCAAATATGAGGCACCCCTCTCTCTATGTGCATCCTATACAACCAATAAAACATGCGAGCATTCTTGAATTGACCTGTACAGTTATCTAACCAAATGATATGTCTATCCATAGCAATTGCATGCTCATGTAAGAAATCAAAATAATTTTTGAAACAATGTTGCACAAACTTGTGAGAGTGAGATCTATCATCACTCATATAAAAATGATACTCTCTAATAATCTTCTGATTATCTTTCTCACTATCAAGGGCATGTCTATATGTTATGTGAACAAAAATAGCAATCTAAATAGAGTTGTAATACTGAGATTGTGTCTCATTTTGAGGTTGCAATGTGTAGTTCTTAGAAAAATCAACAACTGATATAATAGTGCCAATGGGAAAAGTCTCCTTGCACATTCTAAATTGTTCATCCAACCACTGAGACCTGTGACTATGTCTTGCATAGTTGCAAAAAATATTTGCCTTGAAATTTGAAATAAAACTAGCCACACTAATATCTTTTCCAACCAATTCACATCTAGAGCTCTCACCTCCACTCTTCAATGTGTATTTCACTATTTCATATACCTTTTTTTCCACTATTTTCTTTCCAAGATCTTATTCACACCCCTCATGGAAACATGTGTCAAACTTGGATAAGCCACCACATTCTGAACACTTCTCATTTAAGCAAGCATTTCTATAAAAGAAACAACCATCAACTCTATGACATAAAAGTTGATCTAGCAAGTCTCTTGATGATTTTGGAAGCTCACTAGCACCACAATCCTCCAACATTTCTTTACTATGCAAAGTAGAATGGATGGAGCGTAATAATTCATAGTGCATAAAAAACTCAACATGATATTTGCAACAACATGTATTTCAAATTTTGAGTGGCACACAATAAAATGGCTTCAAATATTCAAAAGCCCTTTGTGATATATGAATACTTGTATGACTCTCTCTAAATTGTTTGAACAACATAGTTTGACTTACCTCCAAATAGTGTTTAGGATGTGTAGTGTGGTCTCTGATGCCAATTCTCAACTTTAACACATCTTTAGCATTGGGTGATACTTATGAGTTACAGTGGTAAAATTGTGTAATTTCTTACTTCACATCATCGGATAACTTCTTATCACAACATGAAAGTCTCCCACCAAATGCCCATGTTTTATTTTGAAGAGGATCATCAATTTTCTCTCGTCGACTAAGTGCTCTTCTCAAAGTAGTACGATTTAGATTCAAATCAATACAAGTTTGTCTCATATATCTACCCTTTCTCAAATGATGACTTACCAAAGAGGTTGTAATAACCCTTCGAGCAGCTCTGTTATCCTTCTCCCTGTTATTTTTCCCAATGCTATTGAGAACACTGAATAGATTCTTCACAATAATGGCATTTCTTTCTATTGGTAAATAGATTTGTCACTAAAGAAATTTCCCAATGGAGTGTATGTGGCAAATTGTTCACAACAGTTGGATAGGCCCTTGATATTCGGCCTTCCTCTACATTTAGAGGGGCAGCTCCCTCGTAAGATGGAATTTTAGATTTTTCAAAAAGGATAAGAAGAACTTAGAAAATAGGAAGGAAAACCATTGATAGCGAATGCACCACACGCCTTCAACATTTTCATGAAAATGATGTAAACTATTAATGAGAGCTATCAAGGACTACACTTGAGAACTTTCACCAACACAATGCTAATTCAAACATCCACAAATACTCACATCATACCATGAAAGTAATCATAGATGAATCAACACTTTAACAATCCAGATTCCTTGGAGAGAGAACGCTAAATGTACTTCCTTTTATTCCTTGCACCAAGAAAGAAAGAAATAACTGATTACACAAAAACAACAATTGTACACACTTTCCAAAAATTGCTTTATGATTAGAGCATCAGTGTTTCCCTGTATCCAAGTCCCCAAAAAGTCCCTTATTACATTGATCTCCAAAAATTTATAGCCAATCTATAATAACCAACTTTTCGGGTTCATAACTACCCAAAAAGTTAGAGTTTGGACTACTTGAAGATGATTCATAACCAACTCTAACCCTTGAAGCTTAACCACAGCTAGGAAAATGAAAACTAGAGTTAATTCTAAAGTTGACCTTTTTACAAATTACATAAATAAAATTCTAAGACAACTTTAGATAGAAATACTTCTAACTTTTAATTCTTTGAACTCGTTCCTTGATCTGTAGGTACTACCAGCAACTGAGTCAAGTTTTCCTTGTACGCTCTGAATGATTTGATGACTTGAGCCAAATTTTTGTTCTTAATGATGATTAAACTCTGCATCTTCAGATTACACAACTCATGTCTCTTTCTAATTTCATCCAATTCTGTGACACAACTTGACAAGTTTTGAGTACAGGAGTTCAATGCTACTAAGAGACTGCTCAAATTCATCATAGCACTAGCATCTGAACTTCGTTTACTGCCAATTTCGGTGTTGATTTTTGTTTCTATGCATTTCAAGATGGAAGATATGTCTAGATTTTGAGTATGTTCATCAATAGGAATACCTTCTACGATCATGGGTATTTCTCCCAAGGCCCTTTTTTTCAGTAACTTGCAAGAGTTTAAGAATTGTTCTCCTTCACTCAATTGTTCATTCATACTATCATTCTTCCATCGGATGTTTTCCAGCCATATGTCAATTTGCTCTTCTTCTCCAGTGCTGATTAACTTTAGTGACCTCACTATATTGTTGTCCATGCTTTTAATCTCTACTAAATTGGCATCAATTTCCCTCCACAATGTTTGTTGTTCCCCTAGAGTTACCAGTTCTTTTTGAATGCTTTGTTGTATATGATCTGCTTTGGTAAATGTACCTTGAACATCCTAAAATAATCTTGATGCCTGTTCTTTCATGCTTCGTACCCATGCTTTCACCATCTTACCATACATTTGGCATTCTCCTATGTTTTGAATAGTTTCTTCATCAAACATCTTCTTTGGATCTTCTATACTTTCTATGGATGAACTAGGATCTGGAAAGGAGTCACCAACCATCAATTTGATGCATGAAGAAAGAGCTCAGACTTGACACTTGAGTTGATTCTTAACTTGCTTATCTCTCCTTGATTGTTCTATTAGGACAGCAGCTGACACTTGAAAATTGTGTTCTTTCCCTTCACGGGTAGTCCGGCCTAGATCCACTTTAGTGATGCTAAAATCAGATTCATTTATCTCATTTATGTCCTTCTTTGTGACTGGTTGTGCAATTTCAACAGATAAATTACCTGAAGTAGGGTTCATTGTTAGTCTAGAATCCATTTTAGTCTTCTTTATCTTTGTACTTCTGTGCATTAAGTGAGCTACAATGTCTAGAACTAAATCATCCTTTTCTTCTTTCTCTCTAAACTTTGTTGTAACCAAGATGTTGAAATACTAGCGGATGAGCTGATTACTGAAGGAACCTATAAGACTGTAGATGATAAGTTCAAGTTATGCACATTTTCTACAACTGGCTCCTCTTGGATTGCTTTTGTGCTTTCAGGAGACAATGAGCATGAAGGAGATGCTATGGATTGAATCATCTCATCTACAAATGAGGGTAAAGAATTCATCTCAGGAGCTTCATCAATCATTTGTTGAATCGGCTTTAAGGTCTTCTCCTTAGGTTTTGATCTCTTCTTCCTGGTGATCACATTGAGTTCACATGCTGAAACTAGGTTAACTCATTTATCTGGATCTTCACCATCATCTCTCCCTTGTGTGCTATGCAAAGAGCCTGAGGATGTAGGAATAGCAGACAGAATGGCTGAAACTGATGTTCCTTCTTGAGAAGTATTATTATTATTTACACTGCTTCTTCCTGTTGACTTAGTAGTAGTAGTGGCTTCTTTGACTTTATTCTTTAACCAAGTCTTAGTTCGTTGAATCACAAAGAAAGTCCTTTCCTTGAGGTCTTTTAGTTCTAGCAGCGACCAATTGATATATGGCAATTCTAGTAATTGTATCCGCTCAAAGAAGTAAGGATCAATCAAGTTTGACTCGTCTTCCGTTACGCCTGTCACATCCCATCCCATTTTGTAATCAATGATTTGTTGTATTGTAAATCTCATCCAGTCCCTTTTTCTAACTTCAAAATCATTCTCACAATTCGCCAAAAAATCTTCCAATGTGGGAAAATGAAGATAGCCAGGTCCAAGTGCCAAGTTATTTTTAACATACCCGCTACCATCAAATGGAAAGCGACTGTAGAAAGAGTGTAGAGTTATGTTCACCATGGATCTCTCAATATTTTGAGCATTCGAAGAAGACAAAAAACTGTAATGTCCAATGGAAATTGGGAAAGGGATTGATATTTTGTTCCTGCACTTTTTGTTTACTTGACCAATTTGCCTGCAAACTTCTGAAAGTACCAACCTGTCACCTACAAAGTGAGGCAACATGAGAGGACAATCTTGAAAACCTCTGATGTGGATGTAAGTGAATTGAGGATATTGTATGAAGAAGCTACCATAAGTACTAATGAGACTGGCCGCTTCAGGAGAAATTCGAAGTCCTATGTCTCCTTGTAATTGCCTGGCAGTGAGCATAGAAAAAGCATCGTTCACCCTGCGAAAGTGTGCATTGCTTTGCTTCAATTGCAACTGGGGGTAATAGTTATAAATTTGAGTGGCTAAGCTATACTCCCCATAAGGATTTAGACCGGGCCATGACTTCATACTTGCAATTGCGTACATTAGATATGAGGACATGTAAAATCCTTGATTTGCGTTGAATCTTGTCAACTGGTAATGGAGAGCATTGCTAATCATTTCTCCCCGATCTATAAATTGTTTCCCAGTGGTGATGGTATTAATATACAAAAAATCCAATCTTGAAAATATTCAGCTGCCTGATTTCCCACCACTCTATTGAGAAGAACTATCATATCAGAAATGTCTTCATTGAAGATATTCCTGCGTAACATTCTTGGCAACTGCGATTGTCCTCGCTTGGGTTGATCAAGCCAACTTTTAGCAATAACATTGAGACATGTTTTCTTATTCTGATGGAAATAACAATGGGCACCTTCTTTAGAAATTTTTGTAAACTCTTCTCTTACTGGCAATCTGAAAGTGATGGATATAGATATGGGGTCCAACCTTGCTATGACATTACCTCCTGCAGTCTTGATGTCCCTCAAATTTTGATCATATGCCTTGATACATTCTAAAACCAATTCCACACATTGAACTGTGAGTGGATGTCCTCCTACATGGGCCAGACCACTTTCCAGCGTTCGGCGTGCGAGGGGTGATTTATCTTCTTTGTTCATCATCTTCCAGAAGTCTGCAATTTCCACATGCCCCATCTTTGTGTCAGATATTTCAAGGAGTGTGCTTTTTAGTATTACAGGAGGTTCCTTACCCTAAAAATTATACCTCATATTATCACCTGTCAAGGCTGTTTTGGTGATAATGCGAAGTCAATGGTCACGTGCTTTGTATTAAACTTGGTGTTGTATCTTCAAATAATGATAAGACTTCATGAAAATCTTTACTTCACTTTGAAGAATCCAGCTCTCATGTGCGACAGAAGCATTTCATCGAACAATTCACCTCTTTGAGAGCTTTCTTTGTGACTGTTCTATGTATTCTTGTGCGGTAGTTTAGAAGTGCTTTATTGGCATTCGAGGTTGCTCATTTTTTCAAACGGATAGTAGGCACGTTTAAAAATATGTGCTTCTTCTTGATGGTTGGATTGCCTGCTTTTTCTTGGTCTTCAAATTGTCTTCAAATGTCAATGGTCATGTGCTTGTCTGTGCTTTTATACTATCCATGCACCTCTGCCCATATGTCTTTTCATACGTTGCGCTTATTCTAATCAATTGATGATATTTTGGTTGGACCACATGAGCACACTGGCTTTGAATGTATTTGCTCCATTTTTTTGCCAACTGTTTGAACTAATTAGTGACATGAAATTCTTTCTATGGATACCATGGGCGAGAAAAGCCAGGGGTTACTCGAGTGTTGGAGATGAAGAATTCTGTCAAACATTTCAGTTATACTCTAAAGCGCATTCCATTGAATAAGTCAAACCCACTGCCTTTGTATTTCCATATGTGATTCTAAATTCAATATTCAAATGCATTGTGAGTTTTTCAACTCCAAACACCAGTGCTAATGTGGCTTGAGAGTATAATAATACCATTTCTATGCTTTGACAGGTTCGGAATACCATCATTTTGATAGTATTGAGTGCCTTGGAGCGTCTTCCTACGATTTTTGTTTAACAATGCACATGCTTTGTTAGGGGCAGCTTTTCTAAATGGATCATAATTCTTGATCTGCATGGGACGACAGAGCGATGTGTACATCAAATAGCACACTCATTTTCGTGCACAGTCTTCCCACGCTTAATGCTACTCCCTGTACCACAACCTAAAGATAACGCATTTTGTCAAACAATTCTCGTGCCTTGCTTATGGTCGCTTCAATCATCACCTTCTACATATGCCTCATTTCTTTCTAAGTGCTTGATATCAGCCTGAGGATGTTTCAAGACGTGGCACATCACACCTCTGGTTTTTCCTCTCAACTTCATGCATTTCGATCCTATTTTTCTAATGTCACAGGTAAGAATGTTGTGTTTTTTTTGTAGCCAAGCTTTCAATCAAACCTGTTCGCATATAATATGGCGTATCATCATTATGAAGACCATTTTGTATCTCTGTGGCAAGGGCACCAACAAGATGGCAATTTTAGTTTTAAAATCCACACACATACTCTGGTAACTCACGAGACAACTTTGATGTGAATTATTTTCTGTCATTCAAGAAGCCACCACCTTCCATTGCTAATGAATATCAATAATTTCACTCCATTTTAGATTGCATCCTCATCCTCTTTGCACAGACATTATAACTACCATTTCATTTTCTGGGAAATACAGGAGTTGGGGTCTTGCAATTTCAGGGCTTCTTCAAACTGGCCTCCAATGAAACAGCATACCTAAATTATTCCAAACATCTGTGAACTTCATCTCCAACCAGCAGTTACCTTCAAGTTGAAGTTTAGGTTAGGAGGTTCGGGTTAGAATTAGGTTAAAAAATTGGAGTACGGGGAGAGAGAGTATGGCGAGTATGTGGAGAGGGAAAAAGTGAAACTCAAACTTAAAACCTTAACCCAAAATTCTCTCTAAAGGTTTTAGTACGTGGAGAGAGAAAAATGGGAAGAGAGAGAGTGGAAACTCAAAATTAAAACCTTAACCTGTACTTCTCTCTAAAATTTTTAGTACGTGGAGAGAGAAAAGTATGGGAAGAGAGGAAGTTTGAATTTTCTTGAGTATTTTCTCTTTTCAATTAATTAATATAATTAAACTCTCTGTTAAATGTTGGGAAAACACTTTCCAACTTTTTATTGACATGAATCTTCAATTTGGAAAGCATAGGTCTCATCTTTTGCATCTTTAATAAGTGCATGAAAAGCTGACATTGCTCTACCACTGTCTTGTTGCCGAAAAACATCTGATATAGTCTTGAAGCCCATAATCGAATGGTTCTTTCTGATTTTTTCCCTTCCAAACCAATAATAATCATTTCATCAATTTCAATTATCCATTTTGGTGTTTTAGAACCTTCATGTCGATTATAATTAGGAGATATGTAATGTTCTTGTGCATTGCCATGTTCAACATGGTCAATTATGCAATTTGCATTATGACTTGGTAGCATTTCATCTTCAAAAATTTCATTCTCTAAATTTTTAATTTCGGCATTATCATTTTCAATAGGTACATTTTCATTCCCCAACTGTACATATTCGTTGTCTGAGTCTATGATTTCACCTTTGACTAATTCATCATCAACTTGACTAATATTCCGCATACCTTATCTTTTTATTTGGTGTTCCATTTTGTCTCTTTCCTTATATGCCGCAATGTCTTCATTGGATATCTTCCTTTTGTGTTTATCCTTGTGACAACTGCTGCTCCCCATTGAGATAAAAAATTCGAACAACTAAGGTTATATTTTCAAAAGAAATTCGATTGGTTGGGCCTCAAAACGCACTTTTTTGCAAAACCCATGAAAAAAAACTGAAAAAGTGATGTTGTCGGGTCTGCAGGGACAGGGATATGTTGGAAACTGGTGCCGGGAGAAATCGAATATCCGATTTTCTCCAATGACATTTGGAGGGAAAATAGCCTTTGCTATAATAGTATTAATATTAGAATAATTATTGGAGGGAAATCAACTTTGGTTTATTGGTATTAATATATAGTATCAATATTATTATTATACCTATAATAGTATTCTTATTATTACTATAGATATAATAGTATTAATGTTTAGTGTTTATTTATATTATTATTATGCTACAATAGTATTAATATATATATATTAATACTATGCCATAATAGTATTAATATTTAGTGTTTATTTATATTATTATTATTATGCTACAATAGTATTAATAGTATATAAATATGTCATCATTTAATGAGTCAAAGGGCATCACAGGTCAACCTATGACCCCCTTTGATCCATATTAACCATTGTAATATGTCCCTAGGGGTCCTAGGACCACTAGGGACATATCTCGTCATTTAATGGGTCGTGGGGGGTCAGAGGTCAACCTATGACCACCTTTCACACATATTAACCATTCTAACATGTCCCTAGGGGTCCTCGGACCCCTAGGGACATATGTCATCATTTAATGGATCAAAAGGGGTCATATGTCACCTTATGACCCCCTTTGACCTATATTAACCATTCTAATATGTCCCTAGGGGTCCTAGGACCCCTAGGGACATATATCATTATTTAATGGGTCAAAGGGGGTCATCGGTAAACCTATGACCCCCTTTGACCCATATTAACCATTCTAATATGTCCTTAGGGGTCCTCGGACACCTAGGGACATATCTCGTCATTTAACGGCTCATGGGGGGTCATAGGTCAACTTATGAACCCCTTTGACCCATATTAACCATTCTAATATGTCTCTAGGGGTCCTAGGACCCCTAGGGACATATATCATCATTTAATGAGTCGTGGGGATTCATAGATCAACCTATGACCCCCTTTCACACATATTAACCAGTCTAATATGTTCCTAGCGGTCCTAGGACCCCTAAACACATATCTCATCATTTAATGGGTCAAAGGTTGTCATTGGTCACCCTATCACCCCCTTTGACCCATATATACCATTCTAATGTCTCTAGGGGTCCTAGGACTCCTAGGGACATATCTCATCATTTAATGGGTCGTGGGGGGTCATAGGTCAACCTATGACCCCCTTTCACACATATTAACCATTCTAATATGTCCCTAGGGGTCCTATGACCCCCTTTCACACATATTAACCATTCTAATATGTCCCTACAGGTCCTAGGACCCCTAAGAACATATATCATTATTTAATGGGTCAAAGGGGGTCATAGGTCACCTTATGACCCCCTTTAACCTATATTAACCATTCTAATATGTCCATTGGTCAAAGGGGGTCATAGGGTGACCTATGACCCCCTTTGACCCATATTAACCAATCTAATATTTCATGGGTCAAAGGACCCTATCACCCCCTTTGACCTATATGAACAATTCTAATTGTCCTTAGGGGTCTTAGGACCCTTAGAGACATATGTCATCATTTAATGGGTCAAAGGGGGTCATAGGGTGACCCATATGAACGATTCTAATATGTCCCTAGGGGTCCTAGGACCCTTAGGGACATATCTCATTATTTAATGGGTCAAAACGGGTCATAGGTCAACCTATGACCCCCTTTGACACATATTAACGATTCTAATATGTCCCTAGGGGTCCTAGGACCCCTGGGGACATATGTCATCATTTAATGAGTCAAAGGGGGTCATAGGTCAACCTATGACCCCCTTTGACCCATATTAACCATTCAAATATGTCCCTAGGGGTCCTAGGACTACTAGGGACATATGTTGTCATTTCATGGGTCAATCAGGGTCATAGGTCACCCTATGACCTCCTTCAGCCCATATGAACGATTCTAATATGTCCCTAAGCGTCCTAAGATCCCTAGGGATATATCTCGTTATTTAATAGGTCAAAGGGGGTCATAGGTCAACCTATGGCACCTTTTGACACATATTAACCATTCTAATGTGTCCTTAGGGGTCCTAGAACCCCTAGGGACATATGTCATCATTTAATGGGTCGTGACCTATGACCCCCTTTCACACATATTAACCATTCTAATATGTCCCTAAGGGTCCTAGGACCCCTACGGACATATGTCATAATTTCATGGGTCAAAGGGGGTCATAGGTCACCCTATGACCCCCTTTGACCCATTTTAACCATTCTAATATGTCCCTAGGGGTCATAGGACCCCTATGGACATATGTCATCATTTGATGGGTCAAAGGGGGCATAGGTCACCCTATGACCCCCTTTCACACATATTAACCATTATAATATGTCTCTAGAGGTCCTAAGACCCCTAGTGACATATGTCATCATTTAATTTGCCCTTTGACCCATCTGAACGATTCTAATATGTCTCTAGGGGTCCTAAGACCCCTATGGACATATCTAGTCATTTAATGGGTTGTGGGCATTCATAGGTCAACCTATGACCCCCTTTCACACATATTAACCATTCTAATAGGTCGCTAGGGGTCCTAGGACCCCTAAGGACATATGTCATCATTTAATGGGTCAAAGGGGGTCATAAGTCAACCTATGATCCCATTTGACCCATATTAAACTTTCTAATATGTCCCTAGCGGTCCTTGGACCCCTAGGGACATATGTCATCATTTAACAAGTCGTGGGGGGTCATAGGTCAACCTATGACCCCATTTGACCCATATTAACCATTTTAATATGTCCCTAAGAGTCCTAGAACTCCTAGTGACATATCTCATTATTTAACGGGTCAAAGGGGGTCATAAGTCCCTTTCACACATATTAACCATTCTAATATGTACCTAGGAGTCCTAGGACCCCTAGGGACATATGTCATCAATTAATGAGTTGAAAGAGGTCATAGATCACCCTATGTCCCCTTTTGACCCATATAAACCATTCTAATATGTCCCTAGGGGTCCTCGGACCCCTAGCGACATATGTCATCATTTAATAGATCAAAGGGGGTCATAGGTCACCCTATGACCCCCTTTGACCCATCTTAACCATTCTTATATTTCCCTAGGGGTCCTAAGACCCCAAAGGACATATCTCATCATATAATGGGTCGTGGGGGGTCATAGGTCACCCTATGACCCCGTTTCACACCTATTAACTATTATAATATGTCCCTAAGCATCCTAAGACCCTTAGGGACATATGTCATCATTTAATGAGTCAAAGGGGGTCTTAGGTCAACCTATGACCCCCTTTACCCCATATTAACCATTCTAATATGTCCCTAGGGGTCTTCGGACACCTAGAGACATATCTCATCATTTAACGGGTCATGAGGGGTCATAGGTCAACCTATAAACCCTTTTTATGCATATTAATCATTATAATATGTCCTTAGGGGTCCTAGGACCCCTAGAGACATATCGCGTTATTTAATAGGTCATGGGGGCTCATAGATCAACCTATGATCTCCTTTCACACATATTAACCATTCTAATATGCCCCTAGGGGTCCTAGAACCCCTAGGCACATATCTCATCATTTAATGGGTCAAAAGGGGTCATAGGTCACCCTATGACCCCCTTTGGCCTATATATACCATTCTAATATTTTTCTAAGAGTCCTAGGTCCCCTAGGGACATATCTCATCATTTAATGGGTTGTGAGGTATCATGGGTCAACCTATGACCCCCTTTCACACATACTAACCATTCTAATATGTTTCTAGGGGTCCTAGGACCCCTAGAGAAATATGTCGTCATTTAATGGATCAAAAGGTGTCATATGTCACTCTATGACCTCCTTTGACCCATATTAACCATTCTAATATGTCCCTAGGGGTCGAACATATGTCATCATTTAATGGGTCGAAGGGGGTCACAGGTCACCCTATGACCCCCTTTGACCTATATTAACCATTCTAATATGTCCCTAGGGGTCCTAGGACCCCTAGGGACATATCTTGTCATTTAATGGGTCATGGGGGGTCATAGGTCACCCTATGACCCCCTTTCACACATATTAACCATTATAATATGTCCCTAGGGGTCCTAAGACCCCTAGGGACATATGTCATCATTTAATGGATCAAATGGGGTCATAGGCCCTTTGACACATATTAACCATTCTAATATGTCCCCAGGTGTCCTTGGACCCCCAGGGACATATCTCATCATTTAACAGCTCATGGAGGATCATAAGTCAACCTATGAACCCCTTTGATCCATATTAACCATTCTAATATGTCCCTAGGGGTCCTAAGAACCCTAGGGACATATCTCGTCATTTAATGGGTCATGGAGATTTATAAATCAACCTATGACCCCCTTTCACACATATTAACCATTCTAATATGTTCCTAGCGGTCCTAGGACCCCTAGGCACATATCTCGTCATTTAATGGGTCAAAGGGGGTGATAGGTCACCCTATCACCCCCTTTGACCCATATATACCATTCTAATATATCTCATCATTTAATAGGTCGTGGGGGGTCATAGGTTGACCTATGACCCCCTTTCACACATATTAACATTCTAATTTGTCCCTAGGGGTCCCAGGACCCCTAGGGATATATGTCATTATTTAATGAGTCAAAGGGGGTCATAGGTCACCCTATGACCCCCTTTGACCCATATTAACCATTCTAATATGTCCATAGGGGTCTTAGGACCCCTAGGGACATATGTCATCATTTCATGTGTCAAAGGACCCTATGACCCCCTTTGACCTATATGAACAATTCTAATTTTTTTTAGGGGTCCTAGGATCCTTAGGGACATATGTAATCATTTAATGGGTCAAAGGGGGTCATAGGTTGACCTATAACCCGCTTTGACCCATTAAATAATGAGATATGTCCCTAGGAATCTTAGGATCCCTAGGGACATATTAGAATCGTTCATATAGGTCAAAGGGCTATGACCCCCTTTGACCCATATGAACGATTCTAATATGTCCCTAGGGATCCTAAGATCCTTAGGGACATATCTTGTTATTTAATGGGTCAAAGTAGGTTATAGGTCAACCTATGACCCCTTCTGACACATATTAACCATTCTAATATGTCCCTAGGGGTCCTAGGACCTCTAGGGACATATGTCATCATTTAATGGGTCAAAGGAGGTCATAGGTCAACCTATAACCCCCTTTGACCCATATTAACCATTCTAATATGTCCCTAGGGGTCCAAGGACCCATAGGGACATATGTCATCATTTAATTTGTCAAAGGGGGTCATAGCTCAACCTATGACCCCCTTTGACCCATATTTGTTAGGAATAAGGTGTTTCAACCTTGTATAATTCCTATTCTTATTATTTGTTTTGTAAAATGTATTTCTTACAAATAATGTTGATGTGTCAACATCTTGAATTGTGTGTAAAGAGATCGTGACTAAAACGGTTATGACAGATTCCTATGATACGTAAGAGCTATGTTAGGAAGATTCAATGACAGGTGAAGACATGTGGCAACTAAGATATTTGAGTACTGTACACTCTACCCTAATAGTGGGATTCAGGGCATCACCCCAAAAAAAAATTTGGGGTTCCTATTTTCTTGAAGAATGGTAAAACCCTAATACAATTTACCTTTTGGGAGTAGCCCTAAAGTGAAGCGCATGTTATAAGCATTTTTAGTGTTGCAAAGAGATGCGATGCGAAAAAGATGTATTATTGGTACTGCGAGTAGCTATTAGAGTCTTCTATTGTTGATGTTGAACTTGCATTGCAAGTTTATTGTAACCTCGTGTTGAAGATTACATTGTGCAGGTTCTGAAGGGGTGGGGTTGTTTTACCAAAAGGTTTTTCCCCATCGGCAAATCCTTGTGTTATGTGTTCCTTTCTCTGTCTATTTTTTGTATGCATGGTTGGCTGCAATATTGTTGTTTACATGATATTGAATCTGTAAGTGTAGAATATTTTAATAGGATTTGCATCATACTTTCCTTATGAGATTAGTGTAGGAAGCTATTTCCGTAACTGAGTTTCCTTACAAGTGGTATCAAAGCTTGATCAACTTTTGATCCTAGTTGTTGTGTAGGGTTTTTTGAGCTAATCTCAAGTTGAGTGGGAGTCTTGTGTAGAGCATCCTAAATCTTATTTTCAAATTGAGATGGCGAGTTCATCATATGGAAGAATGTAGGTGGAGAAATTTAATTTCACTAATTTCTAGTTGTGGAAACTCAAGATGGAAGACATGTTGGAAGATCGTGACCTATGGGAAGTGACTACAAGCGCTAAAAGACTAGCAACTATAGCTCAAGAAGATTGGGATATCAAAGACCGTAAAGCTAAAGGTCTCATAAGACTCTATTTAACCGATGCAGTCCTTCTGAATGTTCTAGATGAGAAAACCGCATATAGTTTGTGGGAGAGACTTGGGGCTGTGTATCAGGCCAAATCTTTGGTGAACAAGTTGTTCTTGAGGAAGAAGTTGTATTCTCTGCAAATGGAGGAAGGTGGATCCTTAATGGATCATTTAAATGCATTTAATCTGCTAGCTGCACAGTTGACATCAGTTGGTGTCAAGTTAGAGGAGGAGGATCGTTGCTACACACTTTTGTGTTCTTTACCAGATTCATGGGACCATCTTGTGATGGCTCTTGGAAGCACATTAGTCACCTTCAAAATGGATGATGTGGTGTCTTCATTGCTATCAAAGGAGATGCAAAGAAAGGCTTCTGTTTCAAAAAAAGAAGCCCTTGTTGTTCGTGGGAGATCCACGAAAAGAGGAAAGAAAAATGACAATAAGTCTGACAATAAGGGTAGATCCAAATCCTGTGGGAAGTCAAAGACTTCCAATAATTCCAAGGCAAAATGTTGGAACTGTGATAAGACTAGGCACTTCTGTAAAGACTGTAAAGATCCTAAGAAGAAGAAGAAAGCCTCAAATTCTGGTTCTAAAAAATCTCAAGAAGATGGCGACGCATTCATCGTAGCTTTGGCAGCCTATGCATCTAATGATGTGTGGTTGGTTGACTCGGGTGCATCTTTTCACATGACCTCTCATCGAAACTGGTTCTCAAGATATGAAGAGTTCGATGGTGGAAACGTGTACTTGGGTGATGATTCTCACCTAAAGATAGTTGGATGTGGAAGGGTCACTATCAAATTTCCTGATGGACGAGTAAAGGGAATCAATGGAGTTATGCACATTCCAGGTTTGGCACGAAACCTATTATCTGTAAGTATGCTGAATGATGTAGGTGTGCAAGTTGTTTTTTTTAAGATGGATGTAAGATGATGAGAGGAGCTATGGTGTTTGCTAAGGGTACTAGGAGAGGTACTTTTTTTTAGCTTGATGCACACATTTCTTAGTGTAATAGTTCTTTTGTTTCAAAGAAGAGAGTAGCTATCACTTCATCCCCACCATCTGAACGAGCAGTAAAGAAGACTGTGGTTAGTGGTTCTGATGGTAGTGCAACAAGTGTACCTAAGGGTGCAAACACTTTGGAAGGAAAGCTTCCTGCAGAAAAGACAATGTTGTGGCATTTGAGATTTGGTCACATTGGTGAGAAGGGTCTCAGAACCTTAAAAAATAAAAATCTCGTTGAGGGGTTAAATGATTGCAATCTCGATTTCAACTTCTGTGAACACTATGTATATGGTAAACAAAATCGTGTTCAATTTTACTCTGGTTCTCACAAATCTTTTGATGTTTTGGATCTTATTCATTTTGATGTATTTGGTCCTATAAAAGTTCCTTCAATCTCCAAGTCTATAATTTTTTGTATCTTTCATAGATGATTACAGTAGAAGGACATGGATTTATTTCATTAAAAGTAAGACACAAGTCTTTAGTCGATTCAAGGAATTTAAAGCCCTTGTAGAGAATCAGACTAGTAAGAAGATTAAGTGTGTGAGAACTGACAATGGTGGTGAGTTTTTCTCAGCAGAGTTTGAACAGTTCTATAAAGAACAAGGTATCAAGAGGCATAAGACAACTCTGTATACCCCACAGAAAAATGGATTTGTAGAGAGAATGAACATGACACTGATGGAGAAGGCTAGGAGTATGCTTAGTGGAGCTGGTTTAGAACAAAGGTTTTGGGCCGAAGCTGTGGCCACTTCTTGCTATCTGGTTAACAGATCTCCTACATCAAATCTTGTTGGTAAGACACCCATGGAGGTGTGGTCTGGTAAGAAGCCTTCAGTTAGACATCTTCGTATTTTTGGTTGTGAAGCTTATGCGAATGTTCCAATGGAGAAAAGATCTAAGTTGGAAAACAAAGCTGTTAAATGTATTTTCATCAGGTACAGTGCTGGTGTGAAAGGATACAAGCTTTGGGATCCTATGACTAGTAAGGTGTTGTATAGTAGAAATGTTATTTTAGAGAGCTAACATCTTCTCCTATTGTGCTACAACCAGATGAAAAAGAAAAGGAAAAAGATGTTGTTCAGTTGCCTCCTACCCCTGAGAAGACTGAACAAAGAGACCATGTTGGGTCTAATGATGAAGAGAGCTCTTGCAGCTCGGATAGTTCAGAAGAAGAGGAAGAACAACCTCAACCTCAGCCCTTGAGGAGATCCACGAGAGAAAGAAAGCAACCAGAAAGGTTTGGTTATTCTATGTTAGATTCCAGTTGTGCTTTTTCTTTGATTACTAACACTGATGAGCCTAGATCTATGAAAGAGGCTTTGGGCATGGAAGATGCAGGTACCTGGATTCAGGCTATGGATGATGAGATCGCTTCATTAGAGAAAAACAAAACATGGGACATTGTATCTTTGCCTAAAGGGAGAAAATCTGTTGGCTGTAGATGGGTGTTCAAGAAGAAATTCTGTACATATGGCAGTGTTGAAAGGTACAAAGCTAGATTGGTTGCAAAGGGGTATTCACAGGTAGAGGGAATAGATTATGGTGAAATATTCTCTCTTGTTGCAAAGTTGACATCCATTAGATTTTTGTTATCTCTTGTTGTATCATATGATTTAGAGATAGAATAGATGGATGTGAAGATAGCTTTCCTTCATGGTGATTTGGAGGAAGAGATTTATATGTCACAGCTTGAGCACTACATTGTTAAAGGTAAAGAATCCTTAGTTTGCAGATTAAAGAAATCTCTATATGGTTTGAAGCAATCTCCTAGGATGTGGTACCTTAAGTTTGATGCCTTTGTATTGTCAATTGGATTTGTAAGATTGAAATCAGATCATTGTGTTTATTTCATAATTGAAAATTATCGCCTTCTTATTGTTGCATTATATGTTGATGATATGTTGTTGTTTGGGAAGGGTAAGGGTATGATTTCTAATTTCAAATCTCAGTTGTCAGCACAGTTTGAGATGAAAGATCTTGGGGTAGCTAGGTACATCTTGGGTATGGAAATCAGTAGAGACAGGTCTAACAGAAAACTTTGGTTGAGTCAGAGTAAGTATGTGAAGTCTGTGTTGGATAGGTTCAGCATGGCAGATTGTAGACCACTATGTGTTCCTATTCCTGTGGGAACAAAGTTATCTGTAGATGATTGTCCAAAATCTCCTAGTGAGGTGGAGGACATGAGTAGAGTATCTTATGCTAGTGTATTTGACAGTCTTATGTATGATATGGTATGTACTAGGCAAGACATTTCCCAAGTAGTGGGAATCTTGAGTTGATTTATGGCTAATCCTGGACGGATACATTGGGATGCAGTTAAGAAAGTATTCAAATATTTGAGGGGTACATCAGATTACTCCATATGTTATCATGGTAACTCTTTTGGATCTCCGCATTTAGTTTGTATTCATGGGTTTGTGGATTCAGATTGGCCAGGTGATATTGACCGCAGGAGATCCACTAGTGCTTATGTGTTCACTATGTTTGGTGGTGCCATCAGTTGGATGAGCAAGTGACAACCTGTGGTTGCTTTTCCCACTATAGAAGCTGAGTACATGGCTGCTACTCATTCTTGTAAGGAAGCCATTTGGCTTAAGAGATTGTGTTCTGATGTCGGTGTTGATGCAGAACAGATTACTATTTGGTGTGATAGTTAGAGTGTTATTTTCCTTGCAAGGAATCCAACTTTTCATGCCAGAACGAAGCACATTGATGTGTAGTATCACTTTGTGAGAGATATGGTGGAAGATGGAAAGGTAAATTTGGAAAAGGTAGATACTATGAAGAATGTTGTAGATGCATTAACGAAACTAGTGGGCATTGAGAAGTTCAGATGGTGTTCAGAGTCTATGGGCCTTTCGGCCTATAGCGGTTAGTTCCTGTTATGTTCCTGTTGCTCTTACAAGGTGTTCGAAAAGTGGGAGAATGTTAGGAATAAGGTGTCTCAACCTTGTATAATTCATATTCTTATTATTTGTTTTGTAAAATGTATTTTTTGCAAATAATGTTGATGTGTCGACATCTTGAATTGTGTGTAAGGAGATCATGACTAAAACGGTTATGACCGATTCTTATGACATGTAAGTGTAGACACCTAAATTTGATTACACTGCTTTAGTAATCCTATTTAGTTATCTCTAAAGGCATCATTAATTAAATTTTTATTTAATTCATCCTTTGCCATCCCTAGCTGATTAATTTAATTAATCATCTATAGTCCTAATTGATAAATCAAAAAAACTATTATTTATCAATTAAATCCTATTCTTCTATCTAATTCCAAAAATCCCCATTTATTAAATAAATTTATTTGATAAACAAAATTCTCAAATCTAAAAACCCCTAACCTATCCCTAATCCTCCATTTAGCCTAATCCACCCCATCCACCCATACTAACTTAGCTTAGCCACTAACTCACCCACCCTCATTAATGCCATCCACTTGCACATCTCTAACATCCCTAATCTAATCCTAAACCCAAGCCTAATCCACCCCTTAATGTTGTCACATTCCTTAAACAAGTTTAAGACTTTCCTAAACCAAATCAAAGTCTCCCCTCAAAAATCCCAACCACCAAGTCATGAGTGCTCTTGCAAAACATAGAAAGACTCTTACAAGCCCACTCATGACTCTTACATCCATCTTCCACACTCTTCCCTCTTTCACACTCATTCCTCTTACATCTCTCTTACATACTCAACCCCACTCATCATGCCTTTAACCAACCCTTTACCCTAGCCTCTCACACTCATCCTCCTTGTGACAAGTGTCACCTTCCCATTGGTGCTAAACAAGCACGATCCATGTGCTCCCCTTTGAGTGCATCTTAGCCCTCCTTAACCATCTCTCCATCCTTGCATCTAAGCCCTCCATCCCTCTACCCCTTGGCCTATAAATTGAATCCCATCCCAAGCCATTTCATCAAAAATCTTTGAGCTACAGTTACCATGCTATTTTGAGAACCAAAGCCATCAATCTTACCCTTATAATGCCAATTTGAGAGCTCACAAAGCTACCAATTTTCCATTACCCACCTCCATTGAAGCAGCTTTTGAGCATCTTGAGCATACATACACATCAAAATGACACATCTACAGAATCAAGAAAGCATGGAGTGTTTTCTCTTGTGAGGTTTGCACTTTTTGTTTTGTTTTTCTTTGTCTAAACATATATTTGAATTTAGTTTTTGGTTTGTGAATTTTTACTTTATTTCTTAATGTTCTTTGCATACTAAATCTTGTTCTGCAGTAAGAGCGATGTTAGGAAGATTCAATGACAGGTGAAAACATGTGGTAACTAAGATATTTGAGTACTGTACACTCTACCCCAATAGTGGGGTTCAGGGCATCGCCCTAAAAAAATTTTTGGGGTTCCTATTTTCTCAGAGAATGGTAAAACCATAATACAGTTTACCTTTTGGGAGTAGCCCTAAAGTGAAGCGCATGTTAGAAGCATTTTTAGGGTTGCGAAGAGATGCAATGCGAAAAAGGTGTATTGTTGGTACTGCGAGTAGCTACTAGAGTCTTCTGTTGTTGATGTTGAACTTGCATTACAAGTATATTGTAACCTCGTGTTGAAGATAATATATTGTGCAGGTTCTAAAGGGGTGGGGTTGTTTTACCGAAAGGTTTTTCTCCACCAGCAAATCCTTGTGTTATGTGTTCCTTTCTTTGTCTATTTTCTATATGCATGGTTGGCTGCAATATTGTTGTTTACATGATATTGAATTTGTAAGTGTAGAAGATTTTAATAAGATTTGCATCATACATTTCTTATGAGATTAGTGTAGGAAGCTATTTCCACATCTGAGTTTCCTTACAATATTAACCATTCTAATATATCCCTAGAGGTCCTAGGACCCCTAGGGACATATCTCATTATTTAATGGGTCAAATGGGCTCATAGGTCACCCTATGACCCACTTTGACCCATATTAACCATTCTAATATGTTCTTAGGGGTCCTAGGACCCCTACAGACATATGTCATCATTTCATGTGTCTAAAGGGGTCATAGGTCACCCTATGACCCACTTTGACCCATTTTAACCATTCTAATATGTCCCTAGGGGTCCTAGGACCCCTACGGACATATGTCATCATTCAATGGGTCAAAGGGGTTCATAGGTCGCCTTATGACCCCATTTCACACATATTAACCATTATAATATGTCCCTAGGGGTCCTAAGACCCCTAGGGACATATGTCGTCATTTATTGGGCCCTTTGACCCATCTGAACGATTCTAATATGTCCCTAGGACCCCTAGGGACATATCTAGTCATTTAATAGGTCATGGGGGTTCATAAGTCAACTTATGACTCCCTTTCACACATATTAACCATTCTAATGTGTCCCTAGGGTTCCTAAGACCCCTAGGGACATATGTCATCATTTAATAGGTCAAAGAGGGTCATAGGTCGACCTATGACCCCATTTGACCCATATTAACCTTTCTAATATGTCCCTAGTGGTCTTAGGACCCCTAGGGACATATGTGACCATTTAATAGGTCATTTGACCCATATTAACCTTTCTAATATGTCCCTAACGATCTTAGGACCCCTAGGGACATATGTCATCATTTAATGGGTCATGGGGGGTAATAGGTCAACTTATGACCCCGTTTGACCCATATTAACAATTCTAATATGTCCCTAAGGGTCCTAGGACCCCTAGGGACATATGTCATCATTTAACGGGTCAAAAAGGGTCATAAGTTGACCTATGACCCCCTTTCACACATATTAACCATTCTAATATGTCCCTAAGAGTCCTAAGACCCCTAGGGACATATGTCATTAATTAATGATTCAAAGGGGGTCATAGATCACCCTATGGCCCCCTTTGACCCATATATACCATTCTAATATGTCCCTAGGGGTCAGAGGACCCCTAAGGACATATTTCATCATTTAATGGGTCAAAGGGGGTCATAGGTCACCGTATGACCCCCTTTGACCCATATTAACCATTCTTATATTTTCCTAGGGTCATGGGGGGTCATAGGTCACCCTATTTTATTTAATGGGTCATGGAGGGTCATAGGTCACCCTATGACCCTGTTTCACACCTATTAACCATTATAATATGTCCTTAGGCATCTGAAGACCGCTAGGGACATATGTCATCATTTAATAGGTCAAAGGGGTATTAGGTCAACCTATGACACATTTTTTTCCGTATTAACCATTCTAATATGTCCCTAGGGGTCCTCAAACCCCTAGGAACATATCTCATCATTTAACGGATCATGGGAGTTCATAGGTCAACCTATGAACCTCTTTTATGCATATTAACCATTCTAATATGTCCCTAAGGGTCCTAGGACCCCTAGAGACATATCTCATCATTTAATGGGTCATGGAGGCTCATAGGTCAACCTATGACCCCCTTTCACACATATTAACCATTCTAATATGTCCCTAGGGGTCCTAGGACCCCTAGGCACATATTTCATCATTTAATGGGCCAAAAGGGGTCATAGGTCACCCAATGACCCCCTTTAACCTATATATATCATTCTAATATGTTCCTAAGAGTCCTAAGACCCCTAGGGACATATCTTATCATTTAATGAGTTGTGGAGGATCATAAGTCAACCTATGACCCCCTTTCACACATATTAACAATTCTAATATGTCCTTAGGGGTCCTAGGACCCCTAGGGACATATGTCATTATTTAATGGGTCAAAGGGGGTCATAGGGTGACCTATGACCCTTTTTGACCCATATTAACCATTCTAATATGTCCCTACAGGTCTTAGGACCCTTAGGGACATCTCGTCATTTAATGAGTCAAATGGGGTCATAGTTCAACCTATGACCACCTTTCACACATATTAACCATTCTAATATGTCACCAATTCATGGGTCGAAGGGGGTCATAGTCCACCCTATGACCCCTTTGACCCATGTATACCATTCTAATATGTCCCTAAGGGTCCAAAGACCCCTAGGGACATATGTCATCATTTAATAGGCCAAAGGGGGTTGTAGGTAACCCTATGACCCGATTTGACCCATATTAACCATTCTAATATGTCCCTAGGGGTCCTAGGACCCCTAGGGACATATCTTGTCATTTAATGGGTCGTGTGGGGTCATAGGTCCCCCTAGGACCCCCTTTTACACATATTAACCAAGATAATATGTCCCTAGGGGTCCTCAAAACCCTAGGGACATGTCATCATTTAATCGGTCAAAGGTGGTCATAGGTCAACTTATGACCCCCTTTGACCCATATTAATCATTCTAATATGTCCCTAGGGGTCTTCAGACTCCTAGGGACATATCTCGTCATTTAACAGGTCATGGAGGGTCATAGGTCAACCTATGAAACCCTTTGACCCAAATTAACCATTCTAATATGTCCCTAGGGGTCCTAAGACCCCGAGGGACATATCTCGTCATTTAATGGGTCGTGAGGGTTCGCAAATCAACCTATGACACCGTTTCACACATATTAATCATTCTAATATGTCCCTAGGTGTCCTAGGACCCCTAGGCACATATCTCATCATTTAATTGGTCAAAGGGGTTCATAGGTCACCCTATGACCCCTCTTGACCCATATATACCATTCTAATATGTTCTTAGGGGTCCTAGGACCCTTAGAGACATATCTCATCATTTAATAGGTCGTTGGGGGTCATCGGTCAACCTATGACTCCCTTTCACACATATTGATCATTTTGATATGTCCCTAGGGATCCTAGGACCCATAAGGACATATGTCATCATTTAATGGGTCAAAGGGCATCATAGGTCACCCTATGACCCCCTTTGACCCATATTAACCATTCTAAAATTTTTATGGGTCAAAGGGGGTCATAGGTCACCCTATGACCCCCTTTGACCCATATTAACCATTCTATTATGTCCCTAGGCTTCCTAGGACCCGTAGGGACATAAGTCGTCATTTCATGGGTCAATGGACCCTATGACCCCGTTTGACCTATATGAACGATTCTAATATGTCCTTAGGGGTCTTAGGACCCCTCAGAAAATATTTCATCGTTTAATGGGTCAAAGACGATCATAGGTCACCCTATGACTCCCATTGACCCATATGAACAATTCTAATATGTCCCTAGGGGTCTTAGGATCCCAAAAGACATATCTCATTATTTAATGGGTCAAAGGGCATTATAGGTCAACCTATGACCTCCTTTGACACATATTAACTATTCTAATATGTCCTTAGGTGTCCTAGGTCCCCTAAGGACATATGTTGTAATTTAACTAGTCAAAGGGGTCATAGGTCAACCTATCACCCACTTTGACCCATTTTAACCATTCTAATATGTCCCTAGGGGTCCTAGGACCTCTAGAGAGATATGTTGTCATTTCATGGATCAACGGGGGTCATAGGTCACCTTATTACCCCCTTTGACCCATATGAACGATTCTAATATGTCCTTAGGGGTCGTAAGACCCTTAGGGACATATGTCATCATTTAATGGGTCAAAAGGGGTCGTAGGTCAACTTATGACCCCATTTGACCCATATTAACCATTCTAATATGTTCCTAAGGGTCCTAGGACTACTAGGGACATATGTCATTATTTAATGAGTCATGGGGGGTCATAGGTCAACCTATGACCCTCTTTGACACATATTAACCATTCTAACATGTCCCTAGGGGTCCTAGGACCCCTACAGACATATGTCATCATTTAATGGGTTAAAGGGGGTCATAGGTCAACTTATGACTCCATTTGACCCATATTAACCATTCTAATGTGTCCCTAGGGGTCCTAGGACCCCTAGGGACATATGTCATCATTTAATGGGTCGTGGGGGGTCATAGGTCAACCTATGACTCTCTTTGACCCATATTAACCATTCTAATATGTTCCTAAGGGTCCTAAGACCTCTACGGACATATTTCATCATTTAACAAGTCAAAGGGGGTCATAGGTCATCTTATATCCCCCTTTGACCCATATTAACCATTCTAATATGTCCTTAGGAGTCCTAGGACCCCTAGGGACATATCTTGTCATTTAATGGATCATGGGGGGTCACAGGTTGTTTCACACATATTAACCATTATAATATTTCCCTAGGCATCCTAAGACCCCTAGGGACATATTTCATTATTTAATGGGTCAAAGGAGGTCATAGGTTAACCTATGACACCCTTTGCCCCATATTAACCATTCTAATATGTCCCTAGAGGTCCTCAGACCCCTAGAGACATATCTCATCATTTAACAGGTCATGGGGGGTCATAGGTCAACCTATGAACCCATTTGACGCATATTAACCATTCTAATATGTCCCTAGGGGTCATAGGACCCCTAGGGACATATCTCATCATTTAATGAGTCGTGGGGGTTCATAGATCAACCTATGACTTCTTTTCAGACATATTAACCATTCTAATATGTCCCTAGGGGTCCTAGGACCCTTAGGCACATATCTCATTATTTAATGGGTCAAAGGGGGTCATAGGTCACCCTATGACCCCCTTTGACCCATATATATCATTCTAATATGTCCCTAAGGGTCCTCGGACCCCTAGGAACATATCTATTCATTTAATGGGTCGTGGGGGGTCATACGTCAACCTATGACCCCCTTTCACACATATTAACCATTCTAATATGTCCCTAGAGATCCTAGGACGCCTAGGGACATATGTCGTCATTTAATGGGTCAAAGGGGGTCATAAGTCACCCTATGACCCCCTTTGACCCATATTAACCATTCTAATATGTCCCTAAGGGTCCTAGGACCCCTATGGACATATCTCATCATTTAGCGGGTCAAAGGGCATCATAGTTCAACCTATGATCCCCTTTCACACATATTAACCATTCTAATATATACCATTTAATATGTCCCTAAGGGTTTGACATATGTCATAATTTAATGGGTCAAAGGGGGTCATAGCTCACCCTATGACCCCCTTTGACCCATATTAACCATTCTAATATATCCCTAAGGGTCCTAGGACCCCAAGGGACATATCTTGTCATTTAATGGGTCGAGGGGGGTCATAGGTCCCCCTATGACTCCATTTCACACATATTAACCATTATAATATTTTCTTAGGGGTCCTAAGACCCCTAGGGGCATATGTCATCATTTAATGGGTCAAAGTTGGTCATAGGTCAACCTATCACCTTTTTTGACCCATATTAACCATTTTAATATGTCTTTAGGGGTCTTCAGACCCTTAGGGACATATCTTGTCATTTAACTGGTCATGGGGGGTCATAAGTCAACCTATGAACCCCTTTGACCTATATTAACCATTCTAATATGTCCCTAGGGGTTCTAGGACCCCTAAGGACATATATCGTCATTTAATGGGTCGTGGGGGTTCATAGAACAACCTATGACCCCCTTTCACACATATTAACCATTCTAATATGTCCCTAGGCATCCTAGGACCCCTAGGCACATATCTCATCATTTAATGGGCCAAAGGAGTTCATAGATCACCCTATGACCCCTTTTGACCTATATATACCATTCTAATATGTCCCTAGGTGTCCTAGGACCCCTAGGGACATATCTCGTCATTTAATAGGTCGTGAGGGATCATAGGTCAACCTATGACCCCCTTTCACACATATTAATCATTCTAATATGTCCCTAAGAGTCTTAGGACCCTTAGGGACTTATGTCATCAATTAATGGGTCAAAGGGGGCCATAGATCACCCTATGACCTCCTTTGACCCATATATACCATTCTAATATGTCCCTAGGGGTCCTAGGACCCTTAGGGACATATGTCATCATTTAATGAATCAAAAGGGGTCATAGGTCACCCTATGACCCCCTTTGGCCCATGTTAACCATTCTAATATGTCCTTAGGGTTCCTAAGACTCATAGGGATATATCTCATCATTTAATGGGTCGTGGGGGGTCATAGGTCCCCATATGACCCCCTTTCACACATATTAACCATTATAATATGTCCCTAGGGGTCCTAAGACTCCTAGGTACATATGTCATCATTTAATGGGTCAAAGGTGGTCATAGGTCAACCTATCACCCCCTTTGACCCATATTAACCATTTTAATATGTCCCTAGGGGTCTTCAGACCCCTAGGGACATATCTCGTCATTTAACGGTTCATGGGGGTTCATAGGTCAACCTATGAACCCCTTTGACCCATATTAACCAATCTAGTATGTCCCTAGGTGTCTTAGGACCCCTAAGGACATATTTCTTCATTTAATAGCTCGTGGGAGTTGATAGATCAACCTATGACCCCCTCTCACACATATTAACCATTCTAATATGTCCTTAGGCATCCTTTGACCCCTAGGCACATATCTCATCATTCAATGGGTCAAAGGGGTTCATAGGTCACCCTATGATCCCCTTTGAGCCATATATACCTCTCTAATATGTCCCTATGGGTCCTAGGACCCCTAGGGACAGATCTCGTCATTTAATGGGTCGTGGGGGGTCATAGTGTAAGGCCCACACTAGTACCCTATTCTAGATCCTGATGAAATAAAGATGGTTAGGAGTTAATTGGTTTATGATTTACATTTTTTTTTTATTAAAAATCATGATTTAATGGATCCTATATGAGACTAATGAAGATTTTGATACTGTATCTCGTAACATTAGGTCAATAAGATAAGACCACATGGAAATGAGATGTAAAATGCTCAAGACAAGAACCTGACCATGAGACTCTACGGATGATCTACTAGGCAGTTAGGAAGGATAAAATAACATTTTTCCTACTAAGAACATTTATGAGCATAGGTTATGATGATAATCAGGTCTATGGATATGTTTGAAATTGGTTCTAAATTATTATGACATAATGATTGAAACATTCTGACAGTCTATGGAGTTAAACCTGGAAAATCACACAAACCCCTCATAATGTGATAAAGGGATATTGCTAGGAACATCGCTATGTTTAACTTGACCTAAAGTTACTAGTTAACCGGTCTACACATTAGTGATTTTCACTTAGGACATATATGTTAAGATCCATTTTATATTGTTTTTACAATTCACTAAAGATGACTTAGAGTTTCATTATTATGGGAGAAAGAGTTGTGATGATACTCTGATTTTAAATGATTTATAGTAAGAAGGATTACTATTGATACACATATTCGATATTTCAATGTGTTAAATATTTTTTGAGAGTGATAATGCAATGTATTGAATATGCATTTAGATGAAAGTTAAATGGAATATGATATGGCAATGTTTTACTGACAGTACTTAGAACAGAAATGATTAGATGATAATTAATTGTAAATGTTAATGAGAAGTATGAGGTATCGGATCAATGTTGTACGTGTTTGTATGTATCCTATATTATTTTATTGGGTTACTGATGTTTAAGTTGAGTGTGCAGGAAAGTTGAACCATGAAAACTTAACAGGGAAACAAGGTATAGACACATGTTTAATGACTCTGCCAAGGTGAATATTTGTAAGACTCGTAAACCTCATTGTGATGTGCTTATTTCCTGAACATTTGATGTATGTGTGTGTCACTTGACACTTGTACTTGTTATGGGAAATGACATGTTCTTTGTCAATGGATCATCTGGCCACCTTTCTCCGTGTTATATACCTCAATTAAGGAATTTGATTTTTGTCTAAGTTAGGAGAGGACAAGGTTGTCACCCTTAAAAAAAAATTTAAAATTGGAAATTTGAATTACCTAGCTTTAGGAGGGCCATAGAGTAACTTTAAGGCCAATTGTGATTAAAATTAACCTTACCCATGTTAGTACTATAGGGTAGGGGGTTATTCATGACCTCTATGGTGTCTAGTGGACTTAGGAGACCCCATGAAAATGACATTCTTCATTGAATCCGAAAATAAGAAGGTTATAAATAGAGGCAAGGCTAACATTGAAACTCACTTGGCAACTCTCTACTTTTAGAGACTAATAGGGTTGAAGAAGGAGGAGGGAGCTCTACTGCAAGTATTCATTGCCTTGCTTGGAGGAAGGTTGGTAACATGATCCATGAAGTCTCTTCATTTTTGCATATAGGTTAGAAATGGTGATTTCATTTCATGATAGGATTGTGATGTCTTGTGTTGTATTGTGGTTAGCTCTTGTTGTATGTTGCATGTGGGTAGTGTTGTGGGAGTCTTTCTTGAATTTGTTGTTTCATGTTATATGTATTTTGAATTGGGTGTCAGGCATCACTCACCCTTGGGAGGGAAGAGATGCCTAGGGTGAAGGGGTTAGTTGGGCTCACACATGGAGTTGAGGAATTCTCCCTTGTGTGGAGACGGTTGTATATGTTTTATGGAATGCAAATTCTCTTGCTCACTTGCATCTTGGGAGGTATAAGGAGGTATGTAGAAGGGAAGATGCTCATTGCCCCAAAAGGGCATTTTGATATTGAAAAGAATTGCCCCAAAAGGGCATGCTAATATTGAAAAGATGTGCAATTTGTGAATGAAGGCTATGCAATCCTCCTCATGATGAGAGCCCACCTGCACCCAATTCTTGATTCATTTGTTGAATCCTTGTGCAAAGCCTTGGGATGGGGTGTGTGAGAGTATATTGTGTAATCCTATCAATTTATTGTACATATGCATGGCATGTGAATGTGAAGCATGAAACTATTTATACCTTTTTTCCCCAAGCTCGGTGGGTCATCTCCTTGAGGCCTAGGTTGGGAGGTGAGCCTCCATGGTTCCCTATTTGCCTCTCTTTTGTGCAGGTATTCTTTTGGAGAGTTTTGGAAGCTTGATATTATGGAGTCTATTTCCTGCTTAGAAGCAGGTGCATTATTATTGTGTTAAGGAAGATAAATCCCCATTGGTTGTGTGAAGGAATTTGTATTGTAAGACTGTAGTGTTGTTTCCATTTCATATGTTCTTAGGAAGAGAAGTTTTTGTATCATTATATGATCTTTCTATTGTGATCAGATTGATAGAATTCATGCTTAATATTGTATTGAAAGAAATTTTAAAGGATCATATCAGAGAGGTTATGTTGTACTACTTTTGTTCCATTTATACTTAATTTGAAATGTGAAGAAAGAAGAATTTGAGTATCTTGAGTTTACAATAGGAATGAAACTGAACTTTGCCACCTTGATATCTTTTTTTTCTATTGCATAAGGAATAATTCACAGTTTGATGTTTAGTATTGGAATTGATAATGAAGTAAGGTATGCAATTGATATAAAGAATGGCAGCTAGTTATAATCATGGTATTGAATGATATTGAAGTGAATGGAAACATTTGATGCAATAAAAGTTAGCTCAACACTTCTTGAGTTCTATTCTGAGTTTGATTTCTCTAGCATTAAAATAGTATGCTATATGGAAAAATTGGTTATTAGAATGAAAATGTTAGTGCTTAGAGCAGAATACATCATCCTCCTATCAACCCTAGCAATTAAATGAAGGTCTGATAAGAACTAAACATTTAACCATGTTTAAGTGAGAACTGAAGATGCACATATGCATTCTGGAAAATGTATGAGCTCAAAAAATATAAGTTCTATTAATTCAGAGTAATATTTTAATAAATAAAAAGCTATCTAAGACTCTAAAAAAAATAGACTTACCTAGCTAGGAATAAATTTAAAATAAACAATGGGCTAAGGGATATAAGTGTCTAATCACTATCTACACTATCTATGAAGGAGCAATTTATATATATATATATATATATATATATATATATATATATATATATATATATATATATATCTTGGATAGCCTTTTGAATTCAAAGGTGCCATCTTTTATTATGATAAACAAAGTCAAAAACAAAAAAACAAAACAAGTAAAATAATGCCAAGTTGCATCCAAACTTAGGCGTCATCATATAGGAACATGGAAAAGGGTACTAAGGTGAATTAAATGATGTTGACCTTGTCTAATCACTCTGTGTCTTCCTTGTCAGTGACATCTTCTTGGAGTTTAGGAAAGGCCAAAAGGATTTTATGAGTCGAGGGTACCTTGGAGAGTGCACACCCTCTCCCATTCGGCAACGTCTATACAACCATGAAAATGCACTTCCTTACGAAGGAGAGGACTTAGAATTTTTTTTGAAAATTTGAAAAAAAACAATGTAAAGGAAGTGCATTTTCGTGGCTGTATAGCAACGAGCCTCCCATTCCTTCGCCACCTACCACCACTCAAAGCTAGGCGCTCATGTGGCAAGCTAGCAAGGTGGAAAATTGGATGCACTTTAATGTGTTAAGTTTTCAACAAAAAAACAAGTGCTAATTTCAAGTTGACCCAAAAGCATGCATTTGGAAAAAAGGTAGGGTGAAATTGTACGAGGATTTTTGACAAGACCACCTATAGAAACATAATGATGAAAGACAAGACCCCTAGCTTAGGTGTTTAGTAGGAAGTGACAGCAAAATAGGAATAATAATAAAGTGATTTTAGTTTTAAAAGAAATTGGTTATGTATGCATAGGTGGGTTTGGAGCTTAGTTTAATATTGTTTTGATTTAAATGTGATACATAAATTAACAAAGTTATGTTTGTAATGAACATTGATATATATAAATGGGTGATAGTTATCCAAACATTTAAATGGTCATATTAATATGTTATGAAATTTAAGAAACGTGATGATAGGTATGTGGGGATAATGGGTAGCTAAATACATATGTATTGGATTATTTATATGTATAATTTAGTATTTATATCATATTATATTATTTAGATATATATATTGTTTATACTATATTATATTGTTTAGATGTAAAATATAATATTTAGTGGTTATTTTGGTCGAGAGTAGAATAGATAAGATAAACAAGTAGGGCACGTAATTTTGAATATGATGATAAATAATTGCTTGGCCATTGTCATTGTACTTAACCATAATTAACGATGTTTGGATGTCAATATAAGGAGGTATGGGATTAGACGATAATCTGATCGAGCTAATATTTGCAAGATTATGCCAAATATAGTAGCTTGATTTAATATTAAATAATCACTATGTTAGCATTTTCATGGAAGATGTAAACTAAGAAGAGGAGATATAGGTGCTTGTAAGTTATAACTATAATACTAGTTAACTTATAATAGTACATATAATAATAATTAATGTAATAACCCGAATGCTGACAGAGGCAAATTTATTAACGATTCATTCTCTCGTTGCAATTCTCAGGCCTATCGTCATTGTATTTACTTAAGTTAAATCGCATCGTCACATCAAAGTGTTGTGGTGTCGGTACAGTAGAATAATGGCTAGTAACCTAAATCCTCAGGTGGAGCCATCTTGATCCGTTGTGATCTTAAACGACTCCAAGTTTAAATATGGATAGCGTATCCTTTAATCTGATCGACAAATCCCATTAGGTAATTTTTGGATCTTCATCATAAACTATAAGATTAGAATGCTACTCACACATCGAAATTATACAGAGTAACAATCAAGTATAACTGCAACTCAATAGGAGTATAATCCCTCTTCATGGTGCACCCTGAATCATTCAGCTAATTAAGAAATGTTAATGTATCTTACGAGAAGAAAAGAAAAAAAAAGTGGTTGTGTTCTTTCGTTAAAATTTATGGCATGACACATAGGTCAACCTATAACCCCCTTTCACAAATATAAACCATTCTAATATGTCCCTAGGAGTCCTAGGACCCATAGGGACATATGTCATCATTTAATGAGTCATATAGGGTCATAGCTCACGCTATGACCCCCTTTGACCCATATTAACCATTCTAATATGTCCATGGGTCAAAGGGGGTAATAGGTAACCCTATGACCCCATTTGACCCATATTAACCATTCTAATATGTCCCTAGGGGTCCTAGGACCCCTAGGGACATATGTCATCATTTCATGGGTCAAAGGACCCTATGAACCCCTTTAACCTATCAGAACGATACTAATATGTCCTTAGGGGTCCTAGGACCCCTAGGGACATATGTCGTCATTTAATGGGTCAAATGGGGTCATAGATCACCCTATGACCCCTTTTGACCCATATGAATGATTCTAATATGTCCCTAGGGGTCCTAAGATCCCAAGGGACATATCTCGTTATTTAATGGCCCCCTTTGACACATATTAACAATTCTAATATGTCCCTAGGGGTCCTAGGTCCCCTAGGGACATATGTTGTCATTTAATGGGACAAACGGGGTCATAGGTCAACTTATGACCCCTATTGACCCATATTAACCATTCTAATATGTCCCTAGGGGTCCTATGACCCCTAGGGACATATGTAATCTTTTCATGGGTCAACGGGGGTCATAGGTCACCCTATGACTCCCTTTGACCCATATGAACAATTCTAATATGTCTCTAGGGGTCCTAGGACCCTTACGGACATATGTCATCATTTAATGGGTCAAAGGGGGTCATAGGTCACCATATGACCCCCTTTAACCCATATTAACCATTCTAATATGTCCCTAGGGGTCTTAGGAACCCTAGGGACATATGTCATCATTTAATGGGTCAAAGGGGGTCATAGGTAACCCTATGACCCCCTTTGACCCATATTAACCATTCTAATATGTCCCTAGCGGTCCTAGGACCCTTAGGGACATATGTCATCATTTCATGGGTCAAAGGGGGTCATAAGTCACCCTATGACCTCCTTTGACCAATATTAACCATTCTAATATGTCCTTAGGGGTCCTAGGACCGCTACGGACATATGTCATCATTTAATGAGTACAAAGGGGGTCAGAGGTCACCCTGTGACCCCCTTTCACACATATTAACCATTATAATGTCTCTAGGGGTCCTAGGACCCCTAGGGACATATGTCATCATTTAATGGGTCAAAGGGGGTTATAGGTCACCCTATGACTCCCTTTGAATCATATGAATGATTCTAATATGTTCTTAGGGGTCCTAGGACCCCTATAGACATATCTCATCATTTAATGGGTTGTGGGGGGTCATAGGTCAACCTATGACCACCTTTCACATATATTAATCATTCTAATATGTCCCTAGGGATCTTAGGACCCCTAGGAACATATGTCATCATTTAATGGGTCAAAGGGGGTCATAGGTCAACGTATGACCCCATTTGACCCATATTAACCATTCTAATATGTCCTAGGACCCCTAGGAACATATGTCATCAATTAATGGGTCGTAGGGTGTCATAGGTCAACCTATGACCCCCTTTCACCCATATTAACCATTCTAATATGTCCCTACGGGTCCTAGGACCCCTAGGGACATATATCATCATTTAACAGGTCAAAGGGGGTCATAGATCAACCTATGACCCCCTTTCACACATATTAACCATTCTAATATGTCCCTAGGGGTCCTAGGACCCCTAGGGACATATCTCATCATTTAATGGGTCGTGGGGGGTCATAGGTCACCCTATGAACCCCTTTCACACATATTAACCATTATAATATGTCCCTAGGTATTCTAAGACCCCTAGGGACATATATCATCATTTAATGAGTCAAAAGGGGTCATAGGTCAAACTATGACCCCTTTGACCCATATTAACCATTCTAATATGTCCCTAGGGCTCCTCGGACCCTTAGAGACATATCTCATCATTTAAAAGGTCATGGGGGGTCATAGGTCAACCTATGAACCCCTTTGACCCATATTAACCATTCTAATATGTCCCTAGGGGTCCTAGGACCCCTACGGACATACCTCATCATTTAATGGGTCATGGGGGTTCATAGATCAACCTATGACCCCATTTCACACGTATTAACCATTCTAATATGTCTCTAAGGGTCTTAGGACCCCTGGGCACATATCTCATCATTTAATGTGTCCCTTTGACCCATATACCCCATTCTAATATGTCCCTAGGGCTCCTAAGACCCATAGGGACATATCTCATCATTTAACGGGTCATGGGGGGTCATAGGTCAGCCTATGAACCCCTTTGACCCATATTAACCATTCTAATATGTCCCTAGGGGTCCTAGGACCCCTAGGGACATATCTCATCATTTAATGGGTCATGGGGGTTCATATATCAACCTATGACCCCCTTTCACACATATTAATCATTCTAATATGTCCCTAGGGGTCCTTGAACCCCTAGGAACATATCTCATCATTTAATGTGTAACCTATGACCCCCTTTCACTCATATATACCATTCTAATATGTCCCTAGGGGTCCTAGGACCCCTAGCTACATATCTTTTCATTTAATGGGTCGTGGGGGGTCATAGGTCAACCTATGACCCCCTTTCACACATATTAACCATTCTAATATGTCCCTAGGGGTCCTAGGACCCCTAGGGAAATATGTCGCATTTAATTGGTCAAAGGGGGTCATAGGGCCTTTGACCCATATTAACCATTCTAATATGTCCCTAGGGGTCCTAGGACCCCAGGACCCTATGACCCCCTTTAACCTATATGAAAATTTCTAATATGTCCATAGGGGTCCTTGGACCCCTAGGGACATATTTCATCATTTAATGGGTCAAACTTTGACCCATATGAATGATTCTAATATGTCCCTAAGCATCCTAGGATCCCGAGGGACATATCTCGTTATTTAATGGTTCAAAGGAGGTCATAGGTCAACCTATGACCCCCTTTGACACATATTAACCATTCAAATATGTCCCTAGGGGGCCTAGGACCCCTAGGGACATATATTATCATTTAATGTGTCAAAATGGGTCATAAGTCAACCTATGGCCCCCTTTGACCCATATTAACCATTACAATATGTCCCTAGGGGTCCTCAGATACCTAGAAACATATGTCGTCATTTCATTGGTCAAAGGCGATCATAGGTCATCCTATCACCCCTTTTGACCCATATTAACCATTCTAATATGTCCTTAGGGGTCTTAGGACCCCTAGGGACACATGTCATCATTTAATGGGTCAAAGGGGGTCATAGGTCACCCTATGACCCCCTTTGACCTATATTAACCATTCTAATATGTCCCTAGGGGTCCTAGGACCCCCAGGGACATATGTCATCATTTAATGGGTCAAAGGGGGTCATAGGTCACCCTATGACCCCCTTTGACCCATATTAACTATTCTAAATGTCCCAAGGGGTCCTAGGACCCCTAGGGACATATGTCATCATTTCATAAGTCAAACGGGGTCATAGGTCACCCTATGACCCCCTTTGAATCATATTAACCATTCTAATATGTCCCTAGGGGTCCTAGGACCCTTAGGGACATATGTCGTCATTTAATGGGTCAAAGGGGGTCATAGGTCACCTTATGACCCCCTTTCACACATATTAACCATTATAATATGTCCCTAGGGATCTTAGGATGCCTAGGGACATATGTCGTCATTTAATGGGTCAAAGAGTGTCATAGGTCACCCTATGACCCCCTTTGATCCATATGAATGATTCTAATATGTCCCTAGGGTCCTAGGACCCCTAGGGACATATCTCATCATTTAATGGGTCGTGGGGTGTCATAGGTCAACCTATGACCCCCTTTCACACATATTAACCATTCTAATATGTCCCTAAGGGTCCTAGGACCCCTAGAGACATAAGTCATCATTTAATGGGTCAAAGGGGATCATAGGTCAACCTATGACCCCATTTGACCCATATTAACCATTCTTATATGTCCTTAGGAGTCCTAGGACCCCTAGGGACATATGTCATCATTTAATCTGTCATGAGGGGTCATAGGTCAACTTATGACCCCCTTTGACGCATATTAACCATTCTAATATGTCCTTAAGGGTCCTAGGAACCCTAGGGTCATATCTCATCATTTAACGGGTCACACATATTAGCCATTCTAATATGTCCCTAAGGGTCTTAGGACCCCTAGGGACATATGTCATCAATTAATGGGTCGAAGGGGGTGATAGTTCACCCTATGACCCCTTTTGACCCATATATATCATTATGTTATGTCCCTAGGGGTCCTAGGACCCTTAGGGACATATGTCATCATTTAATGAGTGAAACGTGATCATAGGTCACTATGACCCCCTTTGACCCATATTAACCATTCTAATATGTCCCTAGGGGTCCTAGGACCCCCAGGGACATATGTCATCATTTAATGGGTCAAAGGGGGTCATAGGTCACCCTATGACCCCCTTTGACCCATATTAACTATTCTAAATGTCCCAAGGGGTCCTAGGACCCCTAGGGACATATGTCATCATTTCATAAGTCAAACGGGGTCATAGGTCACCCTATGACCCCCTTTGACTCATATATACCATTCTAATATGTCCCTAGGGGTGCTAAGACCCATATGGACATATCTCATTATTTAATGGGTCATGGGAGGTCATAGGTCAACCTTTGACCCCCTTTCACACATATTAACCATTCTAATATGTCCATGGGTCAAAGGGGTTCATAGGTCACCCTATTACCCCCTTTGACTCATATTAACCATTCTAATATGTCCCTAGGGGTCCTAGGACCCCTAGTTACATATGTCGTCATTTCATGGGTCAAAGAACCTTGTGACCCCCTTTGACCTATATGAACGATTCTAATATGTCCTTAGGGGTCCTAAGATCCCTAGGGACATATGTCATCATTTAATGGGTCAAAAGGGGTCATAGGTCACCCTATGACCCCCTTTGACTCATATGAACGATTCTAATATGTTCCTAAGGGTTCGAGGATCCTTAGGGACATATCTCGTTATTTAGTGGGTCAAAAGGGGTCATAGGTCAACCTATGACCCCCTTTGACACATATTAACCATTCTAATATGTCCCTAGGGATCCTAAGACCCCGAGCAACATATGTCATCATTTAATGGGTCAAAAGGATTTATAGGTCACCCTATCACCCCCTTTCACCTATATGAACAATTCTAATATGTCCCTAGGGGTCCTAGGACCCCTAGGGACATATGTCATCATTTAATGGGTCAAAGGGGGTCATAGGTCACTCTATGACCCCCTTTGACTCATATATATTAATAATATACATATATATTAATAACATATATATATATTACATTAGTGTATATATTAATAATATATATATATGTATTATGTTATTATAGTTAATGAAAATATTATGTTATTATGTATATATTAATAACATACATATTAATATAATAATATATAATGCATATTATATATTTATATATAATATATTACATTATTATACATATATTATATTATTATGCATATTAATAAAATAATATATAATAAATATTTTATATTTATATATATTTATATATATATATATATATATATTATATATATATATATATAACGTTATTATATTTAGTAAAAATAATAATAATATAAATTGTATTTATAGATTGTAATAAGATTAACATAATATATTATTATATATTAATAGATTATATCTTATATCTTTACATGACATTATTATTATTATTATATATATATACTAAAATACGTCTTTACTTAGTACTATAAGTGAAATAATTTATAAATCATAAGCTATAACTTTTAAACACAATTTTCCCTCCAAAATGGGTTGGGATTTAAAATTTCCAACCCATATTCTGCTGAAGCATATCGGATATCCGATTAGGCTTGGTATTTACCAAGCCTACCCGGTCAATCAAAAAGACGTGTTTGAAGAGGGTTTTAGTGATACTCAAACTTCGGGTAGCCGTCTGACAATGTTATTTTGATCAAAATTGAATGAAACGAAAAGAGTTTTTTAATATCACTCTAGAGATTCCATCAATATAATTTCTATCAAATTCTGAGATCGATAAGTATTTATTAGTTAATTATCAATGAAGATTATTGTAAAGTGTTGATTGACATACTGATTGAAAAATAGCTATAATTTTCAAACGATATAACATTTTTTAAATTTAAAAGTTGTGTCACATTCTATGCTTCACCTAGTATAAGAAAAAAAATTAAATTAAATTTGGTAAAATTTTCTATTAGTTATGGTGGTTAGATACGGGACTTTTTCTTTCCGAAAAAGTTTTGGTAGAAAATTCAAATTTAATTATTTATTTGGAATAAAAATATTGAAAAATATGCATCACATCCGGGCATGAGTCTAATTTTCATATCTATAATTATATTAAAAAAATATTACCATTTGATTTTGATTAAGGTGGTCAAACATACACCTACTTTTTATTTTTACCCTAAAGTTTTTGTAGTACTGCATTAAAATTCAAACTTTTTACCAATCAATTTTTTTTTCTCCTGATAAGGCCTAGTAGTTTAGAAACTACATTCAATTTCCTACATATTATTTTCTTACAACTTTTTGATATAAAGTCCATAACCACTTTAAAATTATGTGTCAAGTTGACATAACCCTGATTTGTTAGTTTTTTGCTGCCACTTAAGGCCATAGTTTGGTTGACCATGATCTTGCACATACCCAAGACATAAAGAAAATATTCATGAGGACTTATTATAAGTTAGGTTTGAGGGACCCACAAAACTTAAGGTATGTTATACATTCACCGTTTTAAATTAATATGAAACTATAATTATTTCCAACGAATGTAATTAAATAAATCACAAATTTGAGAGAGGTGCATAACTATAAATTTAATAATAATATTAAAATTCATGATTAAATCCATATATAACCATTGTGTTAGTCACATGGTAGATAGGGATTGTGCACATGGAGAGGAGTGAATCAGTCACATTGGGGCAAAGGAATCCCAATATGGATAAATATATGAGGGAGCCCCAAGCTGAGCATGTCCAAACTCAAGAAGTAGTAAATCTACCATCCATCATGAGATCTAATATGTAGGGGATATGGATAAGACTTAGAATTTCTAATAGTAATAAATGTTGTTACTTATAAGATGATCAATATAATTAAGAATTCCACTCTAGATGTTTTTGTTTTTATTCTATGATCATTACTTTATACCCACTTAATAGGAAGGGCCGTCACAAGTGATATTAGAACATAATCATGCCATCATGTGAAATGCATGTATGTCAAATCAAAAGAAAAGAGATAAAGGAAAAATGAATGCTAAATTAAAAAATGAAATGAGATCATTTATGGAACAAAAAAATCAAACAAACCAAGCACTACTCAAAACATTACAAAACATGGGAAATTAAATTGAAAGTCTTAGAAATAATTCTATTGGGAGGTACATAAGCTCTAACCATTCAGAAGATAATAATAGAACTTATCCATCATGTAGCATACCTGACCCCTTTATTCTACCCAAAATAGAGGTATCAAAGAGGAGGATGAAATTGAACAACTACAAATAGTGTTGTAGAGAATGCTAGAGCTTACACCAATCTAGAACCTAAAATATGAAAACTTATAACATTTAATGAGTTTTGTAAAGGCCAAACACATGAAGCATAGAAAAGAGAGAAATTAAATGCAAACAATGACCTTTAGGGCAAAGTAAGAAAAATTGACATCCCAAAATTTTATGGAACAAGGGAAAAATTAGCATATGATTGGTTACAAACACTAAACACTTATTTTACCTTTAGCTCTATAACAAAAGAAGATGCACTCCAATTTGCTAATCCACACTTAAAATTCATATCGTGTGAGTGTTGTTAGTTGGAAATATTATGATAGGCTAGGTTACTCTGAGGGGAGGGGTGAATTAGTAATCAATAAAACTTAATCCTTAATTAGCAATTAGTCCTTCATGTGTATTCTAATCTAATTACATGCATGAGAAACTGAAAACATTAAAGCGTACATAACACCTTTTGACACACAATTTGGTGATCCAGAAACCTTCCAAATAGAAAGTAAAATTGGAGTGGGGATGATACCCACAAGCTTTAGTACTATAGTATAAAGTTGGCCTGTTAAGGCTTACAATGATCACTTCTAATGATCTACCCTGTTAAGAGAAATAAGGACTGCTAGGTCCACCTTGCAAAAGGATTTACAAACATACAATGAAGTATGTACTTGGTAAAGAGATTTACACAAGACTATTAGGTCTACCTTGTTAAAAGATTTGACTGATCCACCTATTAGGATGAAATGATGGCTGATCTCTGATCTACAACTTGGTTTGCTGAATGAGATTCCTTTGAGTATAGAAATCACCTTGTTGTGATAGATAAATATTTGATGCTCCTTATACAATTGTAGCACTTGTAATTCACTCTTCTCTCTTCTCTACTTGTTACATTACATTACACCATCATGTTGGATGTGATACAATACATTACATATATACCAATCTAATTTACAAATTACAAATTCAGCCACAATACAAGTTTACACAAAATACACAAAGTTGGCCCAAATGAAGAAACTTGGGTTCTGAAGACTAGCTCAGTGAGGTTCTGATACTCGACATCCACTATCAATGCTCAACATCATCATGCACTTGGTAGATGTAGAAGCTTAGCCCATGTTGATCACTTCCAAGTAGTCTTGAACTCGGTCTGCATTGGTGACTCAGTGAATACTGTGAAACTTGGCATATAAACTGAATCACTTGATTCATACTACATAGCTCAATCAATGCTACCACTATGAGCTCCGTATAAACTAAGTCACTTGATTAACACTGAGTAGCTTTGTTAATACTAGACTCTCATCATAGTAATTGTGAACTCGGTAAGCACTGCACAACTCAGTTTACACTGATAAACTTGACATACAATGTGATGCTTGGTTTACACTACTAATCAATAACTTTATAGTAATTACTTGGCACAAACTTAATACTATCCAAGGGACTCGGTAGCAATTGAAATGCTTGGTTAACACTATTAACTATACAATATGCTTGATAGATACTTATAATATGAATAAGTGTATGTCACTAATAACAAACATGATTGAAATGTCAACAATCTCCCCTTTTGGCATTAGTGACAAAAACACTTATCAGTCAAAACTAAATTCAAAATGTTCAAGAACACCTTTATCCATCACCTTATGTCTCCAACTTAGTAGAGTATACTATTTTGAGATTTTTCAAAATTGGTTTTGTGAGAGATGTATTTTTGTACATGAATAATATAGTAATGCTCCCCCATGCATAATACACAGTATACTTTACATCTTTTCACATCTGATATATACATTTTCTCTTCTTTTTTGCATATCTTATCCTTTTTTCACAATATATCAATACATCTATATACATCTTCTCTCCCTATATACAATATACATCTTTTCTACAATCTTCAATATTCTCCCCCTTTTTCACATTAATGTCAAAGATTTATGCTATATATACTCTATAGTAATGCCAAAATGTGACAAGAAATTTGAATGTACTTTCAAGATAAGTGCCAAAGTCTTGTCCCAATTTTCTTGCAACACCTTGCATGTGTGTAATGCAATCTACACTTCTACTGATAGTTCTATCATATGGTCTACAAAGGAGAAGTCGTTTTCATGAATGAGCATTTTAGCATGTGCAGTGTGTTTCTGCAATGCATCCATGTTTGGGAGAATCATACTTTGTATATCTATCAATGTAGCTCTTATTCTTGCCTCTTCTTTCAGCAATTCTACTTGCATATTAGTCAAGAATCTGATCTTGGTGTAATGGCCAGAGTTGTAGCTTGGTTCAAGTTACAATTGCTATGCACTTTTCTTCGGATCCTCATCAATCTTTAATAGTTTATCTTTTATTTCCTTAGTGAAAATTGATGTATCAAAAAGTTTACCAAATAGTAAAGACACATTGTTGCAAGAAGTCTCTAGTGAACCTAGAATAGCAAATAATTCTACTTGATGGATAGCAATATGCTGAGTAATAAGTTATAATACTTTATCCTCAAATTTCTTCTCAGCTCTTTACAACATTTTTTCTTGTCCATTCAAATCATTATTGAACTTTTGGACTACCTCTGCTAACTAGTTGAAAATTGGTTGAGAAGTATCAACCTCTGCATTTAATGCCTCTGGAAGGATATTATTTGCATCCTCAATTATTTGGAATTCCTTGTTCCTTTATTCTCCAAGCCTCCACACTTGGCTTTCTTCAAATGAATTTCTCCAAAAACATGCATCTGATCAGGATTGAGATTTGAGATGTCCCAATTTGGAATTACAATCTCCTCATCAAGATCTATGTCTTCTTCTTTCTCTTTTCCTTTACCCAAAAATCTTATGCTCAATTGGGGCTTGTTTTAAACTTTCTTTGCACTTATTAGTTGCATGCTAGGAATGGAAACAATTGTAGAAGTGATAGGACTCACTAAGAATGTGGATACTACATTTATTGCCAAAATATCAATAGTAGGAATACTTGGATTTACCAAAACTAATGTAGAGGGAAGTGTTGGTTTCTTGGTAGATGAAGTGCTTGTCACTTCTATCAATGGGGTGCTAAGCTAGATGGGTGTAGAAATTGATTGAGTGCTTGCACTAACTACGTTTGTCACAATCAATCCCATTGAAGCTTTCTACAGGCTTGATATTTTTTGAATTTTTCTTGGAGAATGAGGAAGTGAGGCAATGACTGTTGTAGCAATTTTCATTGGGTCAGTCTCCTCAATATCTTGTACATCATCCTTGGTAGCCTCCTGTCTCTGTTCCTCTTCATCATTATCTACATTATCAAAATGTGTAACTTCTTTAGCATCAAATTCTTCATCCTTTTTGGGTTCATCATCATCATCATCTTTGTCACTAACACTAACTACAAAATCACTTGGCTTGTGAAGAAGATAAGAATTCTTCCATGTGTTTGTAGCATTCTTCACTACATGCTCAATGTCTTTCAATAGTACAAGACAAATGTTGAATCTCAAAGTAAGCTTTTCTTCATCTTTCTTTAGAGATTTTGATGTAGCACACTGATCTCAATTTATAGAGAACTTAATGACTCATGACAAAATCCAATATAGATTCAAACTCTAAATTGTTCATTACCAAAAACTCCTTTTACATGGATCTCTAACTCCATTAAATAACAACTAACTCAAAAATGAGAAAACAGGAAATTTCTAAGGCAAATTTTAACAATTGGAAAAATATGCCATTTTTGCTAACTTCTAAAAAACCTCCAAAAGTAAATTTCAAGTTTCCTATATCTACCCTTTAAACCATAAAAGTGAATTGCCAACTAATCTCCAAAATTTAGAAAGAAATTTTGAAGTTATTTCAAAGCAGAAAAAATTTAAAAACATCTAAGATATTTTAAAATTGAAATTTGGAGGTCAAGATGGAATTTTTGGCTCTCAAAAATAAATCAAAATGGGCCCCAATAGAGCTAGCCTAGTTGGAATCCACCTCAACTATAGATTTTGAAAAAAAACCCAAAAAAATCTAAGAAAACCTAGATCCAAGTCAAAAGTTATGACTCTCCAAACTCCCTACATCATTCTCCCTTTCTTGAAAGAAACGTTGCTCCTGCAAGTGACTATTGGTGAAATGATGCAACTTGGAAGGATCTAATTGCAGTATTGCCCACTCAGATAGCCATGTGTTTTTAGTGTCTGGTAAGCCATCCCACTATAATAAATAGCAATTGTATTAACCGTGCCTAGTGGAAGTAGGTTGTTTGTCAAGAATTTGGGAAATGGTATCCTATTTCTTATTTGGACAGTGATGTTACCACTCAACTTCCTATCCATCAACTACCTCTGGAACATTTCCATGAAATTTATGCAAATCAGCAACATTAAACATAGGAGAGATGTCTAGATTATTGAGTGAGAAAACTTCATAAACATTATCATTAATTTTCTTAAGGATTTTGCAAGGCCCAATCTTTTTGTATTTCAGTTTGTGATATGTGCTAGTAGGAAACCGCTCGCAGTGTAAGTAAATTGTTAGTGTAAATAATTATTATTTATACTTTACTTAAGTTTACTTAGGATAAATCCATTATTTTATTATTTATTAGGTTAGACATCTAGGAGTATGCGTACTCATATGAATTGTCATGTTGAAATCACAATAGTAAGCAACTCTAATTTAGCGCATGGTGTCTACAACACTAGAGTTTGCATAATTAACTAAGTTTTCATGTAGACAACACAGTTGTTCACACTCTTAATTAAGCACATGGTGTCTAAAACATAATTTTATGTGACACACCTTTGTAGGCTTATCCTCTCATCATCACACTAACTCATCTGCTTAATGGAGGATAATCCACTCTTGGTGGACATGTGCTTAGTTGTGAGATTTATCATATTGCTAACTCCTAGACATTCTAGAAGCTTATAGAGGCATTTATATTCATGAACTCCTAGTGTACTTGTACATCAATTGATTTTTATATTATTATTCTGATCATACTTTGTTGGTTTGTTTTGTGCTAGTTGTTGAGCTTCTTGGTCTTGGGTGATTTTTCCCTAAGAAAAATTCTTACATTGTATCAGAGCTGAGGGAATTTCTCTTCACATAGCCATTGGAGACCTTTTTTTTATTTCTCCTATTGGAGGATCTTGACTCAGATCTGGAGTATCGCAGTTATTGGGAGCATCTAAACCCAAAGCAAATCTTGTCATTGCATTCAGAGTGTCAATTTGATGAAATTTGACTATAAATTTAACTACCTTAGGCTATAGTCAAATTTGAGGCAAAAAAAATTTACAAACTGGCACCCGAAGGCCCAATTTGTAATATTTGGTATGATCATTTTTTAGATCTTTGGAATTTATTTTCGAATCTATAATTTTCTTTGTATTTTTTAACTTATTTTTTTCGAAATATTTCAGCCTATTAGGCTTGCAAAGAAATTTTCTTTTGCAAAAACTAGGTGGTCAAATCCTGGCCCCTACGCAGAATATTTCATTTACAGTCCATATGGAATATTCTATTTCTACCAGCAATGGCATATTCTTCCAACACCCCGACCAACTGTGGGATCCAATCTAGCATCCAAGCAAAAAAAATGATAGTCGAGCCTAAACTGTGGTAGGCTTTATCAACACTGGCGACGTCATTTGTTTCACACATGGTGAAGCATAGTTTTTAAAACACAAAACAACCCATGGTAGGGTGAATGTGGGACTAAATTCCCACACTTTGCACCTGTCAATTTTCCTTCTCTGACAGCTAGCAAAACTCTAGCCCCTTCTTTCCTCTGGAGACCTCCCACTAGCATATTAACCTTTGGCATGGTCATCATCTATCCATCCTTGACAATGAAGCCTTTGGAAAATCTTGATCTGCCATATGGCATGCCCACCTAGCTTAAATCAAACTACCAACGGACCCACCCACGTTAGCTTCTCATCTACCACATAGATAGTCCAACTTAGCACCACAAGGATAGTCTATACCTACATAGTCACCCACTGTACAATCTACATAACTATTAATGACACATTTATGTACGTTGACACCACCTGCCACGTCACCATGTGGGCATTTTTTACTGATGTTAGCTAACAATGGCATTAAAATTGATGGCCATTTGACCATCATTAGCAGGCCAGATTGCACTATCACGATGATCATTTGGACATCAAATTTAACCTCCCAGTTTGTTGTGCAAACCCCTCTCCATATTCAATTTTGATTTGACAGTCCGACTTTGGGAGGCCATATCTCAATCATCCAAACTCCAAATTAGATACAGTTTTTTTTATTTTGGCTAGAATTTTTTGAACTTTTCAATGATGTTATTTTCTAGTTTTAGTGCGCGGATTTGTTAGAAATTACATTTTTTGTGAGTGTACCTATCCAATCCTACATTTTGCAACTTCAAATGCTCTGTACGGACTCATCTAGACACATTTTCAGGTTCCATTTTTTTTTAAGTGCTTAATTTTTTGTCTACTTTCTAGATCTGCAATTAGATTATAGGCTTGTATGGATAGAAATATCACTTTTAGAAATAGGTCCTAATTTGCATTGTAATGTTTCAAAATTGTTGTATTTCTAAGCTACATTGTAAAGTTCCAAATTTGAACTCCTAAAGGATGTTGTAAATAGAAAAATTAGAAGTTTACTTTTTCCATTTTGACAAGTGACCTATTGTAAATGCACTGCATATAAAGTGCCAAAAGCATTCATTTATGAGGGGTTTGATTTAGTAAAAAGGGGGGTGTGTATTGTGTTCTTGCATCTCCTTGATATTGTGCTCTTTCTTTTTGTAATATGGGTTATTTTTCAAAGTTAACTCCACATAATTATGCTACTTGGAAAGAAAACATAAAGGAACCATTGGTTGAAAAAGGTTTATTGCATTATGTAACTGGTGTAGTAAAGAAACCTAGTGATGATGTTGATGAGTCTCGTAAAGAAGACTTGGAATCCAAACAAGAAATGACCCTAGGAACCTTGTTAAGGAATATCTCAAATCCTATCAAATACCATATCAGGAACCTTACCAACCCAATAGAAGTCTAGGGTAAACTTGAAGCATTGTATGGGACAATAGATGAAGATATGGCCTACACCATTGAGGACAATCTTCTCAAATTGGATCCTAGGAACTTCAACACCATCAAAGATTATCTTACCCAAGTAGACATGTATAGGGCACAACTTAAGGATTGTGGTGAACCCATCAAGGATGGAAAGTTGATCAAACATGTGATGACTCATCTTCCTCTTGAATATGTAGTTTTTGTTTCCAATTATAATACTCACAAGTTAACAATGGGTAGTGCCTTCACTAAGCATTCATTCGAGTCATTTTTCAGGAATGTTGGTCTTAGAACATGGAAAGTTAGTGAGTATGGGAATTCTCCAATCTTCCAAGACCAAAGCCTTGGTAGCTAATGAAGGGAATTCAAGTGGTAAAAATTACAATAAGAATAAAAATTAGTGGAAGGCTAAGCCACAAGATGACACACAATAATCTTCCTCTAAACAACAATCTTCCTCGCATCAATCTTCCTCCACATAAAAATCTTCTTCACAACAAGGAAAGCCTTTTTCCAAAAACAATAAGAAGGGGAACAACTCCAACAAAAGGGAGAAGAAAACTTGTGCCTATTGTAAGAAGAATGGTCATGATGAACATAAGTGTAAGGATAAGCAAATTGATGAGTTGCTCAATATCATGAGGAAACACAAAATTGATGTACCAAATGCCTATAAGGATAAGGGATCTTATATCACTTCAAAAGGTAAGGGACAACCTTTGGTAGCAAGGATACCTCCACAAAAAATGAAGGGAATTGGAACCTCAAAGAAAACCTTGTATATTTGTTGGATATCCTGACCATCTTAAGGCATACAAACTCACGGATCTAGAGACACATCAAGTATTCTTTAAGAGGAGTGTTTATTTTGAAGAAACTTGTCCAAGTTTGGCTTCTTCAACTCCTCCTTCTTCCTCCTTCATGAAAAGTGATGATAGTGATGATCGTGACTCGAAAGATAATATTCCTTAAACTTTGACTTGCAGGACACCACCTTTGCAGGATCTTCAAATAGTTGAGGATATTCCTTCTTCATCTTCCACTAGACCTTGTTGGGCATAGAAAACACTTGATTGAGCAAGTTCATTGGTGGGGAATCCTTTAGATACTTAGAGGACAAGGTCACAATACAAATCATTTCCACATGCTTATATTTCCATTGCTTCAAATCCACAGTCATTTAAGGAAGCATCAGGGATTCCTAAATGGGACAAGACCATGGAGGAAGAATATAGCTCTTTGATGAAAAACAACACTTGGGACTTAGTTCCCCTTCCTAAGGGAAGAAGTTTGGTTCGGTGTAAGTGGATCTATCAAACCAAATTTTTAGTGGATGGAAGTGTGGATAAGCATAAGGCTAGACTTATTGCCAAATGTTTCTCACAGGTTCTTGGTATTGATTATACTAAGACCTTTGCACCAGTTGCTAAGATGAACTCCATTCATTTGACACTAGCTATTACTATAGCTCATGGTTGGGTTGTACATCAGATGGATGTGAGGAGTGAATTTTTGAATGGTGATCTTCATGAGGAGATTTATATGGAGAAGCCACAAGGATTCATACAGGATTCTACTATGGTGTGCAGATTGAAGTCTATCTATGGTCTTAAGTAGGCTCCTCAGGCTAGGTATGCCAAGAAAAATTCTTTCCTACTCTTAGCAAGATTCACCAGGTGTGATTCAGACTCAAATGTCTACATTCTTTAGAGGGATGACTCACACTTGATACTTGTTCTTTATGTAGATGACTTGATCATTACAAGAAGTACTTTATCCATCATTGCCAATGTCAAGACTTCTCTACAAGATAGATCTTCTATGATAGACTTGGGTTTACTACATTATTTCCTTGGTATTGAGATCACATAGTCTTTACTAGGGATTACACTTTCTCAACCCAAGTATGCTCTTGATTTTCTTTCTCAATTTCACATGAGCGATTGCAAACCTACTCCTACTCCCTTTCTTTCAGGTGTCAAGTTAGAGGCCAAGTGTTCCACTCCACTTGTTGATACTACATTCTACAGACAGTTGGTTGGGAGTCTCATCCACTTGACACATACATGCCCTAACATAGATTTTGTAGTTGGCATGGTTTCTTGTTTTATGCAAGAGCCACATGAGCTTCATTGGAAGGCTTCCAAATGCATTTTGCACTACATAGAGGGTACGCATACACATGGGATGCACTATGAAGTAGGTATAGCACTTCAGTTGGTTGGATATACAGACTTAGACTATGTAGGGGATCTTGATTCTTGCAAGTCTACTTTAGGGGGATCTTGATTCTTGCAAGTCTACTTTAGGTTACATGTTTCACCTTGGTTTCGGCCCCATTTGTTGGCAGAGTAAGAAGCAAAATAGTATTGCTCTTTCTTCAACTGAGGCTAAGTATTAAGGTGATGTCACTATAGCTACAGAAGCCATTTGGTTACAACATATCCTGGAGGAGTTTGAATTTAACATATATAAACCCATAGTCATACATTGTGATAATCAAAGTGTTATTAAGATCTCAAAATATTCAGTTCAACATCAGTGGACCAAATACATTGAGATTCATATGCACTATATCAAAGAGCTAATACATGAGCAGATCATTGCATTACAGTATTGTCCTACAGTAGAGCAGGTCATAGATATCTTCACCAATCCCTTCACTGAGGTCAAGTATATCCATTTGTGAGATCTCTTGGGGGTGTAAGATGTTTCAGAAAAGATGGTCCCTTGAATTCTCTCTCCTTTCTTCTAGGAGGGGTCCTTTCCTCTTCTGAGGTCTTCTTCTCTCTCATCTTCTTTATTGTACTTATCTCTCTTTTTGGGGTAGGGTTTTTCCTGTGAGGTTTTCCCTCTTTCTAGAGAGATTTAATGTATTGCATTTGTACTTGGGTACCTAACATGGCCTAGTAGCTGGGACCCATTATGCATTTCATTATAGCTTTTGTGATCTTAAGTGCATTCCCCTAAGTTGCATTTAAGAAGGGGTGTTACTGTAAATAATTATTATTTACACTTTACTTTAGTTTACTTAGGATAAATGCATTATTTTATTATTTATTAGGTTAGATACCTAGGAGTGTGTGTACTCATATGAGTTGTCACATTGACAACATAGGAGTAAGCAACTCTAATTTAGCACATGGTGTCTACAACACTGGAGTTTTCATAATTAACTGAGTTGTCATCTAGACAACACAGTTGTTTGCACTCTTAATTAAGCACATGGTGTCTACAACATTATTTTATGTGACACACCTTTGTAAGCTTATCCTCTCATCATTGTACTAACTCTTGTGCTTAATGGAGGATAATCCACTCTTGGTGGACATGTGCTTAGTTGTGAGGCTTATCATATTGCTAACTCCTAGGTATTCTAGAAGCATCCTAGAGGCCTTTATATTGAGGCACTCCTCATGTACTTGTACATCAATTGAATTTCATATTGTTATTATGATCATACTATGTTGGTCTATTTTGTGCTAGTTGTTGAGCTTCTTGATCTTGGGTGATTTTTCCCTAAGGCAATTTCTTACATAAACCATGACCAAGTCACCTTTAGTAAATGTTTGGTGTCTTCTAATAGCATCTACAAGAATCTTGTAGCTATCATTGCTGAGTTGTAACTTATGTTGGACATCTTGTTGGAGTTGTTGAAGGTGTTTAACAAAGGCCACTCCCTCATCACTAATCCTATCACCCAATGGTAGAGGCATGAGATCTATAACACCTGAAGAATTTCTACCATAAACAATTTGGAAAGGAGATTTCCCTGTCGACCTATTAACAGAACTATTATAAGAAAAGTTTTCTTGGGGAAATACCAAGCCCCACTATTTGGGCTTCTCACTAATAATGCATCATAACAGATTCTCCAAATTCTAATTGACTACCTCCGTTTGTCCATCAATTTGAGGGTGGTAGGCACTGCTATACTATAACTTGGTCCCCAATTTCTTCCATAAAGTCCTCCAAAAATGACTCAAGAACTTGGTATCACGGTCAAAAGTAATGGTTTTGGGTAGACCATGTAAGTGAATAACTTCTAAGAAGAACAATTTGGCAATCCTAGTGGCATTGTTAGTCCTTTTATAAGAAATAAAGTGAGCCATTTTGGAAAACCAATCAACAACAACAAAAATAAAGTCATTACCTCATTGAGTACGTGGAAGACCCAATGCAAAATCCATACTCAAGTCAGTCCATGGTTCAATGAGAACTAGTAACAGCATGTATAAACCTGTATTCTGTGAATGTCCCTTAGCCATTTGACAGATTATGCACCTCGCCACATACTTACTATTGTCTCTCTTGATCTTTGGCCAATAAAATCTATCTACCACCAAGTGTATTGTTTTGTCCTTTTTGAAGTGTCCATCCATCCCTCCACTGTGGAATTCCTGAATAATATTTTCTCATATAGAGCCAGCTGGTATGCATAGTTGTCTTCCCTTGAAGAGGTAACCATCTTGCAGAAATTAAACACCTTTGAAATGAGATGTCCTATCAATGCTTGAATCATTCAACTATTTAACAATTTCCCAAAAATCATCATTAGCAGCATATAATGTGTTAATATTATCAAATCCAATGACTTCAGTTGCCATTGTGGTTAATACAAAAGTACACATGCTCAAGGCATCAACAACTTGATTTTGTTTCCCAAACTTATGCTTCAAAACAAAGGTGTATCCCTATAAGAAAGAGACCCACTTGGCATGTCATGTATTCAACTTCTTTTGGGTGTTGATGTATTTTAGAGCAAGGTGATCAGTAAATAGCACAAACTCTTGTGGCACTAAGTAGTGTCTCCAATGGCATAGAATTCCATATCATAGGTGGAGTAATTTTTCCTTGTATCATTGAGTTTTTCACTAAAAAAGGCTACAAGTTTACCTACTTGACTAACAAAAACACCTATTCCAATATGGGAGGCATCACACTCTACTTCAAAAACTTTGTCAAAATTTGAAAGTGCAAGTAAAAGATTTGTAGTTACCTTCTCCTTCAAAAACTTGAAACTTTCTTCTACATCTATTGTCCAAGTAAAATCCCTTCTCTTTGTGCAATCTATTATAGGTTCTATAATGCTACTAAAATTCCTGATAAACTTTTGATATAAAGTGGTTAACCCATGGAAACTCCTTACCTCTATTATGTTTATAGGAGTAGGCCATTCAAGAATCACTCTGATCTTCTATGGGTCCATTTGAATACCATCTCGAGAAATGAAAAATTCTAAAAAGGTTAAGCTAGTCTACATGAATCTGCACTTCTTTAAGTTTGCATAGAGTCTCTCTACTCTTAGTATAGCCAAGATAACTTTTAGGTGTTGTAAATGTTCATTGTTCTTGCTAAAAATCAAGATGTCATCAAAATAGACAACCACAAACTTACCAATATAAGGTCACAATACAACATTCATCAATCAAATGAATGTGCTTGGTGCATTAGAAAGTCTAAATGGCATAACCAATCCATCTGTACAAACTATCCTTTGTTTTGAAAGTTGTCTTCCATTCATCCCCTTCTCGAATACAAATTTGGTGATAACCAATTCAAAGATCAATATTGTTGAAGTACTCAACACCTAACAATCCATCCATCATGTCCTCAATACGACGAATAGGAAATTGGTACTTAATGGTAATCTTATTAATTGCTCTACTATCAGTACACATCCTCCATGTATCATTTTTTTTGGAGTCAACAATGTTGGTACTATGCATGGGCTCATGCTTTCTCTAAACAAACCCTTTTTTAGGAGGTTTGTGACCTATTTATTTAGCTCTGCATATTGGTTTGGATTCATTTGATAGGCTTGCTGATTAGGTAGGCTGGCTCCAGGGATATATAAGATCAATGTGGTGTTGGATATCCCTCTTTGGTGGTAGACCATCTAGTAATTCATCAAGAAAAACATCAAAAAATTCTTCTAATACCTTCATTGAATTAGATGGTATTGGGTTCTCCTGGTCTTCTTTCCATTTCACTACCAAGGCATAACAACACCCTATCACCTTCATTTCCTTAGAAACTTCTTTTGCAGACAACATGGCCTAACTCTTCCTTTCATCCTTAAGTGGTAATAGAATCACTTTTGAGCCATCCTTCTAGAATGTGTATGTATTCCTCTCACCATCATGTGTGACCTTCCTATCATACTGCCATGGTCTCCCCAATAATATATGACAAGCATTCACAAGGATAAAATCACACCATATCTCATCCTTATAGAACTTTCCTATGGTAAACCTTAGTAAACATTTTTTATCAATAGTGACTTCATTTCCTTTCTTAAACCATGCAAGACGATAGTATGAGGGTTCTTTTCACATTGTAAACCTATTTTCTCTACCATTTCTATAGGCACCATATTCTCACAACTACCCCCATCAATAATAACTTGGCATACCTTTCTACCTGAAGTGCACCTAGTTCTGAAAATTTTAGCTCGCAGCCATGAATTCTCAGAGTTATTTGCAAGAGTTTCATCTTTCTCTAGGATGATCATTGATCTCCTCATCATGATATTTTCTCCTACGTCTGCTGAGACTTCTTTCTTCTCTTCTTTTATCTACATTAGGTTCGCTCTAGTTTGTCCTCCTTGCATTCTTTCTGGCATGTTATAGTTTGAGTATTTGAAAGCCCTATGTCCTTCCTCTCTATGTCTAAAGCAAACAAAAGGCCTTCATTGATTTTCCTATCCTCTTCCGCTACCATAGCCTCTTGCTCTTTGAAAACCCTTTCCTCTTTCTGGGTTTTGAGGTTCTTGTCAGGTATCTATTACTTTATCAAATCCCAAGGATAAGTCTCCTTGACCATAACTAGAACTTCCTTGAAATGGGTTTGATGTGCCTCTTCATTCTCCTCTATTCCTTTGGTTATATTGTTTATTTTGTTTCTCTTCAGCCTTTAGAGCCAACTGATAGGCCTCTTCCATACTATTGACACGATGCATGGTTAACTCATCTTGGATGGGGAATTTGAAACTATTTATATTCCTAGCCACCATCTTCTCATCATCTTCTTGATGTTCTATATGCATGGATAGTTCATATAATTCATTTGTGTATTCTTGCACAAAAGATAAGTTTTGCTTCAAATTTTGGAACCTACGAAAGAGAGTTTGAGAATAATATATAGGCAAGATTTTTTCCCTAAATTTATTTTCCATCTTACTCCATTTCTTGATCTTGTCCTTGTTTTTCTTCACCCACTCCTTTTGGAGATGATCCCACCAGATCATACATGACCTTTTAATTTTGTGCATGCAAACTTCATCTTCTTTTCCTCTGTCATAGGCTTCCAGTCAAAAAATTTACTTGTCTCGTTTAACTAATCTATCAATTCTTCTACTTTAAGGCTACCAACATAGTCTGAGACTTTAATTTTGATACCATCATTCTTTCCTTTTAAATCCCTTAGGACTCTGTCTTCATAGCTCATTTGTGCTAACTCCTTAGCTTCATTTTCTACATTTCCCTCCATTCAATCACTGCTTCCTCTATCTATTTCTTCCTCCAATACATTATCATTCTGTGTTCTTTGATTATCAACTCTTTTAGTATGATCCTCAATATGCCTTTGCAATTCTAGTATGATTCTTTGAAATTGGACAATGCCTCATCTTCCTCTTCCTCTCCTAGCCATCTTGTGGCTTTGATACCAAATGATGTAGCACACTGATCTCAATTCATAGAGAACTTAATAACTCATGAAAAAACCCAATATAGATTCAAAATCTAAATTGTTCATTACCAAAAACTCCTTTTGCATGGATTCTAACTCCATTAAATAACAATTGACTCAAAAATGAGAAACCAAGAAATTTTCAAATTTGGCAGATTCCAACAACTGGAAAAATATGTCATTTTTGGTAACTTCTAAAAAATGTCTGAATGCAAATTCAAAGTTTCCTATATCTACCCTTCAAACCATAAAGGTGAATTTCCAACTAATCTTTGAAATTTAGAAAGAAATTTTGAAGTTATTACAAAGAAGAAAAAACAAAAAAATACCTAAGATATTTTAAAACTAAAATTTGGAGGTCAAGATGGAATTTTTGGCTCTCAAAAATAAATCAAAATGGAACGCAACAAAGTTGACCGAGTTGGAATCCACCTCAAATATAGATTTTTAAAAAAACTCTAAAAAATCTAAAGAAAAGCCAGATTTGAGTCAAAAGTTATGACTCTCTAAACTCCCTACATCATATTCCTTTACCTCCTTGTCATCCAAATTTGGCATGAATTGCCTCAGGGTCTGCTCATATATGTCTTTTTTAGTCTTCATGGAATTCTCCCATCTTGGCTTGACCTTCTTCGTTAGAACATTCAGAATCTGTTAAGCAAGTTGGTTTGGGGAGTATTTTCATTTACCCATTTTAGTTATTAGCATATCTTCTATTTGTTTTTGCTCTTCTGTAGTCCTAGACTCATACTTTAGTGCCTTGAAATTTGTTATGCCAAATCTTGATACTAATTCTTTCATCCTTTCCTCAAAAGTAGGTGGAGGCCTCTTGAATATTACATCTCCTCCTTCTTTATTTGCTTTCTTCCTGGATGATCTTCTGGTAAACATAGCAGTAGATGTTTTGGCAGGCTTGGTAATAATTACCTTACCTTTCTTCTTTAAATGCTCTTCATCCTGTGATTTTTCTTCATCTTTTGTCTCTTCATCTTATCCTTTTCCTTCAATCAATAGAAGAGTGGTGTTGGTTTTTAGTTTGGTAATTCTCTTCTTTCCTTTGTTGATTGCCTGAGGGAGTTTGATTTCAAGCTCAATTCTAGCCTTCACCTCATCATAAGTGCCAAATTATGTAGCTTTAGGGTCAACAAGCTCATTAATCAATGCTTCAATAATGTCATTGGTTCCATCAATGTTTACCTCATAACCAAGAGGTTTTACCCATACTATCCTTGGTCTTACTACTTGAATGTACACTTTGTCACTATCAACCATGAAACAAACATCATTTTTGTAGTCTTCAACTAGTTTCTTAGGAATCTTGAATCTTTTATTCATCTTATCTTTGAATTCATCAAAGTAGTTATTTATAATACTTGTATGGTTCTCTCCCATTTCAGCAATATACTCTTTAATCTAACAAAGAACAGTATATCTTGTGAGTCATGACATGTATCCTAAACTTGAGTTCCATGTTAGTAACATGGCTGATCTTCATTCCCCTTCCATCCCACTCGGCAAGGGTTTTCTTCTCTAGTTCAACCTAACTTAGGGTTTTAGTCATTTTCACTTTTGTCAACATGGGAAGACCTGTGATCTGGTGGATCATCTTCTTAGTTATCAAAATGGGTTGTTCCAACCATAATTGACCATTGTGTACATGACTAAGAATATATCTTATCCATTTTACTTGAGATTCCCATGGCATATGTGGAATGTGGGTTAAACCTTTAGTTTCAAGATGTTGATGCTCAGGTTTCAACACACAATTAACACATAATTCCTTCAATGATTCATCAATCTCCAGTGTTCCAATGTCTTGAATAGCACATTTGAAATGCAAATGAATATCATTGATTAATAGTACCTTTGGTGGAATTTGCAACTGAGCTCCACTTAGATCTATGGTTTCCGCAATGGCAAGAGTCAACTTAAAGTCTTGTGCCCTCCATTCTATACCTCCAACCAACATGTCTAAACCTTTCTTTGATTTGTTGCTGGTGGATGCCATCTTCACTCTGTAGAGTTTGAGAGACTATGAAAATCTTGAATAACAATTTTCTCAAATCACTTGAATGCTCTAAAGATCACTCTGCATAGATAGCTCTCAAAAAAAATTTGTGAAAAAATGACTTTGATTTCACCCTTTTTCATCAAATTTTTCCATAAATTCTTGGTACAATTGTTCACTCAAATGATAGACTGTCATCCACTTCACTTGCATTGATTTCTCGATAGAGTCTTCCATTACGTTTTAAACACATAGAACTTAGTTACTTCCAACATTGCTTGGCAGGATCTACAACCTGACCTCACTCGAAAAGGTCTACAACCTAAACATGCTTGATAAATATAACATCTTTTACTCAATAATCCCTTTACATATTGAATGCTGATTTGGATCTTTCAACCTACTAACTAGAACTGATGTGAGATGTTTTCTTTAGAATCCTAGTTCTAGTACTCCTATGAGAGATCAAGTGGAAATGGTGGAGTCACCCAATTCTTGAGTGACATCTTCATTAGTGCTCAAATTTGTATTTTCAGAAGATTTTGGAACCCATTGCTGTCTCATCTACTTTTTGATGTTATTAGCTTTTGTCCTCTTTTCATCTTCAATTCTTCTAGTATTCATACATTTATTGGCATGATGACCAAGTTTTGGACAAATTAAACATCTTCTAGTAGTATCTTTGGTCCTCATATAATGTTTTACACAATTCATTCCAATGTGTCCAAATTCTCCACAATATTGACATCTGCACCAAGTGTTATAGTCCCAACCAAATATAGCTTTACAATTTGTTGTGTTAGCTTCAATATCTTATTTTTTCATTCTAATGACTTGTGTCCATGCTTCTTACATTTGTGACATTTTCCTTCAAACTTAAGTTTCTCTTTGCATTCATTTTTCCTATGACCATGTTGATTACAATTGTAGCATTTTCCATTGAATTTTCTTTCTCATTGCTCCAAAAAAAATTTTATGTATGACCTATCTTACTATAGTGACTGCAAGTGGTTCTTTGATTCTTTTGAGCTCCTTACTTGGATGATTCACCTTCATATGTATATCAAATTCTTGCTTTTCTTTTTTGTCTATAATGGCTTTGCTCATTCAATTGATTCATGTTTGCTTGAGATTTCATCATCCTCTCATTGGTTTGCCTTTCAATGTTTAGATCATTTTGTAGTCTTTCATTCTTTGATCTTAGATTCATGATTTCTTCATTTGCATTGGTAAGCTAATCAGTGAAGTCTTTTTGCTAAAGGGATGGGTGTTGATTTCATGTTCTTTCCTTTTATCTTATTTTTCCCTTCCATGAATTCACACAACCTTACTAACTGAATTTCTTGCTCTCTTCTTAATTTTCTCACCTCTTCTTGAAAGTACTATTCTTTTCAAGTAGTTCTTTGATTGCTTCATTAGCTTCATCTGAATTGCTTGAATGGATGTCTTCAATTCTTTCTTCAATGTAGAGTTGTTCATTCATCTATATTGCAAGATATTTTCTTCTTTTTATGGATTGAGAGAGTTGCTCTTTTTCTTTCTTGAGTTGTCCAATAGCTAATTCTAAATCTAGCTTCTCATTGTTAATAGCCTTGCCAGGCCTGAATACCTCCATAGCCTTTGATTTTTGCTCAAGTTGTTAAACTTCTTTCCTAAAAACCACAAAACTCTCATACCAATTGTTCGAAATATTTTGATAGGCTAGGTTACTAAGAGGGGAGGGGTGAATAAGTAACCAATAAAACTTAATCCGTAATTAGCAATTAATCCTTCAGGTGTATTCTGATCTAATTGCATGCATGAGAAACTAAAAACATTAAAGCATACATAACACCTTTTGACACACAATTTGGTGACTTAGAAACCTTCCAAATAGAAAGTAAAACTAGGGTGGGGATGATACCCACAAGTTTTAGTGCTATAGTATAAAGTTGGCCTATTAAGACTTACAATGATCACTTGTAATGATCTACCCTATTAGAGGCAACAAGGACTATTAGGTCCACCTTGCAAAAGGATATACAAACATAAAATGAAGTATGCACTCGATAAAGAGATTTACATAAGAATATTAGGTCTACCTTATAAAAGGATTTGAATAATCCACCTATTAGGATGTAATAGTAGCTGGTTTTTGATCTGTAACTTGGCTTGTTGAATGAGATTCCTTTGAGTATAGAAATCACCTTGCTGTGATAGATAAATCTTTGTTGCTCCTTATACTATTGTAGCTTTTTGTATTTCACTCTTCTCCCTTCTCTGCTTCTTACATTGCATTATACCATCATATTGGATGTGATACAATACATTACATATATACCAATCCAATTCATAAATTACAAAATTGGCCACAATACAAGTTTACACAAAATACACAAAGTCAGCCCAAATGAAGAAACTCGAGTTTTGAAGACTAGCTCGATGAGGTTCTAATACTTGGCTTCCACTGTCAATGCTTAGAATTGTCATGCACTCAGTAGATGTAGAAGCTCGGTCCATATGAATCACTTCCAAGTAGTCTTGAACTCGGTCTGCACTGGTGACTTGGTGAATACTATGAAACTCATTATATAAACTAAATCACTTGATTCAAACTACATATCTTGGTCAATGCTATCACTACAAGCTTGGTATAAACTGAGTTACTTGGTTAACACTGAGTAGCTTGGTTAACACTAGACTCTCATCATAGCAACTGTGAACTCAGTAAGCACTGCACAACTCAGTTTGCACTGATAAACTTGGCATACACTATGATGCTTGCTTTACACTAATGAACAATAACTTTGTAGTAATTACTCAGCGCAAACTGAATACTATCCAAGGGACTCGATAGCAACTGAAATGCTTGGTTAACACTATTAACTATTAAAATATGCTTGGTAGATACTTACAATCTAAATAAGTGTATGTCACTAATAACAAACATGATTGAAATGTCAATAGTGTTACTATAAAACTCACACTTGAGGACACCAAAATATTGCTACCTATAAATAATTTACAAGAAAACTCATCAAAAGATTTAATAGGAAAAATCTAGAAGAATACTTTAAAGACTAGCATATCAAGTAACAAGGAACAATTGAAAGTTATACTGATGAATTCCAAATGATCTCAACAAGAGTGACAAGAATGGATGAAGATCGACTCACATATTCATAGATGCATTAAAGGACCCACTTAAAGGGCTAGTAGGTTCTAAAACTAGAAAATATTGAAGAATATATTGAAATAGCCTTAAATTTAGAAACCTTGTCATATAATATGACTAGTGACCACATCAAGTCATCTTACAAAAAAGGCAAATTTTATGAAAGAGACAACCTTTTCAATAGAGAGGAATTTGACAAGTGTTTACCTTCAAAAAAATAAATGTAAAAGATGAGAAGGAAATATTGATGCTATAGATGTAAAGGACCACTAGAAAAAGGACATGCTTGTAGAGAAAAAAAGATATGTTTCACTTGTAAAGAGGACTAGAAACTTGGGAATAAATGTGTAAAATATGAAAGGATACAAAATATATAAAGCATCTATGATGAAGGACAAGAAAACTAGAAACTAAGAAAATAAGGGGAAGAAGAGGAGGAAGAATTTAGGCCAGTATCTACTTTCACTAAAAAATCTAAGCACCAAGTAATGAGGATTAAGAGCACTCTCCAAGACAAACGCTTATAATGTTAATCGATCATGGAGACTCTTATAATATTTTATATGAGAAGATTGTTTAAAAAATAGGTCTTTAAACCAATAATTTCAATGGGTTTACAATAGTACAAGGTACGAGATCCCTTGTCAGATGTACAAAAAGTAATTCCTCAACAAGAATACATGTTGGGTAAACATCGTATTAAAGAGGACTTGTAAGGAAACTTGCAACAAAAAATATAATTGTTTCCACATAACCCATAATAGATTTGAAACAAATATGCAATTGAAATCCACATGCAAGAGAATAGACAACATACTCATAACAATGTGACACAAGATATACCCTAAAAAATCCTCATTGAGGGAAAAAACCCACCCTCCAAAAGCATCCATCACCATGTATTATTCAATAAAAATATCATTGTAATACAACCATGGAAGCCTTCAAATCCATAGCCACAAACCAAGAAATCTATGTGAACAAGTATGAATCCACATATCCCATGCCATGCTTCCAATCTTCACAAATGCTCCCTTGGCTAACCTATCAAGCCTTGTCTCGCTCAACTCTTGCCTTTTTCCCTTTTGTCTCTCTCACATCAACAACTACCCTTGTGGCTACTTATATAGTAGTAAGTCCCACAAAACCACCAAGTGGTATGTGCTACCTAACCCATTGACCCCACATTTAATATTGGATGTTTAAATCTTTTCTCCAATATTAAATAATTATATCAAATATTATCACAATGTTACAATACAACTCATCAAGTCTATACTATGGAAATCTTTACATGTTACATGTCCATCTAGGTGCAACATTACATAATAAAATACTGTAAGGAAACTTGGCAACAAAGAATATAACCGTTTCCACATAACCCATAATACATCTAAAATAAACACGGAATTAAAATCCACATGCAAGAGAATAGACAACATACCCACAAAATTGTGACACAAGATATACCCTAGGAAACCCTCATTGAGGGAAAAATCCCAGCCTCCAAAAGCATCCATCACCATGTATTATTCAACAAAAAAATACCATTGCAATACAACCATGTAAGCCTTCATGGCCATAGCCACAACCAAGCAAACTATGTGAACAAGCATGAATCCACACATCCCATGCCATGCTTTCAACCTTAACAAATGCTCCCTTGGCTAACCTGTCAAGCCTTGTCCCGCTCAACTCTTGCCTTTCTCCCTTCTCACACTACAACAACTACCCTTATGGTTGCTTATATAGTAGCAAGTCCCACAAAACCACTAAGTGGTATTACATAAACCATGTGCTAAAACCATGTGCTACCTAACTCACTGATCCCACATTTAATATTGGGCATTTAATTATTTTCCGCAATATTAAATAATCACATGAAATATTTTCACAATGTTACAATACAACTCATCAAGAATATTCCATGGGAATCTTTACATGTTGCACGTCCATCTAGGCACAACATTACATAATAAAATATAACAATATTATGCAATTTCTGCAACACCCATTATCTTAAAAATCTCCCACTTGTTGTATACATTGCATAGGGTCAATCTGTAGCCAAATAAATGAATAAGGGAACAATCCCTCCCAGCACATCCACCATCATGGATCAAAATACACCAAGTGCTCTATCCTGGTACCTGCAACAAAATCAAAATATCCAGCATCTCAAACATGAATGATTTCACCTCCTATTATGCCACTTCCACTGGACATACATAGAAGCCATCCAAAGAGAAAGCCACCCAACCTGTCGCATTAGAAGATCATAAAATTCTGTACCAACTAAAATTTCAAGCACAAAAAACCTGATCCAAAGGTAATCACATGTATTCATAGTTGTCAAAATATCCATAGCTGAAATAGCACCCACAGCAAGTGCCAAACCCATCCAACTATCCATACCTACAAAAGGTATGCCAAGTGAATCTCATATCACTGACATATCCAATTTGTAACCTGCAATCACAAGCCTCAAGAGCAATACCTACCACATATATACCAAGAAGCTCCCACTGCAAAAGATAATGTCAAATCTATAACCAATCCACTCACAACATCTCAAAGAAGTGAATCCATGCAGTATTAAGGACATCCGCAATACATAAACTGATATCCTGCAAGAACAACTCTCATAACAAGTCTTCAATGCTCTCCCAAGTTCTCTACAACCAACAGAGGAAAGAGATAAAGGAAGAACCATGTCATCTGTCACATGACATACATGAACACAAACTAGTGATCACAATCTCTAACCAATCTCAAATCCAATGTAAGCAAAACTGAACATCCAGGAAGATAACCAAGACTAGAGAAACTATGCAAACCATAACATGTATCATGTCCTTCTACACACACCTCTAGATGTAAACTGTGCAAGTATGATCTCCTCCATAAAACCTCAACAAGAAGCCTCAACAATACCCAAACCATTTCATATAACTGATCATGGATGTAAGCCTCTCACAAGAAGATCAAACTCATAAAACTATTCCTAATCTAAGGAATATGTCCAATATAAAACCATCTACTAAACTCAACCAACATAACAACATATGCACATGGAGATAACCAATGCTAAACCATCTCTCAAATGAACCCTCCAGAACTAACTCATGTACCATAGCTCAAGATCCATATCCATGAAAGACAAGCATAAATATAATGCAACTGAGAGAAACAATGGGCTATACCTCTCAAGTAGCAAACTGCCGAGTAGAGCAAGAGTGGGGAATGAGAATACTCATCAAGATACCCAAGTCTCCAACCAAGACTCATCTAAGAACAATCTCCTCTCAAGTCCATATTAGGTGACTGTCCCTCGAACTTCCTGCTAAAACAATCAATCATCCCAACAAATACTTTTCTAATCCAAGAGAAATCAGCATCACCACCATCTCTAAGTATCCATGAGCACCTGTAACCAATCAATCCATGCCAACTCCAAATGCAACATAGCAATATCATGAAGTATCCAGCTTATGATCAGTGTACTCAATACCAAGAAACTAAACCAAGATCAATTTCAAAGTTCCAACCAAGGCCTCATGAACATAAACATGACAACATGATCTAACCATCTCACCTAAAGAGATAACATGCTCCACATGAACATACTATAACATGTCACAACTCTAAACGCATATCAAGAGTATACCATGAAATAATAATAAAACCATCCTCATACCAATGATAACATGTCAAATAAAAGCATAAACCATACCTTTTCCAAGAACCCTGTAAGTCCTCAAGATGCAACCATCTCCACACACCAAGGAGAAAACCATCTCCACACACCATGAAGATAACAAGTGCACCATGCAAATGTCAAAGACACTTCTGTAGCAACAGGATCTAAGACAAACCTCCAACATCTGCAAACACTCAATATATATATCAATTCCAACAACTCCCACCCAACCATGGTACCAAGTCACCTATGGCATCATAAAATCCATCTCCTACATGAAGATCTAAACCAAACCAGGAACTAATCCTACACTGTCACCCCATCACTATCACAAGCTCCCACTAAACCATGTATCCAAGCTATCTATGACATAATGATGAAAAACCATCCTCTGACCATGAGAATCAACCAAGGCATCAAACTATCAAAGAACTCAAAGTGCACATCATGAGCTCCTCAAAAGAAACCAAATAACCATGATCTTCAACCAAGAAGATATACCACTATAACTGAATCAAAAATCTAAGTTAACAAACATCAAGGATGTACCTGTATAATCAATCATCTCATGTTAAAATCCATGGCACCATGATCACATCATGAATCGAGCAACTAACACTCAATGTGTCCAATCTATTAGCATAAAATAGTCAACCATAATCCTCCACCATGACTATACCTGGTAACAACATCTCATCCCTTCTATATGAAGAAAAAAATCAGCAAATCATGTGACTTAGGTCATAGAAAACCAAAATCTAAGCCACCGATATGAATATGCATCAATAATGAAAGATCAATGGGCAAAGACAACCCATAACCAAGCCATAAATGCAACCTGTAAGTATAGACCGCTTACAACACTGCACAACTTGTAGATCCAATAAGTCATCATACATATCCAAATTAAACACTAATAACCATATCATCATGAGACTAATCTGAAATATGAACTAAGTATACAATGATATCAAATCTTAAATCTCCAATCCCATAAACTCACAATTTTACCATAGTCAAAATATACCATAAATTGTTTAGATAAATATATCAACAATTAAAGCATGCCAAACTTGCACCAAATCTAAACCAATGTGTAGAGCTCTCCAAGAGCTTTCTGTTGACTACTCAAAGTCCAAAATCTGACTCTGTATGCCCACATTATGCCCTAATTCGTGTTAAAAATAAATATCTACCTTTAGGGCTCTTAAAACTTGAAAAAATATCAAAATCATAGAACCAAACCTATACTATGTTTTAGTGCTCTGAATTAGCTTTCCAATGCCTATAAGAACTCTGAAATCTAATATTCTAAGAGAAAGTTATGGCCATTTTACTAAAATAGTCTTTTTACCATTTTCACTGCAATTTTTTTATTCTTTATTTTTTTCTGTGACAAAAATTCTGACAAGATTAAATTTGACGGCCATCATGGGTTAAAACCAAATAAACTCTTTCATTTCCTTTGAACATGGCCAAACTAGGGCATATTATATATCAAAATTTATGGAAATGTTGACCTGGATCCAATGGTAAGGTTTGTTTTTACCCAAGAGGTCATTTCTGCAAGCTCCCCCCCCCCCCCCCCCCCCCAAAACCCTCATTTAAATGAAACATCCAAAAAAATCTTTTGTCCGAAAAATTTCACATGCCCAAAATCTTTTAACATCCCATCATAACAACAAACTCAAAACCTTTAGATCTGCAATAAAAACTCATATATCTTGGGCTTTCTTTTATCTTCTCATGCATTCCCATGGATTCAATCTAGGGTTACAATAATAAAACCATAGCTCTGATACTACTTGTAAGAAAACTTGGCAACAAAGAATATAACTGTTTCTATATAACCCATAATAGATCTAAAATAAACACAGAATTAAAATTCACATGCAAGAGAATAGACAACATACCCACAAAATTGTGACACAAGATATACCCTGGGAAACCCTCATTGAAGGAAAAAACCCAGCCTCCAAAAGCATCCATCACCATGTATTATTCAGCAAAAAAATACCATTGCAATACAATCATGTAAGCCTTCATGGCCATAGCCACAACCGAGAAAACTATGTGAACAAGCATGAATCCACACATCCCATGCCATGCTTTCAACCTTCACAAATGCTCCTTTGGCCAACCTGTCAAGCCTTGTCCCGCTCAACTCTTGCCTTTCTCCCTTCTCACACTACAACAACTACCCTTTTGGTTGCTTATATAGTAGCAATTCCCACAAAACCACTAAGTGGTATTACATAAACCATGTGCTAAAACCATGTGCTACCTAACCCACTGACCCCACATTTAATATTGGGCATTTAATTATTTTCTCCAATATTAAATAATTACATGAAATATTTTCACAATGTTACAATACAACTCATCAAGAATATTTCATGGTAATCTTTACATGTTGCACATCCATCTAGGCACAACATTACATAATAAAATAAAATAATAAAATATAACAATATTATGCAATGTGTGCAACACCCATTATCTTAACAAATACAATAAAACAATACAGCAATATTATGCAATGTGTGCAACACCCATTATCTCAAAATATCTAACTTATTGTATACATTGCATAGGGTCAATCCATAGCCACATATATGAAAAATGAAATAGGCCCTCTTAGCACATCCACCATAATGGATCAAAGTACTCAAAGTTCTCCATCCTAGTACCCAAAACAAAATCAAAGTATCCATCTTCTCAAATATGAATGATCCCACCTCCTATTATTCCACTACCACTGGACATACATAGAAGTCATCCAAAGAGAAAGCCATCGAATCTATCACATTAGAAGATCATAAAATCTTGTACCAACTAAAATGTCAAGCACAAAAACTTGATCCAAAGGTAATCATATGTATCCATAGTTTTCAAAATATCCATAGCTAAAATAGCACCCACTACAAGTGCCAACCCATCCAACTATCCATTTCTCTAAAGGTATACCGAGTGAATCTCACAAAATTAATATATACAATCTGTAATGTGCAATCACAATCCTCAAGAGAAATACTTCCCACATACATACCAAGAAGCTCCGACTACAAAAGATAATGTCAAATCTATAACTAATCCACTCACAACATCTCAAAGAAATGAATCCATGTAGTATCAAGGACATCCGCAATACATAAACTAATAACCTGCAAGAACATCTCTCATAAAAAGTCTCCAACACTCTCCCATGCTCTCTACAACCAACCAAGGAAAGAGATAAAGGAATAACTACGTCATATCTCACATTACATACATGAGCACAAACTAGTGATCACAATCTCCAACCAATATGAAATCCAATATATGTGAAAATCAAACATCCAAGAAGATAATCAAGACCAAAGAGAAACCATGCAAATCATAACTGGTATGATGTCCTAAACACACCTCTAGATGTAAACTATGCAAGTAAGATTTCCTCCATAAAACCCCAACCAAGAAGCCACAACAACACCCAAACCATACCATATAATTAAATCAAAGTGTATGAAGAGTAAATAAAGAGATGTTGACCACATCAGGGTACAGACAGTTATATCACCATCGGCTATGTAAGTATGTGTAAGGGTAGTGTAGGAATGTTTAGTGATAGGAAATAATATTTATTAGTTATACTTAGAAATATGTGGATATAAGAATGTATTCAGCTATTTTGTAATAGCACTATTACTAATATGTAGTAATAGTATTATTAATAATTTAGATTATATAAATTAAATGTAAGAACTCTTAGGAGTATAATTAGGATCTTTTGTAATAATTAGTAATTGCTATATTGTGGTAAAAAATTAGACCATAGGAATAAATATATTTAGATTAGAGTATTAAGATCAAAATTTATAAGGATCCTTAACGACCCCAATTAGGATCTATAATTATTAGGATCTATAGTGGATATTAATGCTTATAATAATAACTATATAACATTCAAATGTAGCATTGAGTTATATTTTTAGTATGAACCTATTCAAAAGAATCGTAGCATATTTATTAAATAAATCTTGTAGACCCTTAAAACAATCTTCAAGATGATGGCTAAACCAATCGAGGATCATTCTAACGAACATAGGGGGTCTTCATAGAGGAATATGAAGCTCGGCTTGAAAGGTAGTTTCAAGACCAAAGGTCACATAATCGAGGATCATTCCTCAGTAACACAGGGGATCCTCCTAGAGGGTTAGAAAGCTTGATTGAAGGAATCCTTAGGGATGTGTAGGAATAATAGAATTTCTTGATTGTCAATCATTAGAATAAAATTTAATATCCTATGTCACTAATAAATTATATATGTAAATTTTTCCTAGGGGGTGGGGACATTACACTCAAATTCAATTCTTTTATAAACTGTAACTTTCATTGTCCCTCACAATCATTGCCTTCTTCTACTTGGTCATCACTATGTAACTCATCATTCACTATTCTATTTTTCTTGGCATTCACTAGCTCACTCAACCATTACTATGCTTGGTTGCTACTAACCTTCATCAATTTTCTTGGCAATAACTATCTGTCATGCCCAAAATAATGGGGCAAAAACACCTGAATTTATTTTTTAAGTTAATTAATCCACTATGTTAAAACAAGTTTGACTAAAGACACACATAAGTCACATTAGGTTTTCTAGAGTTCCATATTTTATTTTGTGTCTTGCTTCTAACTCCTAGTTGAACAGGTTACATCTTCTTAGAATGTTTGTCAAAACACCTTAAGACTAGTTGAGCTTTTAAATTGGTTACAATCATAAAAATATTGACTATCAAAATTGTTCGAGAAATTTATTTCCTAAGTCAATTCAATGTTAAAATGTTCATTTGATTGAGCCTTAACCAATCCACTATCGTCCTTGGCTACATTAAACTTCATCAAAACTATAATAATATAATTTAAATTCACAAGGCTGTTAAACATATTTAAATATTAAAACTCAAACTCAAACAAAATCTTGTAGTTATCTCTTATTTCCTTCTTTATTAAAACACCATTAACTATAAAGGAATGACATTACTACCTTTTAAAATTAAGAAATAACATTGTCGAAATCAAATAAAATGAAATAATACTAACATTGTCTATCACTTAATTTGCTAAAATGCCAACACCATTTAATTATTAATTTTTATTTTTAAATTAAAAAATTATCATCTACTAACATTTAATTATATCTAATTTATAATCCTAACATAATGTCAATCTTAAATTTTACTATATTTAATACTAACCAAAAAACTAATTATAAATCAAATCACTCAACAATAAAACTTTATCTAACACTTTAGTAACTAACCAAAATATTAATACTAAAATAAATAACTAACTATACTAATCCTAACTTCTAACTTCCTAACCCTACCAACTAACCACATCCTAACACCTAACTCCCTTTACCTTTCCCCAACCCATTTCCTACTCCCCAAGTGGAATACTACCCCATATCCCTACCTAACCTAACCCCCTATTACCCCCTTGCCCCACCTTCCACCTCTCCACATGGGTGCAATGTTCCAAACTCCCTTCCACATTGCCCAAGGAAAAGCATGAGGGCTTATATGATTGGGGTGGGATGGGGAGTGGTCAAAGGGTGGCTAACTCACGCCTTCCCCACTTTACCAAACTTTAAATCTGACCCCATTTATTATGCTACCCCCTCCCCCTCCCCCCTTCATTGATGTAAACCCTTCCTCGCATATGATATGCTCAGCCCATTAACACTATCATGGGCACGTGTAAGGGGTGAAGAATTTAGGGATTGTTGTAGCGCCAATGTTGGGAAAAGGTAAAAAAATGTTATAAAGTTTCTTAGGTGGGTTTTCATAGGATAAGGGCAGATAGGATTATTTCCATAGTTTAATAAGTCTATTTATTTTATTTACTTATTTTCATTTATGTTTTTATTTCAATTTATAATTTCAAGTCAATTATTTGAATAATGAGAGGGATTTTTGAAAGGGCATCTTTGTGGAATATACTCTATTCCAAGTGAATTAAAAATTTTTGCATACAACGCAAGAGTCTACAATGCATCGGTAAATTGTGAGCCTCTCATTAGGGAGGTCTTGGGTTCGAATCTACTCAAGATTAACACATAATAATAATTAGTCTAACAATAATAAAATGAATAATAAATTATCTAGGCTTCAGCTAAGTACCTATCAAAAAAAAAATCCCTCGTACAAAAGGTAGAGACCAATTTTTCTCTAGAAATGATAAATTTTCTTTATGCATCCCCTTTTTTTACTCACAAGTGTTAAATTTTCTAATTTATTTACATGGCCAAAGGGGATATCATTTTTTTTTCTAGGATGAATTAAAACATAGTGTTTGATGTTATATTTATTCATTAGAGTAGGAATATTTCTCTTTTCAATGATTACTAAAATATAGAATGAAATACCACCCATATAAATCAAATTTTCTTAACACGGTTCATAATCAAATCTCATAACTTTATATAACATCATTTCATCTAATCACCATTAAACTTATGCATACACATTTGAATCATAAAGAATATCATATGAAAGGAAATTGCTCTTTTTTTTCAGCATACATGGGCTAGCCACTTCTTATTCATTTTATTCAAACACCTGATTCAAGGACTCCATCAGGAAAGAACCAAGGAAGAAAACCCAATATCATTGTCGTTTCAAAAATAAGATTCATAATGAATTTTACAGCATGATCACCATCCCAAGGAGAAGTCTCCAAGACACTTGAATCAAAATTTCAAAACTCTAAATCCAAGTTGGCTCCATATCAAGGCAACAACTATGAAATTTTCAAATTACATCAAGGTAACCATGGAGAACTAAAACTAATTGGAAGACAATTAGATTAAATACAAGGACACATTCAACCAAATACTCTCATTTTAGGTTTGCACAATAGTTTCATTATCGAACCAGACTAGGAAGAAGGTGGATTTTTCTAGGGTAGGAAAAGTCAATCACAACACCAAAATAGATACACCTTCCAAGGCTAATAATCACAAGAACTTCTATTATTTCACTTCTTAATTCCCAAAAAAAAAAATAGTTTTTATTGATGAGTAGGGGCCTATATTGTAGGAGTTGATGAAATCCAACTCTACAATCACCAAGATCACCTACATGCAAATAGCTTGTTGAAGAGAAATCGAAGGAGCAAGAGCTTGAAAGAAACAAAGCAAAAGAAAATATTTCACAATAGGAAAAATAAAATTGCTATGTGAATGGATGAATTTACAATGAGAGAGAGACCAAATATAAAGGCCTCATGGAAGCTTGTAGAACAAGCTAGAAAGTGGTAGAAGATAAGGTTGACAACCAAGCATTCACAAAAGGTGGAACATGCTAGAAGGGAATAAACTCCCGTGTTGTCAAAAACTAACCACTACAACTATTAAATACTAAATATTAAATAAATACATTAACCTAAGTAAGCTTAAGTAAATAGAATAAATAATTATTAATTAATTAATTAATTACTCTAACATATATCATCCTACTCTCTCCCTCTCCTCATCATGAGGAGAGACTCTGCACTGACCCAGAGTCCAACTAAGGCCCTCCTCACGTACATGGCCACTTCTACCCTATCCAAGGGTGAGTAATGCCAACACAACCCTTACAGTTTCCCTCATAAAACAAAATGTGAAATACAAAAAAAAAAAAATTAAGAAACCCATGAAAATCTTATCCCTTCCATGTTTCATTATACATACAAATACACACACATGTAGAAGGCCTACTTAAGAAAATGAAAAACACAGTATGAAGAACACTAACTTGAAGGATTCCTACCTTTACAAATGGTTATGGAAAATTGAGATTTTGAGAAGAGCTATCTCTTCTTCCTCCTTCAATTTTGTCTTTACTCTCTCTAAATGTAGAGATTGGGTGAACACCCTTCAACCCTCAAATTTGCAACTTAATAGGTTCCTAACTCACCCACCCTAAATTGCAATAACTCCAGACTTGACTAAGGCCTTCTAGGTTCTTCTAACTTAATCTTATCATTAAGGCAACATTTATGGTGGAGTGTAAATTTGTCAAACTCATGGTGAAGTTCACATTTTCGCACTACAGGAAAAATGAGATATTTGGGTGGTCATAAAAGTCAACAAAAGGGTCTAGAGGGGTGGAAAATGCCCCCAACCCATACACATACCCCCTAGGCACTTGGTTTTCATTAATTCAGCTGTCTAGGATCATTTTAGGGCTTATTAATTAGCTTGAAATATTTGAACTTTCTAAAAACCCTAGGAATGCAAACTTATCGATAATCCCTAATTAGGGTAAATAATCTAGGTTACCAACTAATTAGTCTTATGTTATTCAATTAATCCATCTTAGATTATCAGGTTACTTGACTAACCCTAATTATCATGCTAGTATACATATATGAATTACAAGTGTTAAGTGACACCATAAAATTCACTATTACATAATATTAAACACTTGGCGATTACAGGATGATACACACATTCATATTACAATACAAATAAAATATAAAATAATGGGGTTTGCATCTTTCATTAGATTCAACCTTGGTTTTCACAGATTGTACATGTGGTTGATTACCGATTCTCCGTTAACTTTCCTAGATAATAATCTTGCACACTCAATTCACACATCAGTAGCTCAAGGAAATCACATGTATATATCTAAAATTCATCTGGATAATCACATAAATCAAAACATCAATCTTTCATTTAAATAACCTTTATCTCATTTCTACTCATATATTTAACCATTAAAAGTTGCATAATTAAAGTATTGACAATATTCCTAATCCTAAATTCATTTACTGTAGTACACCATCAATATGCATGCTCATAAAAACATCAAATAACATTATTAAGCATTTTAAAATAAAGAATCACATGACATAAAATAACATAATAATGTCCAATTCGTCAAAAAATGTCTTGACATATCGAGTTGTAATGCATCAAAATAAAGATATATCAGATGTGTTATGATGGATTAGGGCAAGGCCTCACATCCTCCCCAACTAGGCATGAACTTCCTCCTGAAGTTCATCAAAAAGGTATGGGTACTAAGATCTCATTTGTGTTGCATCCTCCCATGAAGTTGTGACCTCATCATAGCAATCCCATTCGACCCTAACTTGGTCCAGTTCTTGGCCTCGAAGAGCTAGGGTCTATTGAGCAATAATACGAATAGGATCCAACACTAATTGCTTGTCCAACTCCACCTACAAGGCATACCAATCTATAATGTGAGACTCATCATAGATGTATCCTCTAAGCATAGAAACATGGAATACATCGTGGATGCATGATAGGCTAGGTGGCCAAGCTACACAGTATGCAACTGGTCCTATCCTCTCTAGGATCTTGAATGGTCCAACGAACTGAGATGCCAACTTAGAGCCCTTTCTAAGTTGAATTGAACTCTTGTGTAGTCACACTCTCAAGAAGACTCTATCTCCAACTTTATACTCTCAATCTATCCTCTTTGCATTAGCATACTTCTTCTGTCTATCTTATGCCTCTCTAAGGTGTTGTCTAATTAGGGTCACCTACTGCTCCATCTCTTTAACTAATTGAGGACCAATAGATACTCTATCCTTCATCTTATCCCAACTCAAGGGTATTCTGCAAGGTCTTCCATACAAGGCCTCATAAGGTGTCATACCTATAGATGAATGGTACCCATTGTATAGGAAAACTCAAAAAGATGCAAGTATTCCTTCCATTTGACCTGATGGTCCATCACATACATATACAACATATCCTCCAAAACTTGATTCACTCGCTCAATCTAAATATCAATCTGAGGATGGTACATTGTACTAAAATTGAGCCTAGTGCCCAATGTTACCTGCAACTCTCTCCAAAAGGATGAAGTAAACAGTGAGTCTCTATCCCAAATGATCTTAGGGGGAATACCATGAAGTTTGACAATATCTTGCAAAAACACCTAAGTTATGTCTTATGTTGTATATGTAGTGTGCACAAGTGATAAATGGGCAACTTTGGTCAATGTGTCAACCATCACCAAAATGGCATCATGCAGTGAGAAGACATGGGAATATCAACAATTAAATCCATAGATATAGCATTCCGCTTCCACTCTAGAATCTCATGAGGTTGAAAAACCACACCATGATGTCGGTGCTCTGCCTTCACCTTCTGACACTCAAGGAATCTCACAACAATGCTAGCAATCTACACTCTCATGCCTGGCCAATGATATAACTACCTCAAATCTGCATGTAGCTTCTTAACACTGGGGTGCATTGCATAAGGTGCTCTATGAGCTTCAAGTACAATGACCTTGCACAAACCCCCAATGGAAGGTACATAAATACGTCCTCTATGATGCAAAAGTCCATCATACTCCAATGAATACACTGGCTACTTCCCTTCTAAAGGTCTTTGAGAATGGACCAACTGACTAACTTCTGCATAAAGCTCATCTACTAGAAAATGATGTAGGATCCTCTCTCTCAAATCGGTACAAGCAGTCACAAATGAAAGCTCATATTAAGCTAGAGGGTTACACAAGAACATTGTGGGTTGTTGTATTTGATGAGCCATCCACTTACTATCTTGGAATATTTGATCACAAATTATATATACTACAATTGAATCGAGATGTAGGATTTGATGTTGACACAATTATCAAACAAGGATTTTTCAAGTAATTCATCTTCATTATCTCATACATACAATTCAAGAAGAGATTAAGGCCAATTGAAGTCAACTATCACCAAAGTTGGCATGCTTGGATTTGGTGAAGAACACACCTCCTAGTTGGGAAGAATTGATAAACATGCAATAACAAAATTACGTTCATGTGGCACCTTTGTTGACTCTAGGAATGAATATATTTCTAAACCTATATATTCAATGAATATAAATATTTATGGTTGCATCTAATCTAGTGTAATGTGGTTTTATAGATTGTAAACACTATTTATTTTTCATGAAAAAAATGTTTCAACTACTTTCAACACTTTATTTCTGAATGAAACATGTTGCAAATATTTATAATCACTTGTTAGGTTTCTATAATTGAATCTATTATATTCAAATGTCACTTTATAGATAATAAACAATTTCTTTTATAGTGAGTATTATGTATCTACTATGTATTGACTTTCTATTTATTTATGATACATGGTGCAAATTCTTTCTCATTTTTATATTTTTCATTTATATAAATATTCTCTAGTTAAACAAATTATTTTTATCTTAACATTGACATTGATGCTTACTATTTTCTTTGCATATGGAAAGCTCCCCCCTCAAAAATGCCACACTAGGTCCTCAAAAAATGATCATAAAATAATGCAATGTTGTAAAAGATATTATTCTCACCATAAGGAAGAAATAAAAAAAAATTATTGCGTGCAACACAGAAAAAAAACCCACTAATCAAATATACAAATAGTACTTAAATAGAAACTATTCATGCAAACCATCTCATACTGTTGGTGTAAATAAGTATTTACTATTTACACACACTTAAGTTTACTTAGGTTAATGCATTATTTTATTATTTAGTTAGGTGAGACACTTAGGAGTTCGTGCACTCTCATGAGTTGTCATGTTGACAACATAGAAGTATGCAACTCTAATTCAACACATGGTATCTACAACACTAGAGTTTGCATCATTCACTGAGTTGTCATGTAGACAACACAATTATTCGCACTCCTTTTCTAGCACATGTTGTCAACAACATAAATTTGTGTGTTACACCATTGTAGGCTTATCCTCTCATCATCGCACTTACTTCTGTGCTTAATGGAGGATAACCCATATATGGTGGACATGTGCTTGGTTGTATGACTTATCCTGTAGTTGATTTTGAGGCATTCTAGATGCATCTCAGAGGCCTTTATATACAAGCACTCCTAGTGTACTTTGAGATGCCATATTGAATGAATATATCATCATTATGATCATACTTTCTCTTTGGTCTACTATTGTGCTTGTGTTTGAGTTCCTTGGTCTTGGGTGAATTCTTCCCTAAGCCAAATTCTTACATGGTATCAGAGCTAGGGGAGATTCTCTACACATAGTCATTCGAGACCGTTCATGCTTCAACACCTCAACTCAAATTCAGAGAATCTATAGAAATTGAGAGCATTTAGAGCTAGATCTGACCTCGTAATTATATCCAGAAAGTCAATTCGATGAAGATCGAATATAAATTTGCCTATGCTGGGCTAAAGTTGATCTTGAGGCAAAAAAAAATTGCAAACCGGCACTCAAAGACACCGATTTGCAATTGGGTATGATCATTTCAATGGATCTACAAATTTATTTTCAGATCTAATTTAATTTTAATCTCTACAATTTATTTTTTGGTTTGGGTATTTTTTGATTTTTTTTGCCCAGTCACAAAATTTTTTTTGCAGAACTGGGCAGTCACACCCTGGCTCTGCAATTTTGAAGGAATATTCTATTATTAACGGCAGGGTATCATCACAATTAATCAGTGAGCTCAATATTCATCAACTTTCAAAATCTAGTCACCAAATAGCATAAGGATCAGCCACACCATATAGTGTCTACACTCACCAGCGGCATTCTATTTGAAACAAGGCTAGCGGGTTTAGTCTTTTAAACTGTTGCAAGCTACCCACACATCAAAGTGGGATGATTCCCACAATTCTGGCCACCCATAATCCCTTCTCGGTAGTTGATCAACTATCTCCAATGATGTCAAACAAGTTTCCCAGCCCTACACTATAAGAATTCTGAGCCTACACAAAAGTTCCAATTGCTGATAAATAAATTTCAGCTTGCAAAAGTTCATACTTCAATGCCCACCTCACTCCTAGCATAGGGCACCACGTGGCACTCAAAAAAAAATCCACGTGGTAGCTACATCAGGCGAACACACAGCATAATCTCTGTAGGACACGCGTTAATGTTGAACCCAACTAGTCAGCATACTCGTAGCGCTACATCAGCAGTAGACATGCATAACACAATCAACACATGTCAGCATCCACATAAGTAGATGCCAGTGAAAATCCATATGCTAGCTCACCCAAACACGTCATCCCCGTCTGTACAGTCTATATGATTCTATACCATGCTGACATCATGTTGATGTCATCACATGCTTGAAGGTCGATGACATCATCATTTTACAAGCTCAAATTTGATAGGTGTTTGACTATCATTCCAAGACAAATTTGAACTATTGCAACAATTGTATGACCGTCAAATTTAACCCCGTCCTTTGCTGATTCAACCCCTCTCTAGATTGATTTTTGATTTTACAGTCTAACTTTGGAAGGCCATATTTCAGTCATCCAGACTCCAAATCAAGTGCAATTTTTTTTGAAATTGGTTAGAATTTCCTAAAAAATTTAGTGGTGCAGCTATTTTCTAGTTTTGGTGCATGGATTTGTCAAAAATTGCATCTTTTGTTGATTGTACCTATCTAATCTTACATTTTACAACTTCAAATGCTTCGTATGGGCACATCTGGACTCGAAAATAGGTTCAATTTTTTTTAAAAGTGCATTATTTTTCATCTACTTTCTAGATCTATAGTTAAATTGTAGGGTTGTGTGGACAAAAGTGTCACTTTTAGAAATAGGGTCTTTCTTTACTTTGTATTGCTTTAGAATTGTTGTACATTGTAAAGATCAAGATCTATAATCTGTAAAGAGGTTGTGACAAGCAAAATTAAAAGTCCATCAAGGCCAAAATTGGCAAGTGACCATTTTAATCGCACTACTTATAAAGTGCCAAAAGCATCTATTTTGGGGTGGGGGGGGTCTTGATTTAGTGAAATGAGGGGATGTTCTTGGCGTTGTGTTTCTTCATTTTTGCAATTTTCTTTCATTTTCTACATTATGAGAAATTTTAAGTTTCCAAAATTAACTCCACATAACTATGCTACATGGTCCATTAAAATGTGGTATCATTTAATGCACAATGGATTTTCTCAATATGTAGATGGTACTCTTCCTAAACCAGTAGCTGATAATGTATCAACAAGTGATATTTCAGCTTGGGTGGCAATGGATAGGAAAGCCCTAGGTGATATATGTTTGGGGGTTGATGACAAGATTATGTATCAAATTAAGAAGTCTTATACATCCAAGGAAGCTTGGGATACCCTCAAAAACCTATATGGTAAAGTGTCTGAAGAGGATGTTTTCAAAATTGAAGATGAGCCTGTCTCCTTAGATCCTAAGTCATTTGATTCTATATAGGATTTCATCATTGAGGTGAATGAACTAAGGACAAAGCATACTGATTATGGGAGTTCTATCAAAGATGATAGATTGATCTATCTCATACATAACAAGCTACCATTAGAGTATTCCACATTTGTTTCTTCTTTTAACACCTCAAAGACTACATTAGGGTCTACCTACAAGAAAGTCCCTTTTGATGAATATGTTGATTTGTTGGATACAAAATAAAAAATGTTGAAATCAATGAAAATTCTCAATTCACCTAAGTCTAAAGCATTGGTGGCCAACAATGAGGGTTCTCAAAATTCAGCCAATCAATCTTAAAATAAAGGAAAGGGTAAGAATAAGAAGTGGAAGAAAAAATCAGAGGATGCAGAAAAGACAACACCACAATCCAATCAACAAGGCAAGTCTTCCTCAAATTCCAACAAGAAGGGGGACAACAATAAGGAGAAGAAAAAGTGTGCCCATTGCAAGAAAATGGGTCATGAAGAACATGAGTGTTATCATAAAAAGATTGATGAGTTGACCAACATCATGAAGAAACATAATGTTCCATTGCCTAATGCTTATAAGGATAAAAGGTATTCTTTAGATTCAAAGGAAAAAGGGAGAGCACTCATGGAAAATTCAAACTCTTCAAAGGAATGGATACTTGACTCAGGTGCCTCTTATCATATGGGTTCTTCAAAGGAGGATTTTTCTTCAATGAAGCAATCAAAGGTACGACCCATCTTTGTGGGAGATGATACTAAAATGGAAGTTGAAGGGAAAGAAAACATGGAAATGGAAAATGGAGAGTTTCAATATGTTCTTTATGTTCCAAACCTAAGTTCTAATCTTCTATCAATCTACCAAATCACTCACCTCAAAGATGGACATAGAGTTGAGTTCCTTCCTAACTTAGTACAGATGCACAATCTTAAAGATGACTCATTGGTTGCAGTGGGGAAAGTGAATCATGAAAAAAGGTTGTACTCTTTCCCCCATTTTGTGCCTAAGTCTCCTTCAAAGGCCTTGTTATCTCAATCAAATTCAACAATGCAATTATGGCATTAGTGGTTTGGTCATCTTGCCTTCCGCTATCTTCAGCAACTTTGCACAAATAGAATGGTCAAAGGTCTACCTCAAATCAACTTTTCCCATGGTGAATGTTCAATAGATTTAGTGGATATGCATCTAGAGGAGAAGTTACAAAAAGGGAAGTCTTCAAGAGCACTAGTTGTTCTATAGATGGTTTATATGGTATTAGCAGGTCCCTTTGCAGTCAAGCAGGGTCACTATATACTTACTTTTGTTGATGACTTTTCAAGATACAGTTGGGTTTACTTTCTTCATCATAAGAATGAAGTGTTGGACAAGTTTCTATCCTTCAAGACTCATGTTGAACAAAAATTGAGGAAAGCCATCAAAGTTCTAAGAATGGAGAATGGAAGCATGTATAGAAGACTAAAAGACTTTTGTAGACTTGAGGGAATTGATCTTCGAAATCCACCAGCATTCAGTTTGCATAAGAAAGATGTTGCAACATTGAGGTTCTACACTCTTAAGTCAATGGCAACTTGCATGATATAGGCCAAGTCTCTAGATCCATCACTTGAAGTCAAAGCAATTAGTAGTGCCACTCACATTCTTAACAAGTCTCCTCATCCATCCTTAGATGGCAAGACTCCTTTTGAGGCATGGTGTGGTAGAAAACCTATTGTGACACACTTTAGAGTGTTCAGTTGTCTTGCATGGGAAAAGATATCTTCCAAGGGATGCAAGGCACAGTCACCTTAGTCTTTTACTTTCATTGGTTATGAAGATGATGTGAAGGCATACAGACTATTGGATCCAGAGACCCATCAAATTTTTGTGGCGAAGGATGTACACTTTGAGGAAAGTTCACCCAGCTTGTCCTCTAATCCTCTCCACACATCATACCATGTGGAAACTGATAGTGACACCAGTGATAGTGCTTCAATAGATTTAGACACGTGGGGTTCTATCGATAGTTGTAGCAAGAGGTCACTACCTTAGTTCAATCCACATGCATATATAGCCACAGTGATAGGTCCAACACAGTAGGGTACATTCAATCTTCCAGGTCCAACTTCAGTGATAGATTTGGGGGATAGTATTGATGATCTGCCTCTTCTTCTTGATGTAGGAGCACCTTCTTCAATTGTCATGAGGGTTCCATCTAACCCTCTTGTTCATTCTTTACATGATCGATCATCACAGGTTGAAATGATTGTGGATACTTATGATCAGCAGTTGTAGAAGGACTCTTCATCAATTGAGTAGACAAAAAATTCTTTGAGATAGGTTCTTCAACCAATTGAGCAAGTTTTAGAGACATCACTTATCTATGGGATTCTTTCCATGCACAATGGAAGCATCTCATTTGTACCCTTGGTCTTGTTTCTTCCTAAGGGGAGGAACACCATTGTGTAGTCTTGGATTAGCTTCTTCATCAGAGTAGTCACTGTCAGGCATTCTTCTTTGGGGGGCAGAGCCTATTCTATCTCTCTTCCTCTTCTCATTTTTCTTTTATGTATGTATTGGATGTATATCATAATGGGGGGGTCTTGATTACTCCATCCATCCATACATCATATGTGTTTTTTTCATCTCTCTTTTTGGGGGAGGGTTTTTTCCATGAGGTTTTCCCTCTTTCTCCACTTTATGAGAGATTTCATATCATTATGTACATAGGTACCTAACATGGCCTAGTAGCTAGGACCCATCTTGCATCTTCATCCTAGATTTTGTAAGCTTAAGAGCATTCCCCTAAGTTGCACTTAAGGGGGGCTTTTGGTGTAAATAAGTATTTACTATTTACACACACTTAAGTTTACTTAGGTTAATGCATTATTTTATTATTTATTTAGGTGAGACACTTAGGAGTTTGTGTACTCTCATGAGTTGTCATGTTGACAACATAGAAGTACGAAACTCTAATTCAGCACATGGTGTCTACAACACTGGAGTTTGCATCATTCACTGAGTTTTCATGTAGACAACACAATATTCTCACTCTCTTTTTAGCACATGTTGTCAACAACATAAATTTGCATGCTACATCATTGTAGGCTAATCCTCTCATCATCGCACTTACTTTTGTGCTTAATGGAGGATAATCCATATCTGGTGGACATGTGCCTAGTTGTATGACTTATCATGTAGCTAATTTTGAGGCATTCTAGATGCATCTCAGGGGCCTTTATATACAAGCACTCCTACTATACTTTGAGATGGCATATTGAATGAATATATCATCATTCTGATCATACTCTCTCTTTGGTCTACTGTTGTGCTTGTGTTTGAGTTCCTTGGTCTTGGGTGAATTCTACCCTAAGGAAAATTCTTACACATACCACAAACCAATAGTGACTTTGCAATAACTTCTTAGTGTTTCTAAAATAGAATAAATGAATTATCAAATTTGAAAATATGAAATATATGTAGTGAAAGATACCATAGAATGCACACATATTCAACAGGAAATGGTCTAATTTGTACTAGATGCTCCATGAAAAATGTAGACATAGATTCTCAACATCTAATAATAAGGACTTATAAAATCAACCAGATAAGTTAAAAAATATAACCCAAGTTTAAGAGATGCTTATAGCATGCATGCATATGATAGTGAAATTAACCCATGCATATAGAGGATAAAAAAAGTATAGTGGTCACACAATTCTCTTCCAACAAGATATCATAACAATAGAAAAATGTCTCTGACATAAAATTTAAAATGTGGATGTCCCAGTAGTTCACAAAATCTATACACAAGGGAACCAATATGATTGTTATGTGAGTAGAAGTCATGTAGGTTTTTCACTACAATATAAGATTGAATATGATCCATACTACAAGGATGTTTCAACATATATGTTGACTATATAGCACAACTTCTAGATACAAATACAAACATTTCAATAACAACTCATACATTTAATGTCAAACATGTGAATATATATGGTGGAAGCAAAAACTAAACCTATGAGTTTTGAACAAAATTTTAACAATGAAGTGACATACACATTATCATTTATAAATAAATTACCAAACAGATTCCATGAAATAGAAATCATCAAAGAAATCTTGTAGATAAAAATTGCACATGACACCCCTTCTCACTAGCCAGATCTTAACACTTCTCCAATAAATGAATATAATAATGGGGGTCTTCTGGACATGTATTTTTCCACACTCTTCCTGAATAGTATTGCCTTACACTAGCAACCTCAATATAGACAAGTTGAGATACATGAATACCTTTTGCACTTGATAAGATTTCATGATAATATATTTGGAAGTTATCCAAGATTCAATTTTTTCGTTTTGAGTTTTACTATGTGACATCATAGCCAAGGACTTTCTTATGTTTCTATAAAGAAAAATGTAGAGCATTGCATGCCCACAACACTTGATAGTCTTTGCCACCACTTACAATAATATATCAACATATAGTTAGGTAAATAATTAATGCATGTTGGATCTTTACGAGTAACTCACTCATATTAGAACAAGTTTTGTAATGACCTTTCTAGCATGATCAACCAACCCGGATCCCCTACTCTTTTATTTATGTTGAGTGCAACAAATATTGAATGGTTATATTTACAATACATGTTTTTAAATGACATAGCATATAGAAAATAACCTTTAAAATATTGCAAATAGAATTATTGATAACCCACATACTAAATCCATGTATTTGCATCAACATATCACTATATTCTATGAAGAAACAAGTGATAAGTTTCTAGGTGAAAAATATTATTGTTATATACATATGAATGACAACATTCAAGATCAACACACACACACACACACACACACACACAGATTTATTTGGCTTCCTAATGCACCAAACATGGAAAAATCTTACTGGCAAAACCATACTTTTGTAGAACAATAAAAGGCATTTGTTGTCAATATGTCAATCCATAAAATCCTCACAGTTAATATGAAAGAAAAAACACAAGACATCCTCCTTCACATGAATAACCTTGCTTGTGGAATACAAAAGAGGTGTCATTTAGAAACACTTGATGACTATGAATCATTAATCAATCATGTCCAAGGAAACACACAGTGTACTAAACTAACATGCCTATGAAAATGGGGTCAATATTTAGAATGTTGTTACAAAGCATCGAAAATTGAATGTGTTATATTTTCCTTGACATTTGATGACACTACAAAAAAAAGCATACACCCCTACAAGAAATTATGGTAAGTTAAACACAGAACCCAAAAATGAACTCCATATGGAGAGATAATAAGGATTTTCAACCAGTTATATCAAAAGAACTTGGTCTCAAATATATTTCCCAATATGCATCTAAGATAGAAAGGAAATCAAAGAGTTATCTTAAATTACTAACATGAATGTGTAACAAAAAGTAGAAGAAGACCAAGTACTATCAACATATCACAAATTTATAGCTAATATCATTACAAATTATATTGATATAGGTGCATAGGAGACATGTCATATGCTACAAAAAAAAATTGATAGTTATTTGTAGTTGTTCATTTATGATTGTAAATGTTGGGAGACAAATATTCTATCACATCAAAAGAAAAACACATGAAAATGCATTGCCAGTGAGATATCTACACTCCTACCTATAATGACATGCTAAGATCGAATTAGTAACATTAATTGAATCTTCTAGATCCTTTTCATTTTTTACAAATTGAAAAGGGTGCAAGTGAAAATCTAGGAAATACAAGGAAATTATCAAGGTCTCTCCTTGATTATATGCTATACCCAATGAAGATTCTCAACAATCTAAAACATTTTGTTAGAGTTAGATACTTTTATAACAAGCATTTTTGGATCATTTCTACAGATATATGTCTAACCAAAGATGGTATTTTTACAAATTGGAAGCAAATGAGCACTCATAAATACAATTTCTAGCATATTGATCACCTCAAAAAAATAGAATTTGACCATGTAGATGTTGATGACCTTGATAATGAGGATGATATATGGAATGCAATTCAAATGAATGATTAGGAGTTTCTATCAAAAATGTGCATTATCTATAGAGGAAATATAGATGTCCTTGAAATACTTAGTTGATGTAACTTTGATAATATGAACACATAGGAAAAATTTTCTATAACTCAACATTTGCACAACACAAAAGAATATTTCATAAGCATAAACAAGACATCCCCACAAGACGAACAATGCACACTTTTTTTTGACCCACCATATCCACTATTTTCTAGACAAATAGAACTTATTGTTATTAAATAATACTATCTTAATAGGTACTACAAACATCCATTATACATGATCACACAAGGAACAAAAATTACAAAAAAATATTACCTTATACATTGCATCACACACGCACTTTAAATTTTAGCATCAAAATCACAAATCCCACTCATTATTTCTTCTATAGGAATTGGTGTGTTCAACATGTATGCTTCAACTATACATACTTCCCTTAAGATCCAATACAAAAAAATCTAATCATTAAAGGAACAATCATTGCTAGTTTTCCACGAAGGCATGAGACATGTAAATTATCTCCTTGTTTATGAGATGAGCTTCATAGCAACAAAGTTTCTATTAAAAATGGATGCTAGATTACAGGAGTCTTTCCCACATAAATAACACAAGTTTTTGGAAACATATATCATTATTTTGGGTGACTTGGCATAATTACCACATGTTATATAGACAAGCCAATATATGAATTTTACTCAAATGCAAAATTCTTATGGGAATAATCCACTACAATTATTACATTGGAAATAATATTTCATCAAGAAGGTGACACTCAAGTTCAAATTGACTTTCATTGAAAATATTACAACACATGCTTTATGTAGAACCAATAGAAACATATTGGGAATTACTAATAACTCACACAAAAAATTCACAATGACTTGAAGATGAAGATAAATTCAACTTCTCAATTCACCAATAAGCTACAAAATATTTAATAAAGATTCACAAAAACAAAATGTGCAACTTCTAAATTTTCTTGTTGATCTTTGTGTTGAAGTAAAAACACACATATATCCAAACATTAATACTTATTTTGACCACCTGTTGTAATAAATTATTATGTATAAAACACAAAGAAAAATGTTAACACAAACTCGTGGACCCAAACATGATTGGTCAATGGATGTCTTGGTGAAGTACTACATATTGTATACACAATTTGCATTGAACCCTTATATTTACATCTCTACATGATATTTAGGCTCAATAATAACATTGGTCTTCCTTGGATATAGAATGACACAAAAAGATACCTATTAAAACCATATCTCTAGGGAACCATAGGCAAATACTACTATCCACAGCATGCAAAATCACTATAGATAAATCGTAGGGACTAATGCTTGGATTGACTTTTACAACCATATCAAGAGTTTAAAAAATGAACAATATTCCTATACAACCACTATGATCCTTTGATATTTGAATAAAAAATAATCTATACATAATTATGAGGAAAAAAGAAGAGTGTCAACTCCAACAACTCTCAATATAGTGAGGATAGGTACATATTGCCTTTTTCCCCTTTGTAGTGCATTTTTTTCCTTTGCATGTTGCATCTATTATTGATTGTAATTGTATTTTTAGAGTACACTTGTTTCCTTTTACATATGGATATTCATTGAATAATTATTATAAAAGATTAATAACTTCATGTTTCAATTTGTAGGAACTAAATCAAAGACTCCAAAAGAGGTACAAAATTCAGAAGGAGAGTCCCAAGATTTTAGACATGAAGTAAGACCCCCAAAATGTATAAGTGCTGTAAAAGAAGGGGCATAATTTTTTTTAAAGTTTCATGGAATTTTTCATCATTGGTTATATAAAGAAAATCATCAAACTATAACTTGGGAATGCATTTCTCAACTCTCGATAAGTTTGGCTCTTAAAAGTTGTCTAAATTTTGAAGGCAAAAAAATGACTTTTTTAAATAATTTTCTCATTGTATACAAATTTTACAATGTTCTCTCCTTTTTTAATATATTTTCAACAAAATTGAAAAGAAATTGGGATCTCAAAATATTTAATATATGGTAGATTTATTATATATCTACATTGTATAAGATTTGTTTTACTATATTTCAAAGAGTTTGTACGTAAACACTTCAAATCATACACTTAATAAAATTCCATTAAATGGGCACATGTCATTAAATGGTTTCAGAAATGTTATGTACAAATACTTAAAATGTCCAGTTATTACAGAAGGCTCACAAATATCAACACATATAACAACATACACATAACATATAATTACTCACATTATATTCCTATTGACATACCCCTTGCAGCTCTTTTGGATGCAAGTGCTAGTATCATTACAATTTGAAACTTAAACAAGAGTCATAGATCGATTGTGATCTAATCAATAAAATTGTAATTTATTGAGGATGAGGAATTTTGAGAGGGTGAGACTATAATATCCCCTCTGATAGTTTATATTTCTATTTTTAATTGATTAAAAGAACACATAAATTAAATGTATAATAATTATAATAGTTTAATTTATAAATAAATTGTTAAACATCAAACTATATTTAATATATAATAAAAAATATGAAATACATATTTCAATTCCTAAATAAACTAATAAAATCAAATTAACTTGCTACCATGTTCAAGACCCAAACAAGCAAGCAACAAGTCAAAAAAATTACAGGAAGTCATGAAATTTGAATTATGGTATATATAATCAAAGTCACATAGCATGACATGGCATCAAATCAGAGGGAAGAAACAATAAATCAAAGTAAATCAGAAGTGGCCAAGCCATTATTGGGTCATTCCATTTAATAAAAAAGATAAAATCTCTACATAATTTGAAAGGTAAATAAAAGGAACACCACATAGAATTATATACTAAGAAAACATATGAAAAGGGTTTGAAAAATAAGGAATGAAATGGAATGCTTAAATCAAAGTAAATCAGAAGTGGCCAAGCCATTATTGGGTCATTCCATTTAATAAATAAGATAAAATCTCTACATAATTCAAAAGGGAAATAAAAGGAACACCACATAGAATTATAGACTAAGAAAACATATGAAAAGGGTTTGAAAAATAAGGAATGAAATGGAATGCTTAAATAAGAAAAGAAAATAATAGTGAAGTGGAGGAAATGAGAATAAATGGGGATATTTACATATGAAGGAAACTCTTAAAAAGAAGATATAAGCTTAGGAAAATTTAAGTTATTCATACATGGTAATTTAAGTAAATGAAAATAAAGATATGTGAGAGTATAAAGAGGTAAAATTAAGGTATGAATATATTTTAATTTTTAAACATCAATTTTGTTATTTTATTAGTCCCTGTCGTTAAGGCAAGACACTATAGTTTTCATGTGCTTCTTTCTAATTAATCTGCCTCAAAAGTTGTGTATGAGGAATACTTAACCTATGGTTTTGTTTGTCTAATTATATTAAATAAAATTTTATAATGTTATTTCTTTTTTTTTATTGGTGGGAACTATTTTTACTAATGGTCTTCTCCTTTTTCAAACAAGAAATTCCTCAAATCTACATGTAGACTCATGTGGCATTGGAAAACATTTATGTGGATCATTTATGCTTCCAAATTTGGCAAAAATATAGGATAGGTGGAAGTTCTTAGATTTGTCTTATCAAATAAAACAAAAAATCGTACAAAAAATCGTAGCTTCTTACAGAGTCATTCAATCATCTTGGCCCTTGGATGAAAAAAATAACCCAGGTTTCAAACATTGTTTTTGCATTGTAGGTATGTAGTGTAAAATTTTAGAAAATGATGAAAAAATCTCAGCTTTGTCATGACTCGATCAACAGAGCTATTTCTACTTCCGCTCCTCCAGCTTCATTGACAGTAACTGTAGTGCTTCTATGCAACAAGAGAAAAGAGATGGAGTTGTCTACTTCTAGGGTTATAGAGAGGAGCTCTAGCAAAATTGTGTCATTGATGTGTTGTTGTTGATTTGGCATAGAAACATCCATCCGTTCTCAATTATTTATATTTTATTGTCTATTAGCTACTATAAAATCTATGCATTTTGAAGGCTACTCTTGCAAATATCAAACTCATTTACTGACGTGACCCTTCTATTGTATCATCAATACAAAATATTTATTGTCAAAAACCTTGACACTTTTTTACAGAGATGAGAAATTCCATTCTTGAAGTCCTCATGCAAATTTTTCTTGGAGGTCTCTTCTTTTTTCTTACAAATTTGGACTCTACTTTGTGTTGGGCTCAAATACATGGGCACATGCTTTATTGGAAGAGGAGTAAAAATTTGATGAATTTCTATTTTTGATAATTTCATATTGATTATTTTTAATATTCATCTATTATGTAAACCACGGATGTTAACTCATGTGAATTTGATTCCATGAAAATAGTAGGTTTTATTGCAAATGATATCAATGGTATTTGTTTGAATAAAAATAATCTTAGAACATTAATTTTTTCTTTTGACACAACATTTCCCCAAAATCCACTTTAAATTAAATGTTAGTTTATTCAAACACTAAGATTTTATCCAATACCTTTTAAGACATGGCTTTCTTTACACAGAAAAATTATTTAAAACATGTATAAAATGAGTGCTTTTTCCAAGTTTTAACCTCAAGTTGAGTCTTTGCATTTGAAATGCTAAAGTTGAGGGCTTGTAAATACCAAGCTAGATTCTTAATTATGGAACCACGCTTGCTTTTTGATAATCTATAAGTATAATGTCCCTAGTTTGGTCTTATGAACTATGGAACTGATTTCTCTATATTCCACTACTAGAAACTAAATAAAATCTCTGATTAGGTAATTGGATACATTCTTAAATAGATTGATATGTATTTTCCCCTAGTGCCATAATTATTTAAAGATCTATTTAAGATCATATGAATTAAATTGCAAAGGGATCTCTCTATCTGCAACTTGCACACTATACTTTTATTTACTGCCAAAGGTATTATGGATGGGAAAATATTTATAGTCAATGTCCTTAATGTATATCTTGAGTTATCTTGCATCTAAATAGAATGTAGGAATTGTACTATTAAAAATTTATTCAGATATAGTTTCCTTGACACTATGTTGATTAGATGTTGTTATGGTTGTCTATATTAAATGTGGGTGGTAACTTCTTTCTAGCACTCACTAGATTCTAGGTGTTGATGGCTTCTTATATAATGATTATAATTTTGAAGAGATTTAAATGTTGGATAAATGGTACATATTATTTTCTATGTTGAGTGTGATATGTCAATACAAGGCCAATGTTATATATAATAAAAAATGCTAGAATGTGATTCTCTCCTTGCTTTGTTTATGAGTTCACTTCATATTCGCTAACATGGATTCCTAATCAAAATGTTGTAATTTATAACTATCTAGGATGGATGCCTATTGATGTATGTATATTTTGTTGAGAAGTCTTTGGATAATGCTATCAACTATTCTATATTCCTTGTACCTATTAGTTTCCTTCTCTACACAAATATATATTGCTTGTGCAATACATACGATTGACTAAGATTTAATTGGTATTCATACTTCTTTGAATTTTCTTGTATATATTCCTTGAATCACCCCTATTAACTTCTTTTTCCCTATGTCTACTATACTACTTCTTTAAGTGTGTTTTTCCTCCCTATTTCTGATTGTATATGACTATACACTGCAGATGATTAACATTTTATTTATCCCCATTATGGATTCTTTGATGTATGGAGCATTTTTCAATGTATTGGTTTTATTTTGGTTATATTCTTTTGGAGTTTCATATCCATATGTGTCTATAAAATCTATCCATACAATCTATTTTAATCTTCATTTATCTCTTGTTCTAATTTGATGTCACATTTTTTTGTCTGCATTTCCTGATGCCATGCAACTTGGATTAGTAAATTGTATTGTTTAGTTTTCTTAGATGGTTTACATTAAACTACATCTTAATGGTTTACATCTATTTCTCTCCAAGTATTGATTCTAATTGTTCCACTCACTTATGTTAAGCAAAATGAAGACAGAGGAAGTTATGAGGTCATAATCGAGGAGGCTCTTGGCTAGCTTTAGTAAGTGTCGTCTACAAGCCAAGGGAACATCACCTTGTGAAGGAAATTGCAATAAAGTATAATTTAAAATTCATTCATTTAAGGAGGAAGCGAAATTAGATCCACTCCTCATGAGTATTTGAATAATCTTTGTTTAAGAGCTCCTCAACAAGAAGCTTTTGTTTTATCGTAGCTATTGCTAGTAAGATCAGATGATATATAGAATATCATTATGAAATAATAAAATAAATAATTACTGCATGTAAATTTTTTGATAGAATGCTTCAAGAATATGTGGTCTCATTAAATTCTTTGATTATAGGATATGCAAAATGTGGAATAATAGGCAAGGCATGCAAACTATTTGACAAAATGCCTAAGAATACAAGGTTTCATGGAGTTCCATGACTACAAAATATTCACAACATTGGATTTTAGAAATTTTAGGATAATGCAATTAGAAGTGTAAAACTAGATTTTATGACCTTCTCTAATTCTCCTATGTTCCAAATTTGTGAGTTTGGCAATGAAGTATGGGTATCCATAAGCATAAATGATAGGGCAATTTTGTTTGAAGTTGCAGTTGCAACTTTTTAGGTATGCAAGATGTGGAAGCATAGAAAGTGGTAGGAATATTTTTCAAGTACATTTCACATTTTTATTCTATTAATTACTTCTCCAAACTTTTAGCACTCTTATGTATTCTGCAAGCCAAATTAGTAGATGAAACTTAGGAATAAATTATGTTCAAATGATTCAAGCCTCACTAAACATGCTTATCACGATACCATCTTTTCAGCAATTAGGATTTATATTAGACCTTAATAATTAATTAACTAAAAAATAAAATATTTTTAATTCTAAATTCTAAATCATTAGTAAAAAAAATTACAAATACAAATACTGAAATGAATAATTAGTTCAAAATTTAATTTGGTAGGAACTCTTGCTCTCACGGAGCTCTTGTTACATAAAGTATTGTGCTATATATATATATATATATATATATATATATATATATATATATATATATATATATATATATATATATATACATATATATATATATATATATATATATACATATATATATATATATATACATATATATATATATACATATATATATATATATACATATATATATATATACACATATATATATATATACATATATATATATATATACATATATATATATATATATGTATATATATATACATATATATATATATATGTATATATATATACATATATATATATATATATGTATATATATATACATATATATATATATATATATATATATAAGAGATTTATATATGTGCTATTAGACTAATTATATTAATATATAATATCATTATTTCTAATATTATTATTATTTGATTTATGATTAGAATTGAACAATGTTACCAAGGAGGGGCTTGTACAAATCATGTTGTGATGTGGGTCCTAATCAAGCTCGAAAGTTTATTTAGTATGGTTTCCCCCTAGATTATTTCTATGGGGTCAAGGGGCAGCACCCCTTGTGGGGTCCTAGGGTAGTACCCCAGGTGTGCTTCTTGTCACAGTATAGGGTGGGGTCGAGGGGCAATGCCCCCATGAGGGTCTTTGAGGGCAACACCCCTGAAGCCAAAAAATGACTTTAATATTGTAAAAGGCATTGGTTTTTATTTTACTATTGGATGACTTATTCCAATCCTATTTTTGTAAGTGAAAAAAGCTTGTATAAAATGGCTTAGGGTTATCAATTCATGACGTATGATGATATTTTAGCTTCTTGCGATGATATTGAGTTATAAGGGATTGCAGATTGTAATCATTAGATAATAATAATATTGGACTTTTTGTTGGTGGACATAGCCGAGGGATTGGGTGAACCACGTTAAATCTTTGTGTCTTGTGTTCTCTTATGTGTGATTTATTATTTTCTAATATTGGTTATAATTTCTTTAATTGATATTTATGTCTGTGTTTGATCCTAACAAGTGGTATCAAATCCAAACTGTCATCCTTTTTTTTTTCCCAGGTTGTCATTTTTTTAGCTATCCTCTGCAAGAAGGTCTCACGGTTGAGTGGGAGTCTCATGATTGAGTGGGAGTGATGGAAGATGATGGTAAGATGAAGGTTGAGAAGTTTAATGGGTAGAACTTTTGGTTATGGAAAATGAAAATGGAGGACTATCTTTATAAGAAGGATTTATGGCAGCCATTGGAAGGAAAAGCTAAGAAACAGGGAACTTTGAGAGATGGGGAGTGGGAAATTTTGGATAGAAAGGCACTTGGAAGTATTCAATTAAGCCTGGCACAATCAGTGACATTTAATATTATAAAAGCAAAGACGATGGAAGAGTTGATGCAAACCCTAGAAAAGTTGTATTAAAAAGCCATCCACTTCAAATAAGATATTTCTCATGAAGCATTTATTTAATATGAAGATGGAAGAAGGTGGATTTGTTGCAGATTATTTAGATGAGTTTAATACATTTATTACTCAATTATCTTTTGTAGATGTTAATTTTTATGATGAAATTAGGGATCTTTGATTTTTTGTTCTTTGCCTAAAAGTTGGAATGGCTTGGTAATGGTTTTCTATAATTCTATTTCTAGATCTAATACCCTAAACTTTGATGATGTGATTGATGTTATTCCAAGTGAAGAAACTCGTAGGAAAACCTCGGGTGGATCTACATCAAAAAGTGTTTTGAATGCACAAAGAAAAAGCAGAATGATTGAGAGAGGAAGTAATTCTAGAAATCATGGGAAATCGAGAGGAAAATAAAAGGGGAAGAGGTCTCCATCTAGAAGACCAAGAGATTGATGGTACTGTGGAAAACTAAGGCATAAAAAGAAATATTATTGGATTTGATAGAACAATGAAGGAGAAAAATAAGATGAAAACAAGGAGACAAATGTGGTAAGTAAAAAATTTGAAGAGGATGCTTTGTCTTTCTTTAGAAAGTGTTGATGATTCATGTGTTCTAGATTCAAGGGCTTCATTTCATACTATACCACATAGAAGTTATTTTATTGATTATGTCCAAAGGGGTTTTGGGCTTGTTTATTTGGGGGATAATGAACCTTGTCATATTATTGAAAAGGGAAAAGTTGAGATTAAGTTGCAAAATGGAAATCATTGGCTACTACATGAGGTAAGACATGTTCCAAGGCTGAGTGGGAATTTAATTTCAGCAGGGAAACTAGGTGATGAGGGTTGCACAGTTACTTTTAATGATAAAAATTAGAAGGTTTCAAAAGGTTCCCTTGCAGTAGAAAAAGTTTTAAAAGTAGGAACCTTATATATTTTTATAGGTCATTTTTTTCCTTCTACTTTAATTGTTTCAGAGAAAAATGAATGTTCGAGAACAGTTGTTGTAGTTGAGCAAGGAGAACAAACAGTTGTTGTAGATTTTGATACAGCACTATGGTACAATAGATTTGGCCACATGAGTGAAAAATCTATCAAATTACTTCATTCAAAGAAATTTTTACTGGGCCTAAAATGTGTCAATATGGATTTCTGTGAAAGTTGTGTATGGAAAATAAAAGAGAGCGAGTTTTGTGTAGAGTGGGAAGGAAAGGAAAAAGGAGAAATTATAGTTTGTGCATACAGATGTATGGGGACCATCTCAAGTATCTTCCCTTAGTGTATCTCATTATTATGTTACATTTATTGATGATGAAACTAGAAATGTATGGGTTTATTTCCTTAATCAAAAATCTAATGTATTTGTAACTTTTAAGAAATGGAAATGCTTGGTTGAAAATGAAACTAGTAAGAAGCTAAAATGTCTCAGATCTAATAATGGTGGTGAGTATTGCAACAATTAATTTGAATATTATTTCTCCACTAATGGTATTCATAGTCAAAAAACCATTCCAAGGACTCCATGAGAGAATGGAGTCATTGAATGCATGAAAAGGTCACTAATGGAGCACGCAAGGAGCATAAGGTTGCATGTTGGGCTATCCTTAAACATGTGGGATGAGCTTGTCCATATCATTATATATTTGATCAATAGAGGTCCCTCTACTCCTTTGGATTGTGGTATTCTAGAGGAAGAATGGATTGATAAGAAGGTGAGTTATTCTTTTCTTAGAACCTTTGGTTGTGAAGAATTTGCACATATTGACTCTAAAAATAGAACCAAGTTGGAAGCTAAGTCAAAGAAATGTATATTTGTTGGATATGGCAATGATGAATTTGGTTATAGGCTTTAATATTTTTTAAATTGTCAAATTGTAAGAAGCATGGATGTAATATTCAAGAAAAAAGTGTTGTACAAAGATCTTTGACAGCAGCATGAGAAGAAAGAAAATGATTATGTAGTGTTGGATGATACTCCAAAAGATGATGTTCCAGTAGTTCCTCATGCTTCACAATAACTGCAACAACAAATACAACACACCCTAGTAAATGTTAGATAGTTAAAAAGGCTAAGTAGGCCTCGAAAAATACTTTCTCCCTCTTTGTATTTTATTTTATTAATAGATGTCGATGAAACTAAATGCTATGAAAAATTTTTGCAAGTAGATACAAAGATTCTGTGGGAGTCTACAATGGAAGAAGAAATGGACTCCTTGCTAAAAAATTAGACATGGGACTTATGCAAGTTGCCTGCAGGTAAACAGGTTTTACAGAATGAATGAGTTTATAGGTTGAAAGAAAAGGATGGAGGTAAGAAAATATTTAAAGCCAAGTTAGTGGTAAAAAGATTTGCACAAGAAAAGGGCATTGATTTTGATGAGATATTTTCTCTTGTTGTTAAAATGACCTCTATTTGTACTGTTTTAAGTATTGTGGCTACTAAAAATTTACATTTGTTCTTCATGGTGATTTGGGTGAAGAGATATATATGGTATAGCCATAGGGATTTAAGGTCAAAGGTGAGGAGAATGTGCAGATTGAAGAAAAGTTTATATGGCTTGAAGGAAGCACCTTCGCAATGGTATCTTAAATTTGATAGTTTTATGAATAAGCATGGTTATACTCAGTGTCATTTTCACCATTGTGTTTATTTTAAGAGGTTAGATGATTACAGATACATTATTTTTTTTTTATATGTTTATGATCTACTTGTAGCTAGGTCTAACATAAATCACATTAAGGGGTTAAAAGAATAGTCAGGACATTCATTTTCTATGAAGGATTTGGGTGCAGCAAAGCAAATCTTATGTATGAAAATTTGTAAAGATAGAAAGACTAGAAAATTTACATTATCTTAGGTTGATTATTGAGAAGGTGTTGCAAAGTTTATCTATGAAGAATGTTAAAGCTACCAGCACACCTTTACCTGATCATTTTTCAAATTGACTTAGGAGATGTGTCCAAAGACACCAGAAGAGGAGACTAAAATGTCCAAGGTACCTTATGCTTCAGTTGTGGGGAGTTTAATGTATGTCATGGCATGTACTAGGCCAGATATTTCACATGCAGTGGGAGTTGTTAACAGGTATATGAGTCATCCAAGGATTGAGCATTGGAATGCAGTTAAATGGATTTGTAAATATTTGAGAGGAGCATCCAGTAAGTGTTTACATTTTGGGGGCTATACTACTAATTTACAGGGCCATGTTGACTCTGATTTGGTAGGGGATATTGATACCAGGAAAAGTACTACAAGGTATGTATTTACTATTGGTGGGGCATCAATGAGTTGGATTTCTCAGTTGCAGAAGGTTAATGTTTCATCCACTACAAAGGTAGAGTATGTTTCTGCTACAAAGGAGGCCAAGGAGATGATTTGGATTTAGTTCTTCATGGAAGAATTGGGACACCCACATATGGATAATTGTAGCTCATTTTTAGTTTTAAGCATTTCATGATTTTCCTTTTAGAATGCATTTCTTCCTTGTTTCTCCTCTTTCTCCTAGGTAAAAAGTGAAACTAAGGTAGGACCTAACAATTCATCCTCGATTTACCTTTCTTTCACACATCCGCCAAGGTAGGATCCAATCCATGACTATATGTCATATCTAGATCCAGATAATCAAATATGAACACCTATTATACCCCTTATTTCTATCAACATGGAATTTGAAACAAGGAGGCTCATAAGGTTGACCTTCTGGTCTAGTTCAATCTTGGTCAGGTTGGTCAAGGTCAAGGTCAACCTTGACCAAGAGATTAGTGTGATTTTGGGTCTGGTGTTATTTTACTCCTATGGTAAAATCTTACTTCTATAGTTAGCTCTCATGGGGTAATTTTGGGAAATTTAAAAAATCTATTATAAAAAGACATCAATCCCCTCATTTGCACATGACAGAGGTAAGAGACGACTATGCGTAGAAACTCTAATCTGACCTAGGGAAATTTCAAGGTGAATGCAATGGTTGGTTTCTTATTCTGCATTGCAAAGAAATTTTATTATCCTTCATCAAGCATTCAAAGTTAATATATCAACATGAAGTTGTAAAGGGATCTCAAAGATGGTTAGAGAAATTTAGCCTTGGGATCTTGGTATGATCTCTACATCATATTTCATATCTAATTCTTTTCACCTTCATATTTTTACATACATTTATATGCATTTACATATATGCATCTTTACATGCTATGGTTTTTGTTATAGAGTATATTCTTAGCATTTTAGCATATTTACATTCTAGATCTACACATCTAGGATACACATACACATGACATTGTTCCTAAAGGCTATTCATGGAGGTGGAATTCATCAAAACAAGGGGGTTGACTAAGGAAAACCCCTTTATATCCATCCACACACAATCTGTTATAAAATTATAGGATATCAATTTGGCATACATAGATATGGAGACTACTCTCTTAGAGCTTTCTTAAGAAGCTAGTTCAACTCTATTACAATGCCCCTGGCACACGATGACCTCATAGGAATGTGACTAACTAGGTTGACCTGGACCTTTCTTCTTTGGATAAATGATTTTTGGGTTTTGTCTTGTTTGTCATTTTATTTGGGAATTCGTAGTTAGATATTTCAAAAATAGATTCAATTTTTTTGTTTATAGGGAAAACATACATCTTCTTAAAGTATATTTCAAGGTGAGTATTTCATCTCTTATTTTGTCTCTTAGTATTTACTTATTTTCATATCTACATTGTCATTTTTGTGTACATTTTAGATCTATAATCATCTTGCATAGCTTACTTAGATCTTATTCACTCCTAATCAATCTTATAACATAGCATTAAAGATATCTTACTAGTGTACTTCCTTGATAAGTTTCTACATTTTGTATTGACACCCCTTTGTCCTCCTTGGGATTTGCTAATAAAATTTAGGTCTTGTTGAGAGTTATGTTTGGAAGCCCCTTTTTCTCTTTTATTGAATGACTTAGGTGGAAAGTGTTAAACTTGTTTCATCTAGCTTTCATTATTGTCATTTATGTAATTTTCCTCCTACGACCAAAATATAGACACTTCATTTTGGGTATAAGCCTATAGAATAGTTGTCTACATTCAAAATAGATGTTCCCATCCACATCTAGATAACAAAAGTCTCAAAGAAGCATTCACCAACACAAAACTTGGCATAAGTCACTTAAGGATTTTTTAATTTTCCTATCTACATTAATGTAACTAAAGAAAATAGGTCTAAATCAAAGCCTTTAAAATATACATACTTGGAAAAAAAATTGAACTCAACAGAGATGTCATATTTTAAAAAGATCTTGCTTTCAAAAGATACAAGAGTTATAATGGATAGAAATTAAATTTTCTCCCAAATATGTGGAGGGGGATCATGTCCCTATTATTTAGAGGGAGTCTCTTGAAGAAACCATAAATGAAAACTAGTCTACTCCAAAAGATGAACCTAACAATAGTAAAAAGAGACCAATTTGGGCTAGAAAAATTATTAAGGAAGATGATAATTATGCAACACCCAAAGGAACCTTTAGAGAAAGTAAGAGACCCCATAGATTCTCCATGTTTATTGTCCTTGTGAATGGGATTATTAATTTAGAATCAACTAGTTTTACATAAGCTCTCAAGCATCAAGTATGGAAAGATGTTATGATAGAAGAGTGTCAATCCATTTGAAAAATGATGTGTAGGACATAGTATGAAGACCAAAAAAGAAATTTTTTGTATCTTCCAAATGCCTCTTCAAAATCAAACATGTTGTAAATGAAAATATAGAGAAGCACAAAGATCATTTTCACCTTTGTTAGAGTGGTAATAGCAATTGCAATAGTTAAAGGCTCAAAGACCCATCGAGTGGATGTGAAAATTGCATACTGAAATGGAACTACTGAAAAATTTTATTTAGAGAAACCTGAAGGCTTTGTGATACATAATGCAAATTCACATGTACACAAACTGAAGAAATCCCTGTGTGGAATTAAACAGACCCCTAGAGCCTGGTATGAAAGGATTCATCGTTGTCTTATGGGACTAGGATTTTGTGAGAACAATGGTAATCCAAATATCTATTTAAGGTAATTAATGGTGATATATTAATACTCATTTTATATGTTGATTACCTACTGATCACATGATAAGATCATTGTATCACTCAATGTAACGAGGACTTGGCCTCAAAATTTGACATGAAGGACTCAAGTATTTTACAATACTTCCTTGGGTTGAAAGTCTAATAGAAATTAGATGGTATCATTCTCAATCAAGGATATTATATCATTGATATTCTAAAGAGATTAGGAATGCTGGACTATAGACCCATGTCTACACCTATGGAAACTAACTTGAATAAATTGAAGGAAGCAACAACAAATCAAAATTTGGGGCGGCTAAGGGAAACCTTGGGCTGGTAGGGTATGGGCGAGTGATAAGAAACTATTATGGCCAAAGCATTGCAGCGGTGGCTCTCCCCTTGGGATCTTAGACCAACCACATTGCTAAGGCAATGACCACTCTCCAAATAAATAGATTGGCCAAAAACTAGGTCATCTCTAATATATGATTAGAAGGAGACTCAATGAACATAATTAACATCCTTAAAGGAATAACTAGACCTTTTGGAATATTGAAAACAATATATTGGAAACCAAAAATATACTAAATTCCTTAGATGGCTACTATATTTCTCATGTGTACCAAGAATTCAATACAATGATTGATGTGATTGCAAATGAGGCAATGAGGTGTCAAGGGATTGTGACCTAGTAGGGTGATGAAAGCCTCCCTATGACCATTATATATTGCATTGATTATGATATAATCAATGGTAAGGAATGGCTAATCATGAATAAGGATGGACATGCCTAGAAAGATTATTCCACTAGTTTCTAAATGTAAGGATGCCCAAAAGAAAGGCAAGTATTTTAATGATCCTATCATTCTGCATGATTTCTAGGTGATTTTGAGAACCACTTCTTCAATTTTAGTGGGGATTTTTTTGGTAAGTTTTTGCAGGTATTCTCTGCAAGTTGAATATCATAGAACGAAGATGGGAGGCCAAAGAAGGAGGCATGAACTATTTAACTCTGATAAATGGAAGAAACACTCAAGGGTTTGGGAGATTTTGGAGAATGGGCACCTCACCAACTTCATGGTGAGACTTCATGGTAGAAATATAGAGGTTACCAATCTCTTCTAGAAAAAGTGGAGTGATGGTTTGCTAAGCCTGGATCGTAGAAATTATACCAGCAATGAGGATCTCATTTCTATGGTTAATGGAATTTCAATGAAACAGAGGAAGTTCTACAAGGACCAAAAGTTTCCTGGTGCGGCTATTGATGATTTCCCCAAGGAGCCATGCGAGAGAGAGAGAGGCCCTTGTAAAAGAAGAAGGTAAGACCTACTTTCATCCAAAATGTATAAAAAGAAATTGGAGGTTTGTCTTACATGTTATCATCTATTATGTCACTCTGGATACCATATTTTATAGAATCTTCTCGCACCACTTCATTGGGTTGAACCATTTCAAGCATAGTATCATGGTTTCTATTCCTTTTTACCTTTGTCTTCTTTAAATGCTAGTATAAAGGGCATTAGGGAGAAAATTGTTGTAAATCCTGCTTTACATGAGGGTCGTATGTTACTCATTTATGATCATATTAAAGCCCATTCAATTGGGAAATTTCCTAAGTTAAAGGGCAAGGAAGAAATGGGCAGTGATTCAGATGATTCTCATGGTTCTTCAAACACTAAAGATAGTGAAGGGATACACTTTAATGATGAAGATTTAGGGATGAAGTCCAAAGGTAAGGGAAATAATTCCACTCACAACACTCCTATAAGTTCCCCAAGGAAATGTAGATATGCCTCCAAAAAATAGGAAAAAAAGGTGGAGTCAAAAGAGGAGTTGAATGAGGAAGACTTCATAGAGTTGGAGGAATATGTGGAGCTAACTCAATGAAAGGGGACTCCTAAAAAGAGAAATCTTGTTCAAAAGTCCAAACCTCTTAAGTTAAGAAAGCAAGCTAAGGTTTTTATTTCCTTTGATGATTACAAGGAGGAAGGGGATGGCATGGACACTGATGGTTAGGAGAATGTGCCTTCTTAGGTGGTGATGAGAAAGAAAACCACAAGAAAATATTGTGTGAAAGAGGACCTGGGTGATGACTCCCCTCTAGACTACATCAAGCACCAAGCTAGTCGGTCTCTCTCCCTGAGGATAAAGATCATTCCCCCCAGTCTTCTCATTAAATATCTAAGGAAGAGTCCTTGTCTCAATGGAAAGGAAGAAACATTGACTAGAAGAATGTGACCTTAGATTCTATTAGACGATGGATTGCAAGGGAAACAATAAATTTAAAGGTCAGAGAATCTGATCTGAGTAAGGTAGACCTCTAGATTCTTATTGATCATTCTCTAGTTATTCTTAGTGATATCAACAAGAGACAGATATGGACCTCCTCAACAATTCCAGGATTAGCCTTCTTGACAACTTTAGGTCAATAAAATGGATGTTTCATCAGATTTTGTACATGAAGGACAAGATGACCATGGTTGAGGAGAGGGTTGGTGGTAACAAGATACAAGCTGTTGAGAACACAAATAACCCCCCCACTAGGTCCCTAATAGACATGTCCACTTTCTATAGGTTGGAAGCACTGGTGATGGAGTTGGAAAACAAAATCAATAGGATTGAAAGTAGCTCCATAGTATTGTTGAATAGAGATATAATATTCTCAAATCCTCCAATGATCATGTCAAGGTTTTTATCACCAAGATGGAGAGAAGATGGGGTGAGAAAGCCATTGTTTGTATGGATGGGGATACTAGACCTGCAGTTGAGAATAAGTAAGGTATGGGAAGAAGGACCAAATAGATCAAAGATGTTGTCAATAAGATGGACATGCTCAAAGGAAAAGTAGTAGAGATGATTAAAAGAATGGTTTAATGACCAATTGTCCCCTGGCATGTTCTGTGTCTTTTTTATTTTCTATATTTTTTGTGTTGTCTTTTGGTTGCTAGCATTTTTGAAGTTAGCTCTATCATTAGTGTGTTGTTTCTTAATGATATTTAATGTTTAATCTTTAGATTTTTTTTAGAGGGTTTTAGGGCCCCTTCAAAACCTATTTTCTTAATCAAAAACAAAAAGTTCCAAATTTGAAGATCCTACTTTTTATAGACAAATAATTGGATTATTAATTTACTTGGTTAACACAAGACCAAATATATGTTATTTAGTGAATGCTCTAAGCTAGTTTGTGTGAATCAAAGGAGATACACCTTGTTTCTTCAAAGGAAATATTGAAATACATTCAAGGTATTATTGGATATGAGCTTAAATAAAATAATGTAAACCTAGATCTACATGGATACTCTAATTCAGATTGGTTTAGAAGTCTAATCAATCGAGAAAAAAAAATCTAGATGTTGCTTCAGTTTAGGATAGATTGTGATCTCTTGGATCAATACGAAGCAATATTCAATGGCACAAAGCTCAATAGAAGTTGAATACATGCAACCTCTGTGGGAGAAATAAAATCAATATGGATCCAAATTTTCTTGTGGGATTATTTGGTGAGCCCTTGATTCCTACTATTATTCACTGTAATAAATAGAGTTGTATCAAGATTTCAATGAATCCAATGGTCCATGATAGATCAAAACATATAGAGATTCCTCACCACTATGTAAGAGACATGGTAGAAAGGAATGTGATCTAATTGGATTATATTAGTACAAGCAATCAGAGAACAGACATTCTCACCAAGCCTCTCCCCAAAGTTAAAGTTGAACACTTTAGGAAGAAACTTGGTATGATTGAAAATGTAAGTCATTATTGAGATTGAGTCTCAAAATATTTGACCTAATATATATGTTTAATGTGTAAACTCTTTTTTCATGTGTGTGACTCCATGAACTTGTGCCCCCCTCCTCTTGTGTACATTACTAAAAGGTGATGATATTTCAAATAATGAACACTTGTGGTAGACATAGTAAGGTGATGACTTTACAATGATTAGTCTCACTATCATAATCGATATCATATGACTTGATATCAGTGGACATGTCACAATAGTATGTCTTGGAAATTTTGATAGATATCATGAGACTTGATATAAGTTGAAGATCATTATGATCCTTATGAAATAATCAAAAGTGAATAACATTTATGTGTATATTCCATGAGTTGTTATGGTAAGACATCATGAGAGTTGATGTCAGTGTACTTACAATAATTTGATATTTTATAAAGAATGTCAAGTGACTATATTTGCTTGAGCATATCATATTTTTTGATATCACGAGTAAGGTGATATCTCTTCTCACAATAAAGTGTATATCATTGTGATATATTACTTCTAAATCCATTTAAGTGTTTCTATTAGTGTTAATCTATGTTGAAGAATAAGGTTAGTGAATATAAGGTAGAGAGGTTGGTGAACCCAAATATCAAGGAGATACAGTGTTACCAAACAAAGGTTGATACCAAGTGACGTATGACAATTAGGAATGGTCATAATTGATCATATCTTGTTAGTGAACATTATATGGTTACCGAGTGAAGACTATTACCAAGAAGGTATGATACTTGAGGGAGAACATGTTTAACTAAGGATATCAATTAGTGTTTACCATGCAACATAGGATGATCATGAAAGTTAATAAATACACAAAATTTAAGTAGTTGAATCTTACCAAGCTATAAAATGGTTCACGACGATCAAGGAGATGATTAGGTAAGATCTATTGGGATTGATGCATGACTTTATGGATCCCAAGGCACAAGAGTAAGCCAATGAAATAATTTCTTAATGTTCTTGATGATAAGGATGCATGATGATCATTGATTCACTTGATCAAGCATTCTAGAAGGTTCTAAATCCTAATTAGGTCACGTATTGGAGAAGCTACAATATTTTTTTATAAGAAAAAGTGGAGATCAAGTTTGAAGTTGTAGAAGAGTTATTGGAGGAATGATAGTTTGAAGATCTAGCTAAGTAAAAGAAGAACAGAGCTCGTGAGAAGAGAACAAGGAAAAATTGGGTGAAATCCATCACCAAAAGGTGATATATCAGTACAAAGAAGATTGGATCTAAACAAGAAAAGTAAGCTACATATTATTAGGTCACTATACTATTACTTTCTTACCATTATAGCACAAAATCTCCTAATAGAGTGGACTTTACTTTACTTGTTAAAGGATTTCACAACAAGGTGGACTTTAGTAGGTCCTATTGTATTTCCCCTAATAGGGAAAGTCACCAAAAGTGACGTCTTTGTATGCCCTAATAGGTAATATTTTTACTATAGTAGTGATTGGTTTTTGGGTGCCATACCCCCACCATAGTTTTCCCTCTAACCAAGGGTTTTTGCATGACTAAATCTTTGTGTTATATGTTTTCATTGATTAGGTGATGTGTTCTCATCATAGCTATTAGAGTTTCTTACTATTATTCAACATTGAGTTATTATGGTAATACACATAAGGCCAATGAACATGCTCAAAGGTTGAAAATATTTTAAGGGATAGAATTTATAGAAGATACTGATTCAACCACCCCCCTCCTTCCTCCTCCACTCTAAACACGTTACCTTTCCTAAACATTCTAAAAATTGGTATCAGAGCTTTGGTCTCTTGATAAGAATTTTAACCAGTTGAGAGAAAAGATCTAAAGAGATGGAAAAGTATAGGCTTGATAAGTTTATTGAAAAATAGATATTAGAATTGAGGATTTCTCTAGGTCAGATCAATGAAATGAAAGAGAAGTTGAAGGATTCATTAAGAAAAAGGAAGGAACTAGCACATCGATTGAATGACACACAATATCAAGAAGAAGAGTTTGACGAGTTGTCTAATGAATGTGAAGTTTCTATATCATATCTGATGGAAAAGAACCAAACCCTAACTGAGCTAGTAAAATCAATGAAGAAATAAAAAGAATCTCAATCTATGAGAATGTGTGAAATCATGGAACAAAAGAGATAAGATGAAGATGACAATAGAATGACAAAAGAAGATAAGATGCACATGACTACAAGAATGGGTGATAAAGATATTGAAATACAAAGGTCGACACATAACCAATATGACTTAATAAATCATCTACTTGATGTCAATCATGAGAACATTGGAATAGATTGTTGGACTGATGTCAGAGAATGAAAAATTGAAGAATGAGATGAATACTGAGAAGGAAACTAATGAACGAATGAAGAGATCTAAGGAAAGTATCAAAAAATTGGATGAACAACTAAGAATTCAGAGAAGACCAAAAGATACCACTAGAATAGGCTATACTAAGCGCTCTACTACTGATCAAGGAGAATTATCAAATAAATCTGAGCAGGAAAATGTTTATGCCAATCTAAAGCTGAAGAATCCAACATGTTATCATTGTGGAAAACTTGGTCACACAACCAATGTGTACAAGAGCAAGGTTGGTGAGACTGATGTCCTAAGTTTGATGGTTATTATTATAACTGTAATAAATATGGTCATCAAGCATTTGAGTGTAGATCAAAGTTCAACAAGCTCCCAAAGCAGTAAAAGTTTAAAGGTTATTGCTACATGTGTACTAAATATGGACATAAGGCACAAGATTGTAGATAACAAAAAAAGAAAAACAGTAAACAGCGAAGACAAGGTAATATTGTCAATTAGGATTACAACACATGGGTTACATATACAAAATTTGGAATATGTGGTCACATTACAAAAATTTGCATTAGAAGGTATATGAGAGGAAGATCTGGAACTTGGAAAAATGTTGGCATGGCATGTTTTCATTGTCATCAGGTTAGTCATCTAAGCAAGAATTGTAGGTACCGAGCATCAATACCTAATGGTGAAGACACCAAACGAAAAGGAAAGGTTGATATTGATGACATTCGAAACCAAATGGGAAAGACTAGAGAAAGTGGAACATCAAATTTATTTGTTAGTGACACCTCATCCTTCAAATTGAGTGACCCCGCAATCACAAACTAATCCACAAAGATGTGTATTGGAATTGTATTTGAATTGTTGAATCTTTTATCAACTCCTTAGAATCATAGAATGACATCCAAATTAGCATATGGGAGATGCAATAGGATAAATCATGTAAAGTTGAAATTTAATAAGGTCAATGAGCTCACCCAAGTAAGGTACTGATTCCATGGAAATAAATTAGTAACCAAGCAAATAAGATAGTCGGTGCTAATGTTGTGTGAACCAAGCAAGGTCTTGAGGTCGGTAAGAATAAAAGTTGATATCTAACTGAGGATGGAAAAAGAGCACTTATTGAGACCTACATAACCCTAAAGGAACTCTACCTATGAATAGGGATTTCAAATAGTTCATTGTTACCTTGCATACATGAGCATTTCAAAGATAATTTGAGTATATTGAGCAATTAGAGTGAGCAATTGAATTATGATCTATATCTAGTGAATTGGTTAGAGATTTGAGTTGTTAAAGTGATTGGTGTAAGATTTGTGTGTGCTTGAGAAAGTTCATTACTATTTGTTGAAATCCTAGTTCATCAAAATGCAAAAATGGTATCCACCTCTACACCAATTAAGACATTGAAGGTTCACAAAGTAAAATTGGTGAGGCATGAGGATTGTGATCAGCTGAATTACAAGTTATATATAGAGATTACATCAAAGACTAATGAAACTAGAGCATTTTCATTTGTACCTCTGAGGATTTTACTCATCCATGACATTCAAGCATTTATTCACTGCAAGGTCAAAGAAGTTGGTGATTATGAGTTGTACCAAACTTATCGATATCTGTGTGAGAACAATCAGTTGAAGGATGAATACAAGCATCTAGAAGCAAAGGGTTTAACTCGTGCCTTAAATTTTCTATAAAAAATCAAGAATGAATGGATATTCATTGTGCTCAATCGAATGCAAGGACAATTTATGTGGTTGGAAGGACTAGTAAATATCACTAGGGGCGTAATGCACATGTTTATCGGATATCCCATTGTTGAAAAGGAAAAGGCTATGTGAGTTGCACCGAGAGATAAAATAGTGAAGCATACCGATTTAACTTGGAACAGTAGAGGTCTCTGAGTACCTACAATTAGTGATCCTGAGAAAAAATATTCCACATGTGTAATTGGATACAAGATATTTCAGTTGAGCATATCGAACAATGTGTTGTGTGAAGCACCAGATCTAGCATACAATATTGTAAGGAAAGGTTTCAAGATAGAATTAGCTGAGCTTTTATTGAAGCAGTTTGAACATAACTTGAGGATCATTTGAGTGGAAAACACAAACAAATTGAAATATGGTTCATTGTTAGTATGCATATTCTTTTACTTGCAAAATTATTTCCCTACTAATAAAGATGTTAACTGGGATACCAACAAACCTATGATTTATCAAATCAATGAGTATATTGTTAGTTCGGTTGAGAATTTTGAAAAGGTTATGAATGCATGTTTTGAACAATTCAAGTCTAGAATGCATCAAGTTTAGGATTCCACCTCAACTAGTAGAAGACTACGAAGATACAATTTTCTTTCTAGTTGACATAGACACATATCTGAGTAAGGTAGTTGAACTGAGGACTGCATGGTTGGAACCGATGGACTATGAGATCAATATTGATTGAGCTACCCAACCTATTGAATCATTACTAAATGAACCTATTGATAGGAGCTCAAAGCCATTTGGCGCATATGAACAAGAAAAGAAAAGAAACAAGATGGAAATACTTGTTCGCAAGATAGAGAAAAAATCAAAAAAAATGATTGATACATTAGAAGGTCAATTTGGTGAAGAAGTTGAGGAGGAACCAAGGTAGAGGAGCCCAAAGCTAAGAAGGGTAAGAATGAAAACACTGCCAAACCTCAAAGTCCTAAGATTACCCAAGTTAGAACTAGATTTGAGGCCATGAGACCCAATTTTGTATCTTCCTTGATGCACAATTATTTTCATCCATAAGGCTAAGGATGGTATTCCATTGTTTATGTATGTTAGCAGAGTGGTGGAGGAAGGTCAAATTTTGATCTCCCTCTTCATTATGTGTTGACAAAGATATGTCTCCACTGACTATTTTTTCCTAAATGGTTGTTAATGTCATATAGATTTTGTATTTCCTCACAAAGATATCTCCAAACATGAACCTATTCCATCCCTTAGCATTCCTTCTAAAAATTTTGAGATTTAGAACAACATGATACATTATGATACCTTGGATAGTGCAATTCCACTACTTTTGGATGCAAGAGAAGAATTTAGGATGTGTTGACCACACAATTTCATAGTAGGAGTATGCCTTTTCTACAACCTATTTTTCTAGTCAAGAAAAATAGGATTGTGGTCTAAATATATTTAAGAAGGGTAGTTAGGATTGAGTTAAATCCCAAGTCCTAATTCGTAGAACAAGGAAACTTGTCAAGTTTAACCTTGAATGAGATCATTACAAGAAGAGCTATACAGCTAGGAAGAAGTGAATCCCTCCAAACCACGTGTATCCTACTAATATGGGAGTTGGTGGCATAAACATTAACCAAAAACCAATCACAACCATCAAAGACAACTTAACGGTTAAAACAAATTATTTGGAGATGAGTTTTCCATCCACTTTTTGTGGACTCCACATAGTAAGTATGCCTCTTGTGGCTTCATGAGCTTCTCGAATAAGTAAATCCAACCACAAACCATTCAAAGTAGTGTTCAAAGAAGATTTTGTCATCTTGACTTCTTGAAGTAGCAAAACATTATTACCCTTTTCAAGGACACAATGTTTTAAAGCATATTGGTTTTGGGGGTCATTCAACCCCCTTAGTTCCATGAAAGAAGCCTCAAGTTTTAGCCTAGCATTGCCAATTTCCTTAGTTATCTTAGACGATGTGAGTAGTGGCATAGACGATGCTCTATCTCCATCCTTACCAAAGGAAGTAGAGATTGGGGTATCATCTAGCTAGTGTAACACAATGGTAAGGGTGTCGACTAGTTGAGGTAGCATAGAGGTAGGGGTGGGATTTCACCCTCCTCCAGAAGGATTGTTTGGTCCAAAGTATTATGCGTATCGCCTTTGTGTTCAACTTTCTTGGGGGTTTCCAAAAGCTTCAGCAACCAATCATTGCAGGGATATTCATCGCTATCAAAGTCAAACTTGAAAGCCTCATAAGGGATTTTGACTCTGAAAGAAGTAAAGATATCTGAGTTTTTTTGGTGTCTCATTAAGAATTTTACAAACATAAATCATGTGGCCCAATTTTGAGCATTTTGGCAAAAAAATGTAGCATTCTCATATATCAATGCTTGCATCCACTTCCTCACATTAAACTGCAAGGTGATAAAACTTAGGAGAGTTTTACTAACAACATTAACACAAAATCATGGAGCAACTAACCTAGATTTCATCTCTATCACCTAATCTGTAGCAAAAAATTGACCAAAATTATTACCAATCTAGCAAAAAAAATTATCATCCTACAATTTGAACAATTAACCAAGCATACAAACCTATACTAGGGTTGTTTTGTTGAGATGGTTATAGGATCAAACTAAGCTTCCACTTGCATAGCGAAGGAAAGTGTTTCTCAAAGGCCCATAACCCTCACAAAACAACAATCAAGTCCTTTGTTGTAAACTTAAAGTAAAACAAAGCACCAGGCATTGCACTAATGGTGACACTTCCCTTGAATTTCCACTTTTGAGAATCCCACATTCTAACTATATTAATGTGTGGTCTGAATGAAAAGAAACACCACATCATAGTAGTGTTCATGGATGAAAAAATACAACCAACCACCAAGTCAAGAACCTCAATAGTCATTTCATCCTCAGTTTGGGAATACTCTAGAACACAAAAAAGTGTTGTCTCCCTGCAGTTGCCACCGACAAGCACTTGCTTGCAACAATTTTACATACGACAACCAACAAAATCTTTTTCTTCATCTTGTTTGTTAGAAACCAACTGTAGGAGTTTGTTTCAAAGTTGAGACAAAGGCCCCAATTTTTTGTCCTTCATTCTCCCTTGTATCAACAATTACAAAATGATTTGAGTTCTTTGGCACAGTGTGACCTCTAGCACCAAACAAAGATTCTATAGATGTGGGGAACTCTCCATGAGAGGGAATCTCTCCCCAAATCTCATCAATCACCATCTAATGCTGAAATTTTTAATATCTTCCTAATAAAAAAATCTATATATAATAGCTAGTTGATTATTAGATAAATAAAATAAGATATTTAAATAATAACAACAAATAAATAAATAATCATCTTACCAAAATTGATATAAATAAATCAATGTTATATAAGACAAAAACAATATTCACTCATACCAATCAAATATGATTTAATCAATTTTATATATATATATATATATATATATATATATATATATATATATATATATATATATATATATATATATATATATATATATATATATATATATATATATATAATCAGTCTCAAGTGAAAATGTCTTAAGTGAATCAGTCAACCATACTAACCTCCATATATTAAAAGGGTTGATAGTTTAAGTAGACGGGCGTTAAAGGCCACACCACTTGTGAGAAATTAAGAAAAATATATAAAGGGAGAGGATTATGCACATACAAAGAAAGAAGAAAATAAGGAGCATCTCTTGCATTTAAATTCAAAGCATAATAAAACCAAGCCATACTACGTAGAAGTAAAAGAGAAGAAATAACGCAAGGGAAAGAGTAAGTTTGTGTATAAATAAGAACTAGGTAAGTTATTTTTTATTTTTTATTAGACCAGTCTATTTATAGGCAAGGACTATAGTTTTCAATCATCTCATTTGTATTAGTTACTCTTTTGACAACGTAAAATTGCAAAAACAATTTCTTTATCATAAGGTTGTTAGAAATTTTTTAATTAAAGTGGATTTTTGAAATTTAATTTCTCTATTCTCATTCATGGTCGGCATATTTCCGGATCTTCTTTTTCATTTTTTCCTTAAAAAATTAGTGTGAAAAAAGGTTGTAAGAAGTGGCATTCCTTGTAACATGTCTATTGCAAATTTCTAGTGGCATGTGCAATGTGTAGGGGGGGCAAGTGTTCTTTTACATAGTGGCTAAGGTTTCCCAATTCACACCTCCAATTAATCCGATGGTAAGACTATTGAATGACTTTTGCAGTAGATATCAACTGATATCTGGGAGGTTTATTTTTCTTTATCTAGTATTTGTTTTCCAAATGCTCAAAATAATTGTCTTAAATAATAAATATTACATGTGTTCATGTAGTTTCGATAGGGAGTTTTCTTTTGTACTATAGATTTTTTAAAGCGAATTTTGAAGTTTAAATTAGTTTATAAATTTATTTAATCCAATCACTTAACAAATGTATTCATATTGCATATTTTCTGGATCAATGCCTTGTTCTATAACAAGGGTTGTGCAAACAGCTCAAGTCCCTGCTTGCAATGGGAAAGAACATATTCTTGAATCTAAGATAGCTCCAACTCCAAATGGATACATATAGAAAACATATTAAGGTTAATTTTATACCTACTAATGCCTTCTCATATAGTTGGGATGATAAGAGATAGAGTGTCTGGCCAATCCATTTCTATTAGTGTGGGTGAACATTAGCTCCCTCCAATTTCAATTCTAATAATTTCATATATTTTGTATCAATTGTCAAAGCTTAAATTAATAAATATACGGAAACATTTGATTTTTATCTTTGTATCTTACACAATTTCATCATAATTTGAAATGCTCATTATCGTATATTTATTCAATTATTTTTAAATATAAATTTATTTTATTATTAATTATATGTTAAACTAAATTAAATAGGTATAAGGTGGAGATTCATTACAGAGAGCCTAGACTTCATATACATTGTTTGTTATAATTTCTATACATTATTTTGGTCAACAAGAATGGTAAAGTTGTTTGACAAATGTCAACAAATATAGCAAAGCACTCATTATAGTACATGTCGCATGGATACTGACAAAATTATGATTTCTAAACCTTTCTTCTATTCAATAGCTTTTGTATTGCACTATAGCAGATGCCTAGTACACCCCACACCCAAATAAATTATAAATAGATTTAGAATACTACACACTGGAGTGATTTCTTAAGGTTGAACTTACATCACTTACATTGTCAAGGGGCAGATATATTTCAAAAACACATATCAATGAAAACAGTGAGAAGTAGGAGTAAAAGAAAACATGGTAAAAATTTCTTGTAAAATTGGTCTTTGGGATTTACTTCAACATGAATATATTCTCTCTATGGTTCTACCCATAAAAAAGGGTAAATGATTTTTTTCGCAAATGCTTAACATGCTCCTAGGCCAGAGTTTAACTCTCTTTATTTGTTTGTAATTTTTGGTTTAATACAAATGACATGCTCAGTAGAATACAAAACCAATTAGTAGTCTTATGAGGTGAATTGAAGTCATAGGAAGGATATTTATCCTTAAAATTTGAGTTCAACTGCACCATAGAATATTATAGGATGCCAGTTTTAGTTATGCAAGATTGGTAGTATGTGCATTGGAAGAAGGATGTGGATATTCTGATATTTAATAGAGAGCATTGGTGGAACTTTAAGAAGACCTAAAGAGGGTATGCCAATTTTCTTTAAGCCTGTTTAGATCCACAATGAAGGGAAAAATTATACTTAGTCTTTTTTTCCAACGTATGAGAATTTCAGCCCTAGCTAAGCTAAAACAAGCCTACATAGAATGTAGTCAAAGTAATGAATCTCGCTCATTTTTCCAAAGAACTTGTTGAGTTGTTGCAGGTAAGTGGACATTCACTTCCTTATATGCTATAATTTTTATTCTAAAGTCTTTCCATATGATTTTTGGATTTAAAGTCTTTCCTTATGTTTGTTGGATTTATGGGTCAACTTATTTCTCATGTTAATGTTATTGTAAAGAAAAATTACAAAAGAGAATACTCTTACAACCTTTATAAAATACCAATTCTTTAGCTTCATTAACTATGATGCAACTTGTGAAAAATAAAGATCACTTCATCAGAATAGTCATTTCCTCCATGGTTGAATGAGAAGTCCAAGATAACCATATAAACCAAATAATGTACTAAATGGAACAATAATTATAAATTAAAAATCTTCCAATTTTATGTTTTAAATTATTATATTAAACTGAATTTTGGTCCTCAACAAACATTTAGACAAGTTTTATTTATAATTTTTCAAATATTATGTAGAACTTTAGATCAATTAACCAAACTTTTAGTTTTACAAATTTATAGAAAATACTATAGTGGAGTAACCTTCAATGTCTTTCATCCCTAAATCCTTTACTAAATCATTTTTATCTCTCATAGGAGTGACTACAAAAATTAGAAAGAGCCATAATTGTACAGATAGGAAGATTACTTTTTTGAAAAACTTATAAATAGAATCTACCGAAAACATTGGATCTAATTAAATGAATGTAGGTGCACCTTAAAAATAGCTTTTAAAACTAAAAATTATCTCGATGGAGATTGTCAAACATACAAAATAAGTTTGCAAATACATAACTAAGGAAGTAACGACATTGGCTATGAGTAGTTCGGATATTTTGTCAATGCCATATCACACTACTAAAGGATGAGAGATGCAAGATCTGTTTAACAAATAAGATAAGAGGAGGAACATATTACAAACTTTTCTTAGTCAACAAAAAAAATAGAAAAAATTGAATTGGGGCAGTTCTCGAGAGGGAATCGTAGAGTTAGCTTCATATCTGTGGAATCTTGATATCTATAACAGGAGTTGAAGATAGTGATTCAACATATTAGTGGGCATAGACTTAGTATAAGCTTTGGAGAATTATCAATGCTACAGTCGAGGCAACTGATCATGATTTCCATTTAGTAGTGGCATGGATAAACTTATTATCTGTGTATATATGCTCACATGCTTACTAGTGAGAACCCTCATTTCTTGACATATTCACAAATCAAAAGAGAGAAAGAAGACTATAATACACACCTTTGTATGATAAGAATTTATATTTTTATTCATTAGTTGAAGATTACATTATCTTCATTAATTAAATCATTAAAATCACCAGCTTTGTACATATACTTTTGAGTAATTTAATCTTGGCATATAATCAGAAATTCATCCAAAATTGTTGAATGCAAATAAAATTAGCCTCTAGTGGTTTTGGTTGTAAGAAAATTGTTTCGATCTTCCATTGAAATTGAAACTAGGACATTACATGATCATATAGTTTAATCATAGATTTAAATTTTCTTTGCCCTTGGGATAGAATTTATAAATCTCAACATTTAAGTAACACCATATCCTATGCAACCATTAATCATTTCAAATCAGAATAAAACATATACACCATCTAAAAACTCAATCACTACATAACCATAGTCAAAGGAGATGAATCACAACAATGAAATCAATTAAAATGACTTTCATAAAGTGAAAAGATCTCTCCACATAGCCAAATATAAGATTGAGTAATCAAAGGAACTATAGAAAATGATAGCTAAACATGTACTTTAGGCTATAGATTGCAAACTATGAAGCAACATAGTTTTAGTTGAAAATATAAAACTCCAAAGAAAAAAAATATAATATGCATAATTCTTGAGAATCATGGGCAGAAGGAGCTGGTGCAGTAATTTGTTCTTGGCTACAAAGTTTCTTAATTTATGGACACACCTCATTACTAATGCTTTTTGCACACAATATGGTTCCATATATGCCCTTTGTGCATTGGAGAAGTAGGGTTTGTACAATGTCTGCAAAATGCTACTATATCACAGTGGTTAAAACTTCAAAAAAAATCTAACCATGCAGCAGAGAAATCTTGAAATCCAAAGACAAACCTTCAAATTGAGAGTATTTCATTTCATTTCATTTGATCCTTCACATTTTAGGAATGCAAGTAAAACACCAAACTGAGTTTCAGGCAGAAAATACGATAAGGAAAGAGTGATTGATCAACATAAGTTAAGAGAAATAACATATGAACAATCGTGACATTTATCATCTCTAATTATTGCATCCTAGCAGCACATGCTTAACACCTGTCATCTTTAATAATATTCTACTAGAAACACATGCAGATCACCACGTCATGAAGGAGGTCTCGATAAGGATGTCAAAAATTGTGCTATTTTTCTCCTCTAAAATTCAAAAAGACCACCAGGAAAAACTAAAATGACCAATCACAAAAAAAGTTTAAAATTATTAAAAATTAATAAAATATTATTTAATGTATTGATCTATACCAAACATAAGATAACCATGGGAAATATTATCAAGTGCACAATTTTCCAAGACTAGACTAATTGAGAAGAGCTACTCGATAACTTTAGTCTCCTGCCTTACGGCAGGGACTAATAATAATTAATTTGTGGTCTACAAAACTTCACCCAATTTCATTTGCTACAATATAAATGGGTTTTTTTCTTGATGCTTTTGAATTGTAATCCTGAAAGCACTAGAATGGCAAGTAAATATCAATCTTATTATAGATATTAGGTTTCAATATCCATCCCATAAATATTTATAATAGATTTAGTATAAGTATTCTATAAATGTTGCACAAAATATTGAAAGCTAAGCTTAATAGAATTTGTTAGAAAACTGGTGTATTAAATTTTGTATATTATTATTGTAATAGTTTTTAGTTAAACAATATATTTATGTAAGCTTGTGTAATTAAAAATAATTGTAATATATTTCTTGACAATTGGAAGCTAATTGTAATATATTTCTTGACAATTAGGAGCAAAGTTTCCATATGACAAGTTTATTATATATTTTTATTAGTTTATCTTAAAAACTAAGCATGTTAGAAGAAATTTCTTGATTTCTAATGTTTGAAAAAATCTTTATTTTTATTTTAAATTATTTGAAAAAATATTTTAAAGAATCATGTTAGAAGAAATTTCTTGATTTCTAATGTTTGAAAAAATCTTTATTTTTATTTTAAACTATTTGAAAAAATATTTTAAAGAATCCTCATTTTTATTTTCAAAGAAAGTATATTTTAATTTTCTTCTCTTCAAATAATTAGTGCAAACCTCTCCTTCCTTTTTTAATGCAGGACTATTGAGCTCTTGTTTATATTATTAATTTATATATCCATAACTTTTAAGGAGAATAAAACTATAAAGTAATAATTAGTCATAGTAATATTTTCATATTAGTGAATAATACATTTTTATTATTCTATAGTTAAATTATACCATTTGAAAATTCTTGTTAATTAAATAGAGATAATATTGGATCATTATTTAAATTTCACACTATTTTTAATAATTGAAGATTAAGACATATTGTATATTTTATGAAAGTATTGATATGGTTTCTTATAGAGGATAGATGGGTTATTAATATTATAGTGTCAATATCAAAGATAGTGTAATCATCATCTGGTTGACAAGTTAAGGTTAGTATTATCTCTATAATGTCAATATGAGAGATTGATTATCTATATCTGATTGTTATGCCTAAGATTATGGAATCTCTACAATGTCAATATGTGATTGATATGATCTCCATTTGGCCGACATGCTTGAGATTAACGTGCCAAAAGATTTTGATGAGTCAACATATGCATATGTGATTGGTCTTGCATAGAGGTATCCCGTCTAAAAAGAACCTTAATGAGATTGCTCCATGAGAAGGCAGTGGAATAGCTAAGGGTTACAATTGTTTTTGCAAGTATTACTTGTTCCAAGATAAGCCTAGTAATAGGGACATTACAAAATTCTATTTTTCTTGAGAGTCAGAAACATGGTCCTTACATGTTATATCTCAATTCCAAATAGTAATAATGGTGCAAGATTTGTCATTTTCTACTTCACCTTAGTATGTAATTTGAATATCTTCACACTAACTCATCATAATTAATTAAGAAAAGATAGGTGAGCCCTTTCAAATATTTATAGATCAATTCAACATCATAAATTGATTGAAAACTAGTATAGGTATCTTAAATAAATCTATCTAAAAAATGTCAATAGATATCAATTATAAAATACTTAAAATTTACTCTTATAATTTTAGCAAATCATATTTTTATTTTTTATGTGGTGTTTATGAAATTATTTTGTAAAGTATATTATGTTTATAGAAAATATTGAAATTTTGGTGTGCAAATGGTTGTCCAATATAAGCTTAAAATGTAATTATTAACATTAACACGCTCACTCCATCATAATCCACCATTTCTGCCATTGTAGAATGCCTATCGACATTAATAAAAAATGCCGATAGATATCAATTACAAAATACTTAAAATTTACTCTTATAATTTTAGCAAATCATATTTTTATTTTTGATTTTTTAGGTGGTGTTTATTAATTTTTTGTAAAGTATATTATGTTTATAACAAATATTGAAATTTTGGCATGCGGATGGTTGTCAAATTTAAGCTCAAAAAGTAATTGTTCACATTAACATGCTCATACCATCGTAATCCACCCTTTCTGCCATTGTAGAATGCCTATCCGCATTAATAATGAATGAATGTGACTGCAAACTGAATTCAAACACTCGAAATGTGTGATAATGAGCTCATTTTATTTTACGACTTTTTTATAAAATTAAAAAAAGGTTTATTTATCATTACATTATAGAGAACCTATCAAAATAAATAAAAAATAAGAGAGATATAATTTTTATATTTTCCATCATGATACCAATTACATAAAATTTAAATAATTAACAAATATTCATGATAAGTTAATAATAAAATAGATAATTTTAATCTTTTTTGGCTGGATGCTCATTACAATCGTTCCTACACACTCCTCATCATGGAGGGTCCTCATGTTTGATGCAGCTTGGCAGTTTTGGCAGAATCCACGTTTAACAATTCACAATATAAGCTTTGGCACCTTAATGAACAGTATTCAATGCAACACGGGCGTTGTACAAGAAAATATGTATATGTTATCTGAATTGAAGTGCATGATCCCGTCAACTCTATATAACCTCAAAATAAAATTCTCTAGTTCTGCCAACATAAAATATTTTGTTTTAATTATGTTTAACCCCCTGTTATATACATTGAATGAACTACGATTTTCTGCCAAAACCATTCCAATGAAACATACTGTTTTAAAGCAATCAATAGCACTGGGATACTAAAAGCAAATCTTTGCTGTGATAATATCATTGCCTTTTACTGGCATTATCTTTAACTTTGATCCTAGCTGCTGTTTACTCACAAAAAATCTTAAACTTCAGAACCTTGTGAAGCTGACAAACATTCATGATATGCTTCCTTGGAGTCTGCTTAGAATCAACTATGTACTTTCCTGCAAATAAGTTTGCTTCAGAGGGCCCACTTTCCTCATGTACTAAGGCATATTCTTCAGCTGCATCAGGTTCAATGAATTAGGCAACATTCAAAGTTTAAGATTAAAGTAATCATGATTTTATCTGAAGTTTAAGAATCAAAACCATATAAAAGGAATGCAAAGTCAAAAAGATCAATGCATGGAAACACCAATACAGGTAGTTCCTATTGCATCGACAATTGTGTATTCACAAGAGATGAATCACGGACTGATATCCTGAGGATACTAGTAAACAACCTCTTCCCACAAATGTGGAGGATCATAAACTTTGAGTTGACTAGCATTTGCAGAACATATATAACAGTAGAAAAGGAAGATAGCAAATCCCCGCATCACAATATAAGAAACAAAGAAGATTTAGTTGAAAAGTATGTCCCCCAGTATCGCATGCTGAATAGATTTGACTAATTTGATTATATAATGTTACTCAGTTTCGAATTGTTGTTGTTCTTTGAAATAAATGCAAACTTTGACAAAATCCTGAAAATGTGAAGAAGAAACACTATCAAGTGAGGCTTCTTCAATTTGGATCAAGTCTTTAATAACAATTTTCCCTGCGCTCAGACTTGAAAAACCTCGAACAAAAGGAGACACCTAACCTTGCTTCCTTTGTTAATAAAGAGCTACCAAAATCTCATAGGAGACAAATAGGTAGAAACTCAAAGCAGACTAATATAGTAACTACTGTGCAATAGACGAAGATACGTGGCTGTGTGTTTATTATGTTCATAAGGAATGTGGAGAGTATGAAAAAAGTTATGATTGCCTAATTGAGTGTGACAATAAGTTTGTAAATGAGGGTACATGGAAAATATCATCTGAAATCCAAGAAGCTTCAACAGGTTACCAAAAATGATTAATAAATCTGGAGTTACAGTTTCAAAATATAATTTAAAAAAGCAATAACCTCAGCAACCCAACATGCAAAACTAAAAACAGAAAGCATGCTTCCTAAGATTTGTAGGCAATCCACCAAAGGCCCAGAAGGGCGGGGGGGGGGAGTGGGACTGATATAAACCAAACTTCCTAAGAAAGCTTAAGATTAATTACATTGTTGAAAACCTAATTAAATATTTCACATTGGTGTAATCAAGGCGTTTTACCTTGGTGAACGATAACCTATGTCCTAATTACATTTTACTTAAGCTTACTTAAGGAATTCCATAGGAGGATTTGTAGGCAATCCACTAATAAATCCACCAAAGGCCCGGCGGGGGGGGGGGGGGGAGGGGGCACTGATATAAACCAAACTATCTAAGAAAGCTGCAGATTAATTAGATTGCCGAAAACCTAATTAAATATTTCACGTTGGTGTAATCAAGGCATTTTACCTTGGTGAACGATAACCTATGTCCTAATTACATTTTACTTAAGCTTACTTAAGGAATTCCATAGGAGTAGTTGGAGCCATTCCACTTTTGTAATCTTTTCACTTAATCACCTTCCACCTTTGTTGGACATATTGCACAAACTTTATTACACATTAGAGGATGATCCACCTATGTGGACATGTGATTCCACCTTGGGTGGGCAATAAGTTCTCCTTATTATCACCTAATGAGACGACATTTGTCATTGCCCCATTCATTAATTTGTACTCACCTTGGCTATGTAACCAAGGGCTCTCCTATGTAATATCTATTCAATCCATTGGATTTATTTGTATTGCATTCTTGGTAAGAATACAATTTTTTTATCATATTTCTCTCTTGTTATTGTGCTTTCTATTGCTTCTACATCTCGAGTAGCTACCTTTATAGCCAAATCTTGCATGGTATGGGAGCTTTTTAGAGTGTCATTCATAAGGCCCACAAACCCTACAGTAGATTGTCACTTCATCCAAATCAAAGCAAGTTAACTCGGGGCATAAAGGAATTTTTTAATCTATTATGGTTTATATGAATGCTGCCTACAGTCTAGTACAATTTTTAAATAATATATCTTGTGCATTTTTTAAATAAAAAAAAATTATTTGTGCACTATATGTACTATAAAAAGCACATTTGCCTTCATCTTTTCCTTTATGTATGAGGAAATTCTAGCAAGAAAAGAAGGTTGGTGCTTTAAACATGCTACCAAATATTGTACAGACTCAATCTTATGATAGTAGCTTCAAAGAAGTTGTGATCAAGAATTCATTAGTCATTTGCTGATCAAGTGGAAAAAAGTGAGGCTCTAGAAGCAAATGTCTTTGATAATTGAGAATATGAGTATCCTTCTATATTGAGAAAGAGTAAAAAAATACATGTGTGATTGCATAATTTTGATGGGCCTACCCCTGTGTACATCACAAGGAAGTGAGGACTTGTCAGTAGAAAGTCGGAAGATTGATATCAGATTTAGAGGGAGTCCGGCAGTTTATCTCGGGCATCCTTGGACGAAGAGAAATTCTAAGGGAGCCGCTAGAGGATATGACTTCCAACAATCTTTGTTCAGAGAGAGAATTTCGAGGTGCAATTTTTTGTTAATCAGTTCTTCTCTAAAAAAGAATAGTTGGAGGTATATTTCCTCATAATGCATTCTTCTCTGTGATAGAGAAGTTTAAGGTAAAAGCCCTTGTTCCACCCTCTAGGAGCACTATGGTGGATCCACCCTCTAACATGGTTCATGGTGGATATCACGAGTTTCTACATGATTTTGTATAATAACCCTGACCTGATTATAACTTCAACGACTTCAATTTTTAACAATTTCTGAGGTTTGGCATTTTGTCAAACAGTTGACAAGCAATTCGGTTTCAAACACAATGTCCAGAGATGCAGCAACTGCTTAAAATTTCTGATATGTAAATCTGCCTTAAGAACTTGCACATTTAATTCTGGAAGGATAATCAATTTCTGGGTTTATTCTTGCAGAATTTAGCTGCAACAATATTGTAGTCTAGTAATTCCTAATACATGTGACATACAAAATATCTATGCAAGATTGATAACAGGATCACAATCTGTTTCTGTGAGTTTATTTCCTTTACATTGCATACACAATAATCTCCTTTTTATCTAACAGCTCACCCAATTAATCAAAACTAAAGCTGGAAATCACATCACATTCTATTTAATAACATGAACCTGTGAGAGATGCAGCATATATATAACTTGGTTGATGCCAGTGATCGCCCAGTTGCAGTTCTGGGTTTCCACATGACTTCCAGCCAAGGCGCAGGTCCTCCAAAATGTTGATTCCAGGCCTCAGAATGTGATCACAGGCCCCTAACTCCTCAATCACATTCTCTAAAATAGAATGCAGGCCTCACAGTATAAACACAGGACACAAATGATGAACGTAGGCCTCAAAGAAGCAATTGCAGGTCTGCAAAAACTCACGCCACCCCCTTCTAATTGCTATCAGCAGCCATACATGGTCACGGCAGCCTCTGAGAAAGTAGGATGAACTCAAAACAGGAGTGCAAGGACTTAGTAATACAATTACAGTCTCTTCAAACCCAGTCAAACCCACAGCAACAGATAATAAAATCTTCAATAAACTCCAGCTTGCAACAATTCTCAACAACTCCAGATTTACCACCAATCGATTGACTTCTCAGGCACAGTGAAAACAGTAGGAGGAGCAACAAGCAATTCCCAAAAATTCTCAAATGCAAAACTCCGCTATACTTCAGCAATGGAGTAATATCTCAGCGTTCAAAACCTTATACCTCAGCAAGTGCATAAAAATTCAGAACTTCAGAAGTGTTGCGAAGACAACAAAGTAAAATAAAATATTCAATTAAATGTCTTTCCCATTAAATGGCCCCATATTTATAATCTCCAAAATGGCACAAGTTTCCCAAATGAACTTCACTTAAGAAGCTTCCTCCACACAACATTAAAATATAATAAAGAGTCATTATAATATAATTTATTAATTGCTTTTGGCTCCAAAAATGACCTGTTCCATCATAACATAAAATTCTCACACACAAGGCCACTATTTCTTGTGCCCACGATTTAGAACTTTTCATCCTAGTTCCAACAAGCTATGATACTAAGGTGACCAACATACAACAGTACAAAAAAAAAAATCAACATCAACATATTTAGATGAATAATAATAATAATTCACCCATCTTGCAAAAACAATTGAAGAAGCATCAGAACTGAAATCTAACAACAACAGAGTGACCCTAATGGAGAAAAACAATGAATGAACCTAACGGGGTGACTTACTATAAATAGACACTCCCTCCAAGATTCTTGGAGCCCAAACCGAAAGCCCATAATAAAAACTGAGAGCATCATTCAACTCCTCTAACTCAACTGGGCTCATCGGAACCAACAATTTGACTTACTATAAATAGTAAGTCCCTCAAACGGAGCCAAAACACACAATAGGTTGCTTGAAAACCTGTAACCCCACAACTAAGACCCTCAAATCCCACTGTTAGCTCACCAAGGTCGCAATGATGAACTAACCAAGCCAACTGCAGGAACCTGCCAAAAATGGCGACATAACATTCTGTTGGAAAACATCATGAAAGGTAACAATCTTTCATCAATGTTTGTGTTGTGAGGTCTCTATTGTAAGGTAACGATCTTAACAATGGCTTGACATGTTATCATGATGGACTACATTAAGTTATTGTCTCAGAATGTGTCAGAGATCGTGATAACAAACATATCATGATAGACTACATTAAGTTGTTGACCCAGAATGTGCCAAAGATCATGATACTACATTTTTTTTTTCTTGAGTTCTTGATTTATCATCATGATAGACTATATTTACTTGTTGTCCCAGAATGTGTCGGAGATGATGATAACCAACGTATTATGATAGACTACATTAAGGTGATATCGCAGAGTGTGTCGGAGATCGTGATATTTGTTATAATGGAGACTAATTTACAGTCCCTGTTATCAAGGTTGTTTTCTAATAGACCACATTCAGTATTGTCCCAAAGTGTGTTGGAAATCAGATAACTCATATCTTTCTAGGATATGTTATTCTTGTTGATAGGCATCTTGGTGTTGATGCTAGTGCTCATATCACAAGAATGTGAGATTGATAAGATTTCTCAAAATCAGATCACCATTTATGAAAAGATTGTATTGATAAAATCCTCCCTCGAGATCATGATAGTCGTCATGATGGACTACATTAAGTTGTTGTCCTTGAGATCATGACTATTATCTGATAGACTACATTCAGTTGTTGTCTCGGAGTGTGTCGGAGATCAAATAAACCATATCCTTCTAGGATATAACATATTCTTTTGACTAGCATCATGAACATGATGTCAATGCACATACCAAGAGAATATAAGTATGACGAATATCATATGAATGATATTTCTTGTTGAATTCTGCTTCGGATGATATCGAAAAATAACATCTAATTTGATGGATATATGTTCATATCCTTAAATATGTCACTCCAAGAATAACATATTGAGATGATATATCTCTATATGCTTGAGAGCATAATGTGTTCTATAACAATCCTCCCTAGCTAAGAGGGAGTGTTAATGTTGTAGCTTCAGTTGGATTGAATTGACCTAGAGGTAATCATTCTATGGTTATTGGTTAATCATCAAATAGACAATCCCTCATATATATATATATATATATATATATATATAAGCTAATTGATGATTAATTAATAAATTACCATAGAGATTGGAACACATAGAAATATGGTAGTGTTCTTACATTTACAGAAAACAGTCCTACAAAACTAACAGACGATGTTGACAAAGGTTGTGGAGTCGGGCATTACATCTGCCGATAGTATTTGCTTGAATGTTTCCAAAGCATTTTCATCAAATCCATTCTGTGTATATCCTGCAATCATTACAGTCTATGACACCACACTTCTTTCAAGCATTCCATCAAATAATTCATGTGTCTTTTCTATGCTTCCACATTTTGAATACTAGTATACCAGGGCAGTTGCAACTGTATCATCTAACAAAAATCATCTATCCTCTATACTCTGATGAATGTCCATGCCCTGGTCAAAAGCTCCCATATTAGCACCGGCAAGAATAACGTTGGCAAAGGTTATGGAGTCTGGCTTTACACCTGACAATTGCATTTGCTTAAAAGATCGTAAAGCTTTTTCAAACAATCCATTTTGTGCATATCCTGCAATCATCACATTCCATGTGATCACATCTCTTTTAGGCATTCTGTCAAACAATTCATGTGCTTTTTCTATACTTTAACAGTTGCAACTAAAACATCTGATCATAAATCTCTATCCTTTATGTTATGATAGATGCCCATACTCTGTCCCAAAGCTCCCATTTTGGCAGACTGTGAGTATGGTGGCAAGCGTGGACTGATCAGGTCGAAGAACTGTTTGAACTTTGTTTCATATGCTGAAAAAGTGTGAGTGTCTCTTGAGGATACCCAGGTCTTTTGTATACTGTAATAATTATATCACATGAGACGCTGTCTCGTTCATTCATGCAATAGGCATCAACCAAACTTCTGCACTTGACATACATGTAAATAAGCTTATTATGAAAAGTTGTTTTGAAACAAATGCAAATCGCCTATGAACGATGAAATTGTGGACATATATACCTGTGAAAGCACGTTCTTGAGAACACAGACCTGTGATATTTAAAGATATGTAAAGCAGTCTTCACAGGGTTTTTGCATAGTAAGCAGACTCTGCAGCGCCTCCAACTGAAGATCTCTGAGGTTTAGATGACCAGTGGATGTTATTTGAAGGCAATGGCATTTGATGGTGGTTGTAACCAAAGATCAAAAATTGGCACAATTATTCAGTCTGTCTATTCAAATGACATTGCCAGTGTTAAGTCTGGAATACTTTTTTGCAAGGAATAAGCATTTACCTGCAAGATTTGATCTGTTTATTTTTTTCAGGCGTGAGACATGATGTTTTTTTGGTGGGACTTTCCCACCTATAATAGCTTGTCAGCTAACTAGGCAATGGTTTTTCAGTTTGCTATCAGAACAAACAATTAGTTTCAATGTTAACAAAACTCTTAGAATTATATCTCAGCTTCAAGCTGAATCCATCATGGCTAGGGTTTTGTACCTCTTAAAAATATCTAGTGGATTTCAAATCAAAAGAGAGCCAAATGTCTCAAACTAGTGGTAAGATTGTTGTGGTGGAACTGGCAAGAGATTTTAAAGCAGTATTTTAGTTGCAGAGGTGAAGACTGGAGAGTTAGCCATGAGCTCAGACTTCTGTTTCCTATCAGTCAATCTCTGGGTTGGATGTTTAAAATATATTTCACTGTGTGTAGTTTTTCTATGAAGTTTTGTGCTCCTTAGATCAGGTGGCTATCTGTTAAAGCTACAGTGCTCTAGTTATTTCAGCTGTTTGTTATTTGTCATCATTTATCATGTCACATTTCAAGGGTGAATGGAAAATAGAACTTTATCTATTCATTAAAAGTTTAATCAATAACCAGTTCCAAAGAACTAGCTGATGTAACATTTTTTCTCTATAAAATGGTCCCATGGAAAATAAGATAACCAAGTTTTAGAAGAAAGATGAAACAAACTGAGATAGGTAATTGCTTGATATTATTAATAGAATGAGAAGTGCCTTCATAGGCCATTACATCGATGAAGTTTCTAAAAGGAACTGAAGACAAAATTAGAAAGATTCTGAGTAACTGAAATATAAGAATCTAAATATTGAGCATTAATTAGATATGAATATTATTCAAACAAAAGAGACTTACCACTTTCTGAAAATACTAGACATGACCCCAAGGTTTCTTCGTACTCGCCTCTCTGGACAAAATAGAATTTGACGACATGAGGATACAACAATAGACATACAGCAACACTATCAGCCAGAAACTTCATCAATGGCATCCATCATTTTATGGGACCCACAATGCAACAATATAATATCAAACTGAATATTAGCAAAACAATGTTTTCTGATACAAAAGAATTAGATATAATTTTGACACAACTAAAACATAAGACATGATTATGCAGTAACAAATGCAACATGCTCCAAATCCAAAAATATAAATGTTATTTCATATTAAACATTTTTCAATAAATTATATCATTCAAACTTATTTTAGAAAAGCCTAGCAAATTTCTTATCTATGATATTCTACTCTAATTAATTCATCAACATTAGAAAATATATCTTGCTATGGCATGGGTATTTCTGTCAAGCAAGGACAAGGACAGTTGAGAATAAGCAAGCTTATTTCAATGCTTTTGTTTGTCAATGATGTCATATTCCTGGCCATCAAATGAGCCAGAGTGACATTATAAAGCTCTTGCAGTCTCCATTGGTCCAAGTGGATCTAAAACAGCCTTGTCAGTTATAGATCGTGATCTTAAATGTTACCAATGAAGCAACAGTTTGATGGCTTCACATTATACACCAAATCAATAAAGACAGTTAATTATTACACAGCAAAAGTGCAATTATCAGGGGCCCAGCTCGGGTTATGTCCAGCAACAGAACATCAGAGATGGTGTTTCTGCTCTTGCTCATAAAGACTCTGTTTAGAGGCACTCTTGCAGGATGCATACCCCAGCACAATGTACACACACAATGAGTTCTAAACCATTATTGTAGGTGGAGTGTACCTGAAAAGATGAACTGAGAGCTTACCTACTGTGTTTGACAACCATAGTTAAAATTATCTCCTACCTCTTGAAAAGCTCTATGCATAAAGATTGATTCTAAAAAACACAGACATTCAAATATAGTACAAGAACAACACTCTAGTGAGGCAAAACTGCTCCTTATTCCTGTTTGTGGTTAGGGGGCTTGCTCTGCTTTTAAAAAGCAAAAATTAAAAATTGTATTGGAGCCATCTTTCCATATTTTCATGTACAAGACTAACATAGAAAAAGTTTTATTAAGGGTATTCCTTGTTTGTACAGTAAAAGTAGAACAAGGAGGGAAATCAAGAGATTACATCCCTTCCCTAACCATGGCAATTCTATATACAGAGCCCAACACGTGTCGATTAGACAGTGACCATTGGTATCTGCTATAACAATTTGTAACAAACCATCAAAAGCTAACAAGAAATTGAGTGGGCTAAACAAGTACTGACAAATTATAACAAGTTCTAATTAACTAACAACATCATCTCCCCAAAAGAAAAGTCAGATTACCAGTCAAAAGCCTAAAAGAAAAATAGGGATATCCCAAAAGATCCAGAGATGTTCCAAAAGGTAAATTTGCATCATCTCCAGTAATGTGTGCTTGTACTGCAAAACTACGTTTGTAAATCTTGTCAATCAGCTGCTTCAGGTGATCATTTCTTACAAAAAGTTGTAGTAGTCAGAGCACTTTTTCAAAGGCCTTTCATTGCAAATATCTACTTGGTACATAAATAAATATATATATATATATATATAGAATGATGCCCAGTGGAGTACAAGGCAGCTAAATTTTGACATTCAAACTTCAAAGCGAAGGAACAACTCTAACTGTTAGCCAGTTATTTTGCATCTCAATCATACCTTATTCTAGCTATCCATGGTTTATAAATGTACACACAAAATCTAATTGCAACAACCAAGACTTTGATGTGCAAGACTTCTTCTAGAAGCCACTTCCAACAAAGTATGTGCCCTAGGTACCAAACTCTGAATGAGTTGTTGCAAGGTTTTTATCAGATCACCATGATGCAGTCAAGGAAATTTTACTAAATCAGCTTTGCTTTCCCTACGGAAATGCCATTCAGCCTGAAATGTGTATGTGTAGAGGAACAAGTAATCTGCCTACAAAAGGGATTGATTCACGTTAGAATCAACAACAGATCCTCTAAGCTAATATACAATTTTCTGACAACCAGCTCTCAACACAGACTACCAATGTCTAATCCTTATTACTTTTTTGTAATTTGAAGTTATGAAATCACTTGCATTAAATGCTTAAAATGACTGTTGAAGGATCACTTACTTTAAACCAGATTAGTGGCAAACAAACTAACTCAGAGCCATCCTGTTCTTGCCAAAATATATTATTACCCATGAGGGCATAGAGTTTGAGTCTAAGTAGTCCAATTAATATAGCCTATAGGTGAATGGCCATGGAGAAAGAGTTGTGAAATAAAAATAATCATATTGAGGCTTTTCAAGTCGGGCTAGAATTTCCTTCAAAATAATTTGTTCTCTTACCTGTTCAAAAATCTACTTGCAGATTCTTAATGGGTTTTCCAAAACCTCAACTAGGTCATCATTAGAATTTTTTGGGTGTCTCGATTTTTGTGCCTCAAATTCCATGCCAACTGGAATTTTATTCTAATTTCAGATTCCTTCTCTGTTTCTTGAGATATCTCTAGGTCTTGGTTGATTTTTTTGTGTCAGCCGAAACATTTTGTCAAAATCTGTGCATGCTCGATCATGATCAATTTTTCCTCAAAAAATGTATCCAGTCATCTGTAATCTGCAATGTTCACGTGAGATTTTGTTCTTGGGTTCGTCAATTTTATCCTCAAAAAATGTTGTTCGAGTTATGTAATACGCAAAGTTGTGTGGTATTCAAGGTTTTCGCCATTTTTCCGATTTCTGGGTTTTCCGATTTTTATCACAAAAATTGTGTCTTCTTGCAGTCTACTTTGAGTCATAGTACTCTTTTGCAAAAGTTCTTGGTCTGTAACATTTTGCAGATCCTAGGAGGGTCTCAGCAACTACAGAATAGTCCGACATTTGTACAATTGCCATTAAGGGAGGGTATTTGGATAATATCTTCCAAGATACAATGTTTCTCAAATTTCCTATTTTGTCTTTCTATCAATGTATGTTTCTTTGTAGAAAAATATTTTAATAAATTTTCAATCTTTGTTAATAAACATATCATTATTCTGCCATCTGGCCTGTGTAACGGTGACTACACTCATCACCAATTGTTCCTCCTCCCATCACCGTTCTTTCTCTGCAACTCGTGCAATTTTTTCCCAGGTGCAATACAATTTTGAGAAGTTATCATTTGTGTGGCTTCCTTCCATCTAAGGACCAATTTCTCATTCTCATTAGTTTCTACAAACCTTTTTTCCATTCAACTATCATTACTCGACCCTTTTGTGTTCATCTCGGTGTGTTTTTGGTGCCTAGGGTTTTTATAAACCAAAAGTATTTCTTTTGCAGCTAGTTGTTTCGGTTTTGTCGTGTACCCTCCCCAATAGATTTGTTAGTAAATAATAAATTATTAATCGAAATATTAATCATAAATTATAATATAATTTATTATTAATTTTACAATGGAAGAAATGATATATAATCTATTTATTATGATCTATAAAATAATAATAAACTATAATGTTAATAATACCACTGAATGAAACATAATATTACAAATATTAATTCATAATATTTTAAACCTACTATTAGATCATAATATTGTCATAATGAAATAAATAAAATAATAGTATAGAGAGACAAATGACACATATTATAACAGATATATTATTAAGCAGGAAAGCCTGAAAGACAAGTCATGTATCATTGCCAACCTATGGTGAAATATAAACACCAGATTGGATTAGCTATGACCAGTTGAAGGATAGTGGTTCTGTGGTGATAAGGTTGAGTATGGAAGTGGGGGCACTAAAATGATTGGCAATATCAACCCATACGACAAAGAGAAACTTAACTTATTGATAACCTTGCAATCCACATCAGCTAAAGGAATAATCCATGGAAGTATTTATACTGGCAACGAGCGTGGAAATACAAGGTGACCACAGGAGATAATTGGCACAGCGAAATCCTACGTGTTAGAAAGACTAAGTACATCATTAATCATCGAAGCAAAATAAGTAAAATACAGGAGACGTGACACTTGGAAAATATACATGTGTCTCTCCATATCATGGTAATATAAAAGGAGAACATTATGTTTATACAGGGAGATAGAAGGAAATATCTTAGAACAAGAAAATTAATAGCACAGATCCGTCACTCTCAGCGATCAATACAGGCCACAGATATTAGAAGAAAGGACATAGATGCAAGTTTGTATCACTATAAGAAACAAAGGTCACCGCAAGATATATTTCAACAAAAATATAAATCACAAATAACAAGGATTAAACGAATAGAAAATATGCAGTTACCAGTTGATATTCACATATTCTGAATATTTCTATTTAATAAATTTGAGTATCGAATCCATTGAGGAACGTTCTTTCCCATCTACAAATTAGAACCATTAGAAAATCTGACAGAATATAATTATAAGCAGAACACACACCCATATTGCCTAGAATACTTCGTTTATCACTGAGAATACAAATCACATGCAATATATGTAAAGTTGCTAGAGATATTGAATTACCATCTATACATTAGACTGTAATATCAGATTGCAGTAGATAATCCCTGTAGAAAATATACTTACTTGATTCCAAGCATTAAAATATATATATTATCCATATGTTCAACATATCTACACTGACTTCGGTAAATTAAAAATAAAACCAAACATTGTTGAATCAGTCCCTTATCTGACATAACTAGCAGGGGACATTACAGGTTTCCACCATTTTTTTGTCATCCTTTGGACATCTTCAATACAGCTAACTAGGGTTTCTTCTAAATCCTTCATTTTCTTTGGTTGGATTTGAATTTTGATTGAAGATTCTTGTTGGATTTTTCAAGACCTCAACTAGATTATTTTCAAGTTTTTATAGGTACCTCATTTTCTATACCTCAGATTTTGTGCCAACTGAAATTTTATTTCGTTTATTGATTCTTAGTGGGTTTCTGAAGACCTCAACTAGGTTGTCTTTAGAGTTTTCTAGTATCTCAAATTTTGTGCCAATAGATTCACATTGAAATATGTGTCATATCTGCCTCTGTAAATGACATATTCAAATTTGTGCAGTCAACCATCTAATGTTCTCATTTTTTGTGCCTCAAAAAGTGTGCAATGATAAGAACTTCAATACCTGGAAGCAGCATATGATGACAATTTTTTAGTACAGGTGTCTTGACAAAATTGTGTTGGGCAAAACTAAACATCCCTAGTTAGCAGGCAAAGAACAAGATAAATTTGATGAGCACAACGGAGAATTTGTCATCTCATCAAACTATTTGTCACAGATGTTCAGCTCCCGCAAGTTCCTTCCATTAAAATAGCAGCAAAAATTTGGAGCCATCTAAAAGGTTTGCATGAAATAGTGAATGGAAGTCGTGCATTCTTTCTAAAGAACATACTCTTCTTGATCGTAATGGATGAATAGGTGTTCTACAAAATCATCTCAATAAAACCAAGGATATTCATAATTAGTTGGAAGTCATTGGACACAAAATGGAAGAAGACATAATAGTGATTGCCCTAAAGAGTCTTTCATCTTCCTATGAGCACTTTGTTGAAACTCTGAACATTGCTTTAGCTCATTCTGATTTTTTATTTTCCGATCTTTGTATAATGCTTCTACAGTAAGATCACCAAAACTTGGAAACAGCAATTCGACAGTGCTACCAGCTCATCTTCTAACACTCAAGCCTTCTCAACTAAATCCACAGGCAACTATTAGTTCTTTTGACCTTCTTAACAAAATCCTTTTGCTTAGTCATCAAAAGGCCCAAAGAAGAAAAGTATTAAGTGCAACTACTGCCATAAGTTTGGTTATATGGAGTGTTGGAAATGCATAGCTGCTTAAGCCAAGCAATCTAGTTCACAGCCTCAAGCCCATGTTGTGAAGCACATTGTGCTAGGTGGATCTACCTTTTACGCCTTCATGGCTAAAAGACCTGCTGATCACGTAAAATCATATGCCTTGTATATTGATTTAGGTGCCTCCCACCACTCTACTCATCATCAGGATTGGTTCACAAATTTCCATCCATTCTCAGATTCAGTTATTTTTGGAGAAGAGTACACTGTTCTTGATAGAGGCAATATCCATATTCAGTCTAGGGGAAGAAAACTGATTTTCATCGATATGTACTTTTTTCCAAGCATGGAACTTAATCTTCTCTCCATTAGTCAAATTCTAAGGCATTCTCCTCAATTTGATGTGACCTTCAATTCACATCAATGCAATATCATTGATTAGGAAACTCAATCCGCATTTTTCATTGGTGTTGAAAATCATGGTCTTTTTAGACTTGTTGACTCTAGGGATACTTAGGAGCTTGCTATGGCAGTAATCACTCCTCTACTAGTACACTCTGGCATTAGCGATATGAGCACTTGAATTACTTGAATGTACACTTATCTTTCTCAGCTTGTTTAGGGAGATCTTGTAATTGTACTATCAGCAATTTAGACCCAGAATCTTAGAGTTTGTTGAGCATGTTATGTTCGGAAGCAACATTGCACTACTTCTTTAGATGGCAACTCCTTCAGAGCTTCTAAGGTAATACAACTAGTATATGTTGATGCTTGTGGACCTATGGCTACTCCCTCTATGTTACTAGGTCCGGGTATTTTTTAATTTTTGTTCATGATTTCAGTCGTAAAATGTGGGTGTATTTCCTTCATCAAAAATCAGAGGTGTTTATTGTATTCAAAAAGTTCCAAGCATTTGTAGAAAGAGTCTCGTCAACATATTATTACTCTTAGAATTGACAATGGGGGAGAGTTATATTCCTCTGCCCTCTTCCATTTTTACAATCAACATGGCATAAAACACCAAAAAACAACACCCTATAGCCCTTAGTAAAATGGTGCCGTTGAGAGCCAAAACTGCACAACCACCAAACTGGCTGAGTATACGCTTGAACACAAGAAGGTTCCAAAGAAATTTTGGCCTGAAGCTATCCACGTTATCGTCGATCTTCTAAACCACTCTCCTACAAGGGTTATTGTCAAGAAACTGACTCTGAAAGAGGCCTAGTCAAATCGTAAGCCCAGAATCACACATCTCAAAGTTTTTGGCTCCAATACATTTTGTTGGATCCCTAATGCTAAACGCACCAAGTTAGAAGCCAAGAGCCAAAAACTAATGCTAATCAGCTACAATGATAATCATAAAGCCTACCGCCCGATTGACATCGAGACTAATTGTTTCATCTTCAATCGTGATGTGGTCTTTGATAAGGAACAACAGCCATTTCAGCTCTCTCCTCCAATTGTGAATTCATAGGATCAGTCTCTCCAAGCTCAAGACTTGGATTTTCATCTCCCATTAGGTCCACTTGATGGGAGGGCTTTTGCTGAGGAGGTTCCAATTGTTCATGTTCCTACCTCTCAACCAGTTCCTTCTTCTACAGGCTAACACAAGCATGCAGCCACACCACTTGATTATGCTCACAATTCATTTGATTTTCTCTTCGATGATTATGATCCCATTGCACCTCTTACTTCTAAAGTTAGAACTCCTACTCTCCAACTTAAATAGTGGGCTAAGACAATTGGCAATCTTCATGATGATGAGTTCAATAAGGGTAAGATCAAACCCTCTAACTCTTGCTCTCATGACCAATCTTCACTGTGTATGGCCTCAAACATACACAAAGGAAAAATGCATACCTAAATGGAAGGAAGCTATAAGACTAAACATCATAGACTATTTAAATATATAGCACTTGAGTTCTATCAAAATCTTCCTATAGGGAAGAAACCTATTAGCTACAAATAGGTCCACAAAGTCAACTACAAAGCTGAGGGTGCTTTAGATAAGTACAAGCCTTGAATTGTTGCCAAAAGCTTCTTTTAGTGAGAAGGAATTAATTATGAAGAGACCTTTGGTTCCATAGCAAAGATGAGAACCATCAGATTAGTCCTCGCCATAGCAGCTCAGTGTGACTAGAAGGTCCATCAAATAGACGTGAAGAGAGCTTTCCTGAATAATGAGTTTCAGGAAGAAGTGTATGTGGCATAACCTCCTAAGTTCAAGGTTGTCAACAAAGAACACCAAGTACTCAAACTAGCAAAAGCACTCTAAGGCCTCAAACAGGCTCCTTCAACATGGTACATGAAAATCAATAAGTACCTCATAGATCAGGGTTTCTAGAGTAGTCCTTGCTCAAATCTGTATGTCAAAACTATTGGCAGTAATATCAACATTACGGTTATATATGTTGATGATTTGATTATCACTGGCAATTCTAAATCGTTGATTCGGGGAATCAAACAAAATATTTGTTAGTCTTTTGACATGAGCAACCTTGGACTTCTCCACTACTACCTAGGCATCAAGGTTTGGCAGCAGTCAAATGGCAACTGCATCTCATAGTCTAAGTACGCAAGGGCTTTGTTGGACAAATTCAGAATGAAGGATTTTATACTTGCATCTACACCTATGAAAGTTGGTCTTCATTTATTAGCTAAATCTGGTTCTCCTATTGAGAACAAATCCTCATTCAGTCAACTAGTGGACAGTTCGATCTATCTCATTTGTACTAGACCATATCTTATCTTTAGAGTGAGTCACATATCTCACTTCATGATAGCTCCCATTTCATATCACCAGGTTGCAATGAAGCACATTGTGCAATACGTCAAGGGAACTTTTAACTTTGTTATCTTCTATCGACGAACCAAAGATGCCCAACTCATCAATTACACAAACCCGAGCAGGGGAGGTTCTATTGATGATAAAAAGTCCACTTCTGTGTATGTCTTAAGTTTGAGCACAAGTGCGATTACTTGGACTAGTAAGAAGCAGCAAGTTGTATCTCTTTCTTAAACAAAAGTTGAATATTGAGGAATAGTCAAAGCAGGTTGTGAGGCAGTTTGACTTCGCCGGGTGCTTTTTGAAATCTGTCTCATATAGGCCCTTCACCCCTCTTTTGCAATAATCAAGGGGTCCTCAAACTTGTCAAAAATCCAATCTTCAATGAGTGCACTAATCATATTAACATTCATTGTCATTTTTATGTTGGCTAGTTGATGGATCTGTGGATTTGCAATTTGTTTCTTGAACTAACCAGACTATTGATATCCTCACCAATTCCTACTTCTAGATAAGTTTGTCAAATTCAAGGGGCAACTTAGTATCGTTGATAAGTTGACCAATACAGGAGGTGAAATAATATCTCCTAAGTTAGATTTTTTTTCTATTTTAATGGTCACTCCTTAAATATTGTAAATATATTGTATAATATATTCTTTTTATTATTTCGATGTCTATTTTTAGAAACATCTTGTTTGCAATCTCTATAAGAACAATTCATTCATAGTAAAAAAAAATCTCACTACTTAAGCAACTGTAATGGAACTTGAAGAAAATGCCATTAAAGACCAATAAATGTTGTTGAAACTTGCTTTAATATCATTTTTGGTGTTTTGAAAATGAAACCTTGGTTCTAGCATATAGATGGCATGTTTTCTGACCTTCCCTTATGTTTTCATGCTACTTTCTAACATCTAACCCCTCTAAGGAGTACCCAGAACATTTTTAGGTAGTTTATCTTGTATTTTCAATTTGGCATCTTGACACAAAAATCTTCTTGTCAATGCTCAATCACTTAAATCACTTTTTAACATGCTTTTTATTAGACAATTTGATGTTTGGAGGTGTGGATGTGCAACAAAGTATACTCACATTATGTCTGATTTTCAGTTGAGATTTATGGCACAAGGATAGGGGGTGCACCCAAGGCATAAGATGCACCTCTTCTTCCATTCATCACAAACTTAACATAAGGGCAACATGAGCACACTTGGGCAACTTAGAGCACTTCTTTTTTTATTTCAACTTGACAAGTTAACTTGAAGAGGTCTATGGGTGCATTCACTGTCCTCGGATTACTTTTTGGTTATGCCTTCACTTTGAACTTTGACATTCAAGTCTTCATGGACACCCCTAGCAACTTCAGTATCAAAAATTTGATTTTTCATTAATTTGATAGAGTTAAATTACTTATGTGACAAAGTGCACTTCTGTTCTAATGTTTCATTGTCATTTGTCAATTAAGTGAAAAAGTGTTTTTGAATCATTTAAATGATATATTTCTCTTTGACATGGAAAGCCATGTGCCTTGCAACATAACACTAGATCCCTAAAACCATGTCCAGGCTTCTTGGGGACATTTTATAGTGATTTTGGCCCTCTACATTCTCTGCCTCTGTAAAATTCTGGACTACCTGAATGCCTTTTCGTAAACTTGAAATTGCCATCAAATACGTTCTTTTTGCCACAATATGCCTCAAAAGCTCTATTATTCATTTGCGTACCTCTACACTTCACTACCTCTCCCTATATCTCAGCTGGTAAGATCACCTCATCTATTGTACATGAAAAGCCTTCTTCTATAAATCCAGCAAAGATGATAGCTAGAGTGACCATAATCAAATTGACAACCATAAAAACAAGGACTTGGATTTAATATACAAAAGAGAAACAAGTTTTACACTTAATATTTGACTCAATACAAACAAACTTCTCTGTGTACAATATTATGTTGGTTACAGTGCAATTACATAGATGCCATACAGGTTTATAAAATCTCATTTCAATGACAATGTCTTGTTCAGCTCTTAAGATTGATTTCATTGGCATCAACCAAGAAGTAAGGAAAATTCTGTAACCTAACAAACAGAAACCATAATTTGGGAACTAACCAGCTTCAAGCCATCACCAATAGTTAATATTGGATTCAAAGTGTCTAAGCCCTGCACTCACAGAAAAAAGGCAACAATCAAAAAAAGCATCCATGAAAACATCTCTATCAGGTCAGCTGAAATCAAAACAAAATGCTTATGACATGAACTTGAGGAATGAAACACAAGAAAATCAACCTGGATAAAGCCACTCCTATACTCTGATGAACTTGGGTTTATTGTGAGGGAACTAATGTTTTACCATGCACATGATTTTAAAGCAGTAGAAAATAAGCAGCAGAAAAAGCAAGTTTTGTCAATGTAGAATCTAGATATATTATTTGATACAGTTTGCAAAAACAATTACAAAGCATGGCACATCGTCCTCCTTTTATCATTAAGGTAGAATTTGGAAACCATAAGTCTGGAGTGAAAAAACTTTGGAAGCCATCAGGTAGAAGTATTGACTTACAGAGAGGGTGTATGGAGTATTAGGAGGAAAATCAGCTAGTGAAAAATCTGGGCCAAGATCCAATAACACATATTCTTCTTCCTCTTCAATCTGCATCACCACCAACATCATTCCCCACAATTCCATAGATGTTAGGCATTGTTATTGTCATTCATCTTTGGCAAGAGAAGCCATCAATAGAATGCAATTGATGGAGAAGAAAGTGATCATTACCAGCATCGATTCTGTTGGATGAGCCATCAACCAGCCACAAAACCATCAACACTTGGACTGATTTAAAAACAAAATCCTCTGCAATTTAAACAGATTTTGAAATGGTATTATCAATTACAGCATTCTCTACATTCAAAGTGCAATTAAATTCAGAATACAAATACATCCAACAAAGAGTCCTTCGACAATTAAATTCAATATACAACTGCAACCAGCAAAGGATCCTTTGACAATTAACGATATTCCATTAATATTTTAAAATATAAGATACCAATTATTACCACATGCATGTAAAATAAGGTCACGAAACGCTTTAAAAAAATATCTTTACAGAGATGAAAACAAAGAGTACTTTAAATCCTGACCTGTTAAGCAAAGATTAAAGAAGAATTTCATGCAAAAACCTAATTGAATTTGTGTATAGGTCTTTGTACAATGCAGCATATTATCCCTCTGTGGGAAGGGAAATAAATTTAAACCTATAGGTAAAAACATTTAAAGCAGAATATAATACATAATCTAAGGCATAAGCAACAGATAAATTGGAGCTGGAACCATTTGGGTTTGTGTATATATATTGCAATCAATAACAAGAACCACTTAGTGGCGAATACTTGCCTTTTTCATATGATGATCAAAGTAGAGTAGCACAGTAATGTTCAATTTAGTTAAGATTTATGATGTTAATAAGTATTAAATGTTTTAATTTGTATTTATTAACTTAATATGAATTTGTAATTAGTTTTCAGTAAATGAAAATAGCATCCAAGCAGATAGCCCACCAAGAGCCAAGCATAACAAAACCAAGAATTTATATCATAATCTCAAAGTCTTCTAAATTATAAAATATTAGTCTTAAAAAGTTAATAATCATCAAGGAATGTAATACTGTCAGCAGAATTATATTAAAAAATAGTAAAATTAAAAGGAACCCAAAGACAACTTGGAGACGAGAATAAAGTAGCACTCTTTTCACATCATAATCAGCAGCAAAATTCTTCTAAATGTTGGATAAGGTGTCAAATAGACTGTAAATATACACAACTTTTTGTTGGCTAGGAAAATTTGTATGTCACTAAGACTATAACTTACAAAATAGGAACTTTAGGCAATGAAGTACTGAGATAAGTATCCCCTCTCAGCAATAGAGGAGGTTCCCTTCTTACCGTAGGTGGCTACAACAGTAACCTAACTACAATTGACAAATGGGAAGTTTTTTTAATCAACTTCTCTTTTTTCAGAAATGATTTTATGATAACAACTGCTACTTGCAAATTATCAAAAGGTACCTATTGCTACGACAATACCGGTGGCTTAGTAGCTGACGTAGGAACAGCTCTTAAGATAGCAGTTATAACTATATTTGGTTGATTGATAATAAGAACCCAAAGTCTCTTATGATCAATCTTTTTTGAAGAGTAAAGTGAATAGCTAACAAGGCACAAAGTCTCTTGCCAACTATCTAGATTGAAATAATATACTAGAAATTGAAGCACAAAGTCTTTAGTCCCAAGTACTTGTTGCCAGTGTCAGACTATAACAATTATGTTTCCAGAAGCTCAAAGTCTTCAAGAAACTAAATCAAACGCTCTGATGCTTTACAAAGATAGATTATAAACTGAACAAAAGACAAACTGATCAAGGCAATTTAAGTAAACAAAGATCAACTTCAAGCTTCATAACACGAAGTTTGAGAAAACCTACTTTATTCAATTCAGAAACTTTTGTATCCAGAAACAAAATGCTTTCAAGTTACAAGCACTTTAGCATAGCCTTCTTGTATAAAGCAAATGATGAATATTTACAATGAGTTCTCTCCTTTATATAGGAAAAGAAGAGAGACAAAAGTGAAGAGGAAAGAAGAAACCCTTAACCACCTTGACTTATTCTACTAACAAACTCCTAACTAACTTTGACTTATTCTAAGTTGCACACTTAATGTTGTTGCAACTTGATTACATGAAGCGTGTATAGGTGCATGTTTCCTGTATTTAAAAATATAGAGCCTCTATATATAATCTGTCAAAACTATTTCTATTTCTACAAGGCATAGGAAAGAAGTGTCATAGGCACTTAGAAAGATCTTCACAGCTTATCCATGAACTTGTCAAAATTGTGTAACAATTCTTGTCGAATTGGTTCTCTTGTGTTTCGTGAAACATCTAGTAACTTACAGATAACATTTGCATTTTCAGCAATAACATTGCTACATTCTTTTATCTTATTTTGAAGATCACGAAGTGAGAATCAGTAACTTGTAAGAGTACCAATCTCTACAAAATCAAAGTCTTCCGCCCCAAGTTGTAGGCTAATAGCCCTCGAACTCTGTTATGAGAACTCCCTTATCAACGAGTTCTCCATTTTAAGTGATTATTGCACCTACCAGCTGCTAAAACCATTGGTGATTGCGTGTTCTTGGTCTTGTAAACATTTTACTGCTGCTTTGCCTACAACCACTAGGCTTTGCAACACCTTTTCCCTATCGTCCATTAAATGCAAGGTATTGTAGCACATCTCTACTAAAGAGAAAATACCATAATAACGCAAAACATCTAAGTCAACTTCACTCGTAGTCTTCCACACATTCAAGTCCACATCAAGAGATTTAAGTTGTTGGTATACTAAACCAGGAAGTTCCTTCAACCTGGCTAAAATATGTCTCTCATGTCTCAATATCCTGAAGCTATCCCTGATCACATCCACCCCTTGGGACAATAGACGGTCACACCGGTTGTCCATGGCTTTGGGTTTCTTTGCAATTTGCACTACATGTTCCAAAGATTCAACTGTCAAAGAAGAGGCCTTCATTTTCTCAATAATGTCCTCGAGTCTGGCATTCTCCTCCTTAAATGTATTCTTCCTTTCCCACAACATATCATTCTTTTGTGTGAGCATGTTGAGAGCCTCATGTGCATCTTGCAAACTAGCCAAGCAAGAATGTTTGCTAAGTTAAATTGCGGTGAACTTGTAATCAGTGGTTTGCATTAGCCCTATTGGCTTTTCGACAAGAGGCTCAACAACTTCTACATATTTAGTATTTTCAGCACCACCACAATTCTTAATACTACATTAGCCTTCTTGGTTTTGGGAACCTTGGCCTTTGCAACCATGTTGGAATTTTGTTCTTAGAAGCTCTTCCTTCTTCCTCTTTGAGAAATTGCATTGAGTTGAGGAGCAAGAGAAAAGCAAAAGGATCCCATGACAACAGTGGTAACCAAAACAGACACTAGATTAGCCTGTGCAATTGTAGCTACATTTGGTGGGGGCTCAAACATAATCGCCACTATAGCTTGGCTGCTATGTGCGACTTCAACCTTGAATTGCTCGAATTGTGGCGATGAAGTATATGTCAATGCCATGGATGAGACCACAACATTTGGGATAAGCATGGTATAAGCATCGACCACACTCTCAAAGCTGCAATATTGCTCTACTGGCAAGACCATAGGAGCAATCGAAGAGATAGGCATAGCCAATGTGATCGGAGTTGGATCCTCATGGATTGGTGCCTGCTCAAAAGGAAGAGTGTCCATAGCAACATGCAAGAATGAATCTGTTGACTCATCTAAGGCTAGCTCAAGATCAAAAAAGGTAGTTGATATGAAGAATTCTGGAGGAGGCATCCTTGGAGAGCACTTTCTTGGCAGAGGAAGCTCATCGTTGCTAAGAACAATGTGAATCTTCTGAGGTTCAGCAGATTTTACCTCAAGCACACGTCCCTTGCCTTTGTCGCACTTGATGGTGATCTTTGGAATGGCTATCGTTGAAGCCTCTATGTCATCCTTTTGCTTACCTCTCATTTTAACCCTTAGACTGATTGGACCAGTAGGATCAATATCTTTTTCGCACTTCACCTTTATGGTCTTCAATCCTCTTTTCTTCAGCCAAATATCTTTTTAGCGAGAATAGGTTGAAAATTATTTGAAATGGAGATGCTCTCCTTGGATGAATAAGATGGAGACGGGATAGGAAGCCTATCAAGGTGATGCTCAGTGTATTTTGGATCCAAGGCTTGATCATCATCTTCAACCCCAGTAGGTATCACTACAAGATTAAAGTCCACAATTTCCTTAACGGTCAACTGGCAGTAATCCATCTGGCAAATATCAATCTCCATGTGCAAATCAACCCAAAGGTCTTAAAGGCGATGAACATGAATGTAAGATTTTCTGATTTTATCATTCATGCCTCACTAGTCAAAGCAAGCATGCACCATGAACTTCTTCAAAGTGATCTTTTATAATCAAACTCCATGTTCTTGGCCTTTAGCACTGTGTCCAATGAATAAACACCAATCTTTAAAGGATTTCTTTGATGAAGCCTAGACTATGCAAAGAAGACTAATATGATTGCACTGCCATTAACCGCCTTGCTAATTCCATAAGAATGATCTTCTCGGTAGGATACATTGGAAGAGTATATGGCTCGTCCCTAAAATAACCAACTCTCATGTAGATAAAGTTTGGAAACTAAAGGAACAAATACCATATTCATTCACTTTTGCCCATGCTTCATCAGTCACCCGCTTCTTTGGCGGTTCCTTGTTGAATAAGCACATATAGTGCCCAAAGAAGGCATCCTGCACCCTCTTGTAGTGCATGCGACTGGATCTCAAGGTGAGCCGGTCAAAGTAATCCCATACTAGCACTATCATGCAATCACCCCTAGTAGATAGGCCTAAGAATGAATCCAAGGAAGCAGTGATGCATAGCAGATAAGCATTCATATAGAAAGTCCCACTTGAAGAGAGTTGGGACAATTGCTCCAATAACATATCAATTATCATCTCTTCCCAAAAGATTTTTTTTTTTTGAACGAATGATTAGAGAGATATACTTGTACATCTACAATGCAAAGACATTGGATTCTTTAAGACCAATGATATGACTAAGCAAAGAGATGAGATCATTCATTCCTTCTTTGAAGTCGAAAGGGTGCACACCCTTAGGCCATCTAACAAGATTTGGCTTCTTGTTTATTAACTGCATTTATCCATATCATTGTTCCATCTCTCCAAGGCCTTTTGTTTAGTGATGTTAGTCACTATCGGAGTAGGTGTAACTTGGCAGATTCAGTCAAGAGTTTCTAGATCCATCTTGATCTCTAATTGTTCTTGATGGAACATCCTGATTCTTGGCACAAGCAAATATGAAATCGGGCTCATGAGCAGCCAAAGGGAACGTGGAAACTAGATGAATGCCACTTTGTCTGATATACAACATGTCACTTGTCAATGCATCATCTACTCTCTTTAGGAAATCCTCGATATCCAAGTGTTAGATATCGGTGTCCTTGATGCCTTCACAATAAGAAGTGACTTGATAAAGAGGAATGGAGTTATGATATTGATCATACTTGTACTTCATTTTCTATCTATCCTTATCTTTACCTAGAGTGAAGTCTTCTATCATGACAAGTGTGTATGCACAACTAACTGTGACATGGAAATTCCACAATATAAGTACATCTTTAAGAGGGAGATCCATGATGGAATTTTGAGCATTCAAGCTTAGAATTTGGGACTTCTGCATTAAAGGTATAGTTGCAAGCTATTCAGACAGCAAATTTATGCAAAAAATTGAACTCAAAAACATGCATTCTTATGATACAATACCCAAAAATAGGTTTTTTGAATGTGAAAGCTATTAAAATAATAGATAGTTTCTATATCTATTTAAGTGTTATCTATTGTACTCTATTGTATATATTAGAATCTTTCTAATATTTAGTTAGTTGTTAGTTATCTGTTAGCTAGAAAAAAATGTTTCTATTCTTGACGACTATTTCCTAAGGAAACATTGTCTATTCTTTTGTATATATTGATGATTTGATCTATATGATAATATCAATCAAATTTTTTACCAATTACCTCTTGAAATATGGTATCAGAGCATAAACTTTAAAAAATTTCGAAAATCATATAATTTCCCACAGAATTTATCCGAGCAAATTTTTCAAAATTGTTTTCTACAAATCAATCTGGAAGATTTATCTGTAAATTTGTCATTTTTCCTACAAATATTTTAGTTTGTTTTAAACTAGTTAGGGTTTTTTTGAAAACCCTAATTTTCTATATTGGTTCCGAAATGTTTTTGCCAATAAGTGTTGGTTTTCCAAGAGCTCAACTGGGTTGTCATGTGTTTTTTTGGGTGCCTTGATTTTCGAGCAATGGATTTGAAATTCAACAGTAGATTCCTTCTCGATTATTTGAGCTCTTTTTCGGATACCTCTTATTTTTTTTGGGTTTTCCGACATTTTGCCTCTAAGTACATGTCTTTATAGATTTTCACTGAAAAGTTTTCACTAAAAAACGTACCATGGCATCACTAACAAATATTCTACTCAAGGGAAATCAGAAACTCAATGGTCAGATTTATGGCACTTTGAAGCAGTGGATGCTAACCATCTTCAAATATCGCGACAACGATCATGTTGGTTTTGGGTACTATAACTCGTCCCATTCAAGCTTGTCCTGATCAGACTGCTTATGATTAGCGTAATCGTGAGCCAATGATGCTTCTCAAATTATCAGTAGCTAATGAACAGCTCCCTTAAATTCCATCTGGCAAAACAGTTGCTGAGATATGGGAGCACCTAAAGAAACTACATGAGACTTTCGATAAAAGAAGAGCTTTCTTTCTCAAGAACGTTGTTTTTTATTGACATGGATGAGCGAAAATCACTCCAGGAACACCTTAATAGGATTCAAGAAATTTGTGATCAGTTGTTTGCCATTAGACACAAGACGAAAAGAACATTATGGTAATCACTCTCAAAAGTTTATCCAAGTCCTACAAGCATTTTATCGAGACTCTCAACATTACTTCTATTGATGTTGACCTCAAGTTCACAAATCTCTACACGCTTTTGCTTCAGCAGAATCGATGAAAACAATAGTTCAGTAGCAGTTCTAGCTTCACCTCCACATAGCAAACTTTTGTTGCTAAATCCTTTAAGGGAAAGTCTCCTTCACAGCAATCTTTTCAACAAAAGTCCTTTGCTCCAACATCATAAAGCTTCACAAAAAAGAACATTCAGTGCAACTACTGCCACAAGTATGGTCACATGAAGGCTAAATGTCGAAAATGCTCGGCTTCCTTTTCTACGCAATCCCGTTCGCAGCCCAAAGCAAACAGTGCATAGCACACTGAGCAGAAAAAATCTATCGTTTACGCCTTCATGGCTATAAGACCTACAGATCATGCCAAGTCGTCTACCTAGTACATTGATTCAGGGGCCTCTCGTCATTTCACCCACCGCAAAGAATGGTTCACCGATTACCAACCTTATTCAGATTCAATTATTTTTGGTGGAGGGGAAGAGAACATTGTTGTTGGCAAAGGCAACATTTAGATTCATTCTGCTGGGAGGAATCTCATTTTCCTCGATGTGTACTACATTCGAGGGATGGAACTAAATCTACTCTTAGTCAATTGTTGTGACACTCTCAACAGTTAGGTGTCACCTTCAGTTCACATCAACACACCATCGCTGATATGGAGTCTCAATTTGTTCTTGCAGTTGGCCTTGAGGATCATGGTCTTTTCTAACCTATTGATTCTACTGATTCTCAAGACTTAGCTATGGCTTGGCGGTCTTCTAACAATTCACTTTGGCATCAATATGGCACTTAAATGTACATTATCTTTCTCAACTTGCTTAGGAAGAGCTTGTCCTCAGATTGCTAGAGATTCAGACTCAGCACCATGGACCTTGTGATGCATGTCAAGCTGGGAAGCAACATCACACACCTTTCAAAAGTGGCGATTTATGGCAGGCTTCTTAGGTACTTCAGTTTGTTCATGGTGATCTCTACGGCCCTATGGCCACTCCTCCTGTTCTTGGGTCCAAGTATTTTCTGGTGTTTCTTGATGATCTCAGTAGAAAGACATACGTCTAGTTTCTTAAAAACAAATCAGAAGCGTTTACTATATTTCAGATGTTTAAACCTCTTGTTGAAAAAAGAGTCTAGGAAATCTATTAATTCTCTTAGGATAGATAATGGAGGGAGATTTTGCTCTAAAGAATTCTTTAGCTTCCATGACATTCATGGCATCAAGAGTCAGCTACAGAATAGTGTAGTTGAACGTGAACAAAACAATCACCAAGATGGCTAGATACATGCTCAACTACAAATATGTTCCAAAGAAGTTTTGGGTAGAAGTAGTTCACACCATGGTCTACCTTTCGAACTAGTCACCCACTGTAGCGGTCACAGGCAAGACTTTGGAAGAGGATTGGTCACGTCACAAGCCAAAAATCTATTAAATCTGTAACTTATAATCTTACTATTCTGATTACAAATCGGTCTAATCTGTTCTTACATGACTTAGAGTAATCCAAATACCTTTATATTATCCTCTTAGGGATATCGACATCTACACTTAGGATTAGTTTAGAGTTAACTAAACTCAATTTTTGTTAAGTTAATTTTAAACTTATTATTCCTTGGAAAAGTTGCCGACTTCTAGGATTGATTAAAGATTGTTTTGGAAGGGACATGTCCCTAGGTCTCTCTATTTAGTATGGGTATGGTTGAAGTCTAAGTGCACACAAAATACAAAATAGTCTGCTCCTTAGTCAATACTGCCCACCTACGATTTGCAAATTTAAAAGACAGAATTCTGAATTAGATTTCTAATTCAATTGAAGGCAATACTTTGACATTATACACATTGAGTCACAAGGAGAGAAAGAAGATCAAATCTAGTCTATATTCAATCATAGAATTTGTAGAAACTTTACATGGTATCAGAGTTCTAGTAGTTGAACCTAAGCTTTGCGAAATTCAGTAATCAGACTTTATATATATCTAGCAACTATCTCCTATCTTCAATGGCATACACAATCAGACCCAAGGACAGGTTTGATGGGAAAGAACACTTTGATGCCTGGAAATTCAAAATCATGATGATTCTTGAAGAAAATGAAGTAAAACAATTTGTTGATAAAGCATCCAAACAACCTCCAGTTGAACCTCATAAATCCATCTCGAGCAAAGGGAAAGTCATTCGAATCATATTAGATGGAGTAAAAAATGATATCGTACCCATGCTTACAAAACATCAAACAGCATTTGATATGATGAATGCATTACTAAATGCATATGAGGTCAACAATGCAACTAAAGTTCTCGCACTAAAAAGGCAATTAAATCACATACAAATAAAGAAAGGAGAATCAATGAATTCTTACTTTCTAAGAGTTGTCAGCATTAGAGATGAACTGTCAAGTATAGGAACCATTATTAGTGACACAGAATTAACTCTAATGGCTATAGATGGATTACCAGATTCATGGGAAACTTTTTCACAAGAAATAAGTGTCAAAGATAAACTTCCTGACTTCAACAAACTTAAGGGGGATTATCTTCAAGAAGAATCCAAAAAATTTAAAAAGGGAAACTGAAAATAGAAGATGAAGAACTTCATGTTCTTAATACAAACTCCTATGAGGGCAAGAAGAAGCATTTCAAGAAGAAAAAGGGAAATCAAAAGAATAGCAAACCCAAGAAAGATCTATCCAAAATAAAGTGTTTCAAATGTGAAAAGTTTGGACACTACAAATCTAATTGTCCTATGAATTCTAAACAACAGGTAAACTATACAAATGTTACTAAGGAAGAAGATACCTATGATCCTGAGAATTGTGTAATGTATTCTACACTATCAAATGAAATCTCAAGTAAAGCATGGGTAATTGATAGTGGGTCTTCTAGACATATAACAAGATACAAAGAAGCACTAGACTCTATTTCAGAAAAGGTTAATGGCGAAGTTACCATTGGTGATAATTCAGCATATTCCGTCGAAAGAATTGGAAACTACACCTTAAAACTAAAATCAGGAAATTCTCTTCTTCTCAAAGGTGTACTCTACGTACCAGAAATAAAAAGAAATCTAATCTCAATAATGGCACTTGAAGATGATGGGCATAACGTTGCATTCGTGGACGGTAAAGTAATAACCTAGGCAAAGAACTCCTCTATTAAGAAAGCTAAGTTGATTGGTCAGAGAAAAGGATATTTGTATGAATTAAATTATGAATCTAGACAACCTATTCAAGACTTAATTCATGAAGCTGTAGACATAAATGAAATATGGCATAAAAGATTAGGACATCTAAATTTCAAAACCTTACCACCTATGGAGAAGATGGTTACTGGTTTACCTAAACTTAATAAAGACCACTCAAGCATATGCAAAAGGTGTGCACTAGGTAAAAACAACAAAAGTCCATTTCATGATAGCACTAGAAAAACAAATAATTTTTGGAATTAATTCATTCAAATTTATGTGGATCTATGTCTGCTCCTCTTGGAGGATTCTGCTACTATATTTTGTTCATAGATGACTTCTCTAGGAAAACATGGACTTACTTCTTCAAGTGCAAAGAATCAGAAGAAATCCTAAAGGGTTTTAAAAGATTCAAAACATTAACTGAAAATTTATCAAGACATAAAATTAAAACTTTTAGAACTGATAATGGAGGAGAATACACCTCAAATTTGTTTAAAAGGTTTTGTAAAGAAACAGGAATTCAAAGGGAGTACACCATTCCTTATAATCCAGAACAAAATGGGGTAGTAGAAAGAAAGAATAAAACGATTATAGAAGCTGCTAGAGCTATGATATTTGATCAAAATCTACAATATTATCTCTAGGCAGAAGGTCTTGTACTGCTGTCTATATTCAAAACAGAAACCCTCACTCTTACCTTAGAGATAAAACTCCTAAAGAAGTATTTACTAAGGTTAAACCCAATATAAGTCACCTTAAGATTTTTTAGTGCCCCATATATATCCATGTTCCAAAAGAAAAGAGAACCATGTTTGAACCTTTTGGGAGAAAAGGTATTTTTGTAGGGTATAGTGACACATCCAAGGCATATAGGATTTTCATACCTAGACAGAAAAGTATTGAACTTAGTAGGGATGTAATTTTTGAAAAAGATCTAGCATTCAAAAGAGCCCTAAGTTCTAAAGAACCTTCTTACCTAGTTCTGAAAGAAATAGTGAATCTGAGTCCCCGAGGGAGAACATAGAAGAAATTCAAGATGAAATGGTAATTTTGATACTGTATGTTGATGATTTACTAATAACAGGTGATGATCATCTTATAGATCAATGCAAGAAAGATCTAATTAGAGAATTTGAGATGAAAGACTTGGGACTCCTTCATTACTTCGTAGGACTGAAAGTATGGCAGAATTCTGACAGTATCATACTTAATCAAGGGAAGTATACAACAGACATTTCGAAGAGATTTGGAATGTGGAATTGCAAGTCAATGTCTTCTCCAATGGAGACTCATCTACATAAACTTAAAGAAGCAGCAACAGAATCACCTTCCATAGATTCTACTCTCTATAGACAAATTATTGGGTCCCTTATGTACTTAGTACATACAAGACTTGATATTTGCTATGTTGTTAATGCCTTATGCTAGTTTATGTGTGAGCCAAAGGAAATTCACCTAGTTGCAGTTAAACACATTATGAGATACAAGACACTCTTAATTTTGGACTCAATAATGAGAAGGTTGACCTAGATTTACATGGATTCACTAACTCAGATTGGGGTGGAAGTGTTAAAGACAAGAAAAGTACTTCAGGATGTTGTTTCAGTTTAGGATCAGCAATGATATCTTGGATATGCAGAAAGCAGTCTTTAGTAGCTCAAAGCTCCACAGGAGCCGAATACATTGTAGCAGCAATGGCCTCTCGAGAAGCAATTCGGCTAAGGAAGTTACCTGTGGGATTATTTGGGCAAGCCATGAATCCTACGATTATTCATTGTGATAATCAGAGTTCCATCAAGCTTTTGGTGAATCAAGTTTTTCATGATAGGTCCAAGCATATTGAAATTCCTTACCTTTATGTAAGAGATATGGTAGACAGGAATTCTGTAAAATTAGAATACATTTGCAGTGCAGATCAAACAGCAGACATATTCACCAAACCTCTATCTAGAGTAAAGATAGACCACTTCAAGAGAAGACTTGGTATGGTTGAATTGTAATCCATTTGTATTCTTTAAATTATTAATAAAATAATTTTATTTGTCAAGCTATTGACTGTTATGGGCTCCACCATTTGTATTCATTATTTAAGAGGTGACAATCTCTGAGACAATGAACACTTGTATAAAAGACATTATGAGAGATGACGATCTCTTAGATAATGTGCCAAACAGTAGAGTTCTACTGTAAGATCTAGATGAGTTCAAGATCATATTGTGATATAGACATTGTTATGCCTATAAGTCACAATTTGGATAAAGGAAGAATTTTATTATTCTTTGGAGTTTAGCCTGTGTTTTGGTAGATCTTAACTTAGGATCATGTTGTGATATAGGAATACCAGTATATATGAATCACAACTTGGACAAATGAAGAACTTAATTATTCTTCAGATTTATCCTATATATTGTATTCTTTGCAATACTATTATCACTAGTAGCAGTGATTTGTCATATCAACAGGTTTAATAATATGACATTGTATCATGTGTTCTATGGTACCACATGCTAAGAAGATTCAGATAGATATAAAGTATCAATTCTTGCTTGTTCATCTTTATTGATGTTGCTAGATATGATATCTCTCAGTATGATTATCAAGTTAAGAGGGAGTGTTAAATCTAGAACTTATAATCTTATTGGTCTGATTACAGATCGGTCTGATCTCTTCTTACATGACTTAAGAGTAATCCAAATACCTTTATATTATCCTCTTAGGGATATCAGTGTCTACACTTAGGATTAGTTTAGAGTTAACTAAACTAAGTTTTGTTAAGTTAATTTTAATCTTATTATTCCTTGGAAAAGACGCTGACTTCTAGGATTGAAGATTTGTTTTGGAAGGGACATGTCCCTTGAAAGGACATGTCGTTAGGTCTCTCTATTTAGTATGGGTATGGTTGAAGTCTAAGTGCACACAAAATACAAAATAGTCAATACTGCCCACCTACAATTTGCAGAATTAAAAGACAGAATTCTGAATTATATTTCTAATTCAATTGAAGGCAATACTTTGAAGTTATACACAGCAAGTCACAAGGAAATAAAGAAGATCAAATCTAGTCTATATTCAGTCATAGAATTTGCAGAAACTTTACAGAATCAATCACCTAAAGGTTTTTATCTCTCTTGCTTATGTTTATATCCCTAATGTGTCATGCACCAAGTTGGATGTCAAGAGTCAGAAACTCATGCTTGTTGGCTACAATAGTTTTTACAAAGCGATAAGTCTTTACAAAGCCTACCGCTTGATTGACACTGAGACATCTCGTCTCCTGTTCAATCGTGATGTTGCATTTGATGAGCAGCAAGGGTCATTCATGCCTATTTCTCTTCTTCCTGATCAAGCAGATCAGCCTATGAAGGCTTATAATTTAGGAGTTTGGCTTCCATTAGGTCCCCATGATATAATGGCTCTAGCAGCTCTAGTAGCTCCAATAATACCAGTGATTCCCATACATACCCCTTTGGCTTGTCTTGCAGGATTACCCAGAGATGCAGATGCTTCACCTAATTTTGATCCAAGTTTTTTTTATGAGGAACCTGATCATAAAGCACCTCGTGATACTAATGTTGGTTCTTCTCCTCTCTGGCCTAAGTGGTTGGCTGACACTTGTTGATCTTCGAGATGATGAGCTCATCGATGGGAGAACTGCTCAAAAAAAGTGCAAACATACAGAGGCAGTCAATTTTGCTCTCATGGCCAACATTCACAATGTTTGAAGCTCAGACATGCTCCAAGGCTAAAGGAATTCCAACATGAGAACATGCCATGAAAACTTAACACGAAAGCCTATTGAAGAATCACACACCTAGGTCTTTCTGATCTTACACTAGGGAAGAAACCCATTGGCTACAAATGGGTCTATTGGATAAAATACAAGTGTGATAGTACTTTGGATAAGTACAAAGCTCATTTAGTTGCAAAGGGCCTTTCTCAACATCAAGGTATTTATTACAAAGAGACCTTTGTTCCTACAACAAAGATGAGCATAATCAAATTAGTCCTAGCCATGGCAGCACGGTTTGGCTAGAAGGTCCATTAGATAGATGTCAAGAGTGCTTTCCTAAATGGTGATTTACAAGAAGAGGTCTACATGAGACAACCTCCTAGTTTCAAAGTTGTTGGTAAAGAACATCAAATTCTTAGATTGGTGAAAGCTCTCTATGGTTTGAAGTAGACCCCTACAACATGCTACATGAAAAGTGATAAGTACCTCAGTGATCAAGGCTTTCAGAGGAGTTCTTCAGACTCAAATTTGTACATCAAGACTATTGACAGTGAAATCATCCTTCTAGTCGTTTATGTGGATGATTTGATCATCATTGGCAGTTCAGCATCTTTGATTCAAGGAATCAAATAGAGTTTATGCACATCTTTTGATATGAATGACCTTGGGCTCATGCACTATCACCTATGTGTTGAGTTTTGGCAGTAGTTTTCAAGTATCTTCATTTCCCAGTCCAAATATGTCAGGGCTCTATTAGACAAATTTTATATGCAAGATTGGAAAAATGCATCTACAACTATGAAGCAAGGTTTGAAGCTATCAACCAAGTTTGATTCTCCTCCAATTGATGATACTAATACAGTCAACTAGTAGGCAACCTCATCTACCTCTCTGCTACTAGACCTGATATCAGCTTCACCGTAAGCTGCATCTCACGCTTTATGGCAGTACTCGAGGCTGATCATTGGATGGCAGCAAAGTGTGTACTTCGTTATGTGAAAGGCACTACTGATTATGGACCTCTTTACTCTCACAGACTTAATCCTAGACTCATTATGTTCACAGATTCAGATTGGGCAGCAGGTGTTGACAATAAAAAGTTAACTTCATATATGTGTTTAGTTTGGGTTCTAGTGTCGTCACATGGACCAATACGAAGCAGAAGGTAATTTCTCTCTCCTCTACAAAGGGACAGTTAAAGCAGGTTCTGAAGTTGCTTGGCTTTATCGGATGCTTGGGGATATGCAGATGTCACCAGTGGGCCCAACAACTTTTTTTATTAAAAATGAAGGCATTATCAAGTTAGCACGAAACTCAAACTTCTATGAGAGAACCAAGCATGTGGATGTTCATTGTCACTACATTCGGCAACTGATTGAAGATGGGACAATAGACTTGCAATATATTCCTACAGCAGATCAAACTATAGACATTCTCACCAAGCCACTTGGTCTAGATAAGTTTGTCAAATTCAACGGACAGCTTGATGTAATGGATAGATTAACCATTAAGGGAGGTATTACAATAATAGAATATTAGTTTCTATATCTATTTAATGATTATTTATTGTAATCCTTTGTAAATATTAGAATATTTCTAATATTTAGTTATGTTAGTTATCTATTAGCTAGAATAGAATGTTTCTATTCTTGACAACTATTTCCTAAGGAAACATCGTCTATTCTTTTGTATATATTGATCATTTGATCCCTATTAATATCAATCAAGTTTTTTACCAATTACTTCTCATAATAAAAGCATGTACGGACAGCAACAATGTTGTATGGAAAATGAATGGAAAGAGCACTTACTTATAGTGAGACTTTATGTTTTTTATCATAAGTAAACATGTAAGCACATGCAAGCAACCACCATCATCAGTTTTTTAGTCATGTGGCAGCAGTATGTAAGATTTGGACGGAATATAGGCGAGCATGAAAGTGGAATTTTTGGACACAAAAGCATGTAATAAATGAGCTCACTTTATGAGAGTATTTTAAGAATGGGGTTTTAATCCTAACCACATTCACAAGGAAGATGAAGTACTTGCACGTGCAATTTAGAGAATTTAGACAGACAATAGAAGGAGTGCATCATAGACATGCAAATCTGAAAATTGAAATGAAAAAACTTGCATAAACAAGAGAACAACTATATACAACAAAGCGCTATGACAATGGCAAAGATTCATACCTTTTTCCTCAAGAAGCAAGGGAATAAGTCTTTTAATCTTTTGCTAAAAAAACTGAAAATGAACCCAAAGAGACTTTCTCAAATTTAGAACGATTGCAAGATGGAGAGATAAATAGACTTCAAATCTTTGCAAAATTTGAGTCAAGATTCCTAGCTTACCAAGTGTAGGAAGTTAGAGATTAAAATTCCATCATTTTAGCGATTGTTTTGACCAAGCAATGTGCAATATGCAATGCATATTAAAAATGGCGTCCAAAGCATCATATGCAACTTGAAATGGACTATATGCAAGCCAAAAATGATAAACAACACTTTAGATATTACCTTGAGCCAAAGAGATGAAGATTTGAAGAATGAAAATGCTCAAACAAAACGCATTTTTGGGAAAAAAACGTGCCCTAGATGGGCTGTAGAATGAGCAAAGACCTCTTTAATCTGCACTTTTGAGTAGCTAAGAAGGATCCTTAGGTGATTTCATGCAAAAAAGACCCTAAAGAGAGCAAAATCTATCAAGTATTAACCAAGATATGAGTGATTCTTTGCCACAAATCCTGTTTTTCTCAAAAACACCCAAATTTGGTGGGTTTCTTCACGTCAAAATGTGTTTTGGTCTAAAGCATGTGCTTTTGAGTAGAAAGTCAACCTCTAGGCATTTACCTTCACACATGACTAATGAGTTCTTTTTGGAGTGAAAAGAACGTGTTTTAGAGACCAAGAAGCCCAATATATGCATTGATGTATCAAAAACATCTTATTGAAGAAGTAATTACGTATCTTTTGGGAGGACTAGCACATGCTTTTGATAATGCATGTGCTTTTGAGTTCAAATTCCCCACCTATATGCCTTTTAATACTAAAGTCAATAAATATTTTAATAAACTTTAAAAGTGCAATAACATATGGTTTTGGGTTCAAATTCTCCATTTAAGAGCACTTAAGTGAAGTAACATGTGATTGACTATAAAAAGTCTACTTCTATGCATTTAGGACTTATATTTATTAGGAGTGGGTTTTTAAGAAATGTTTTGCATGTTGATATATGCTTTGAGTGATAAAAACACCACCTGTATGCACTTCAAATGTTTCATGTAATTAAATTTAATAAATAACAATAGTTTTCAATAAAGTAACATGAAGATAGACTTCAAAATACTTATTTTCATAAAACATTAAAAACTATGGTCAAATCAAATTAGAATGAGCTAAAATTATAAAATGGATGTCAAAATTCCCTTTAAATATTACATATAATTTTATTTTGTACAATTGTCAATAAAAAGCCCACTTTTGGAGGTTTTCTAATTATGACATGTCGTCACCCTAAAAAACAAGACTCAAAACTATTTACAACAAAAACACTAGAGACGTGAAAGTTTACCAAAAATCAAACATTTGCAGCTAGAGAAGATAAACTCTTTCTTACAGAAATTTGGGGCTTAAACTTGACAAAAACCTTCAAAAGAAACGCACAAATGAAGTTACACAAAGCATAATTCAAGGATAATGAATTTTCTTAATGACGCTTTATCAAAACATTAAAACAAAGAGGGTAGTATACCTACAAATTCATGAGAAAATTGCACAGGGTTACAAAATTGAGGACAACACTTCTATCGAAAATTACATTATAGAATTGTAACAATAATACATCAGTTACAAAAAGAAAGATGTAAGATGCATATTGTTGATAGCCAATTCTCTGCATGTAGAAATTATGACTTATAATCAATATATCTCTTCATTTTACATTGTGGAGTTGTAGATGATAATAACAATTCAAAAGTCAAAAACTATAAACTTAATTCAAATATTTGACATACCATTATATATGATAGAATTCATGCTTATTAAGGTTTCCTTATAAGTACTCTGATCAAGTAGATTGTCATCTATTTCAACTCATATCATTAATTAACATAGAGATTAAAATTACTCAAATTTCCTTGTAAAAAATATAGTATTGGATGGCATATTAGGTCGTTCCCTAGATTCAAAAAGGATTATCCACATTCTCCTTGGTTATAACAACTCATGTCCCATGTCCTTGTTCATTGAATCTTGTCTTTTTGTTGAGGTTTACTTCATCATATGTTATCTTATTTATTTGCCCTCTTTTACATCGATGACCATGCTTCCAAGGTTCCTTACGTCTAAAACATAGGGGTTTTTGGACCAACTCCTCCATTTTTTGACATCTACAATCCTTGTCTCATGATTCCTTGCAATAATAACACGACTTATATTGATGATTCTTTTTCATCCCTTTATTCTGATATGATGTTATGGATGTGGATTATTTTAGCCTCATCTTGTGGTATTAGACTCAACTTTCTTTGTCTTCTTGTCCTCGATTCAAAGGGTTTTACAAGGGCTTTATCAAATCTTTAAGTCTTCGATCATGTAAGTGAGTTGCAATTGGGATACATTTGGGACCATTACAAACAGATCTTGAAATTGATTGGCAAATTGCTCTACTATTCTTGTTTCTGTTAGGTGTGTATCAAACGAACTTTCTTAACCAAAAAGATTGAGCTACATGCTGAATTAAGAACAGATATAAAAACAATACTTCAACCAATTTACTGAAGTGAACATCTTTAATTCCATTTCATGTGAAATTAACTGAATTAACATTCAACTGAAATAACAATCTGATGCAGGAGCATCTTGGGTTGATGTGTTATCCTATTCATTTGTGTTCATTCTAGCAGTTGCCAAGTTTCAATCATTGCCGAGTTGTTGCAATTGCCGAGTGCTAGTAATTTTGCAGTTTAAGTCAAGTTGAGGTTATCCCACATCGTGTTAACACTCGGGTTTGTGTGTCATCTCATCTTGCTCTACAATGTGTGCCGAGTTCCATAGTGTATGTTGAGTGACTCTTCATGTGCCAAGTTTTCCTATTGCTGCCGAGCGTTAGCATTTTGGACATGTTTTCTGCGTTTTTTGGTGCGAGCCGACTTGAGGGATTTATTTCGATCGCGATGTTTATGATAAGATCTTGCCTTGGGATGTGTCCAAACCATTGTTGGGTCGGCCTTCCTGTTTTGTAATGTTCTAGAATGTTTTGTGAGTCGCTTTGGCAAGTATAAATAGGGGGACTTGTGGAGTCTTTTAGTCATTTTTTATTTTTTGGACGGAATGATATTCTAGCTTGGGAATGGAATGAAGTATAGATGCAAATTTTGAAGAGCTAGGGCTGCAGCTTAGAAACCAGAGGATTGCTTGCTGGACCTGAGGGTACAAATGTGAAATTTTCTTGGTGTTCTTATCCAGTTGTGGATCTGGACTAGTTGGGATTGAGTTTGTAAGTGGATCTTGTTGGATCTTGTAGAACTGTTATTATAATTGTTATTTGATTTGGCTGTAACCCGGAAGGCCTTACAACCGGGCATATTGCATGTAAACAGTTAATCTATAAATAAAGAGTTGTGATTTGGTATCAGATCTTGCATTGCTGTTATCTTGTGTTGTGTTTCCGTTGTGTGGTTATATTGCTGGGGGCTAGGACATCTCCTTTGGGGATTCTCCTGCCTTGCACTGCGTCAGGTGGTATCAGAGCAAAGGTTGTTCTTGAGTGTGTAGATAGATTGCTGAAGCTGAGGCAGTTTGCACTAGGATCATGGGTTGGAGAAGGTTGATTTGGTGGAGCCGATTGATCTTCTGGATTTGTGGATCCATTGCTTAGGGTTTGTAAAAACCTTAGAAGATGCCTCCAAGAAGATTGGACCCTAGGGTGATTGATGATCTTAGTGATGTTGTGGAAGAAAGAATCTTAGAGAAGGTTAAAATAGATTTCAGGTCTGAGATGGAGGTTAAAGCCAGTTTCAGATCTCAGATAGCATTGATGAAGAGTGACATGATTGCTGAAATTGTGAGTGCTTTAGGTGGCATACCTAAGCATGTGGGTACTAAAGGTAGTTATGAGGAAGTTGCTGAAGACTTTGAAGTTGTTGGATCAAGTGGTGACGAAAAAATTGATCGTGTGGAGAGACCTATTGGAACTAGAGCTGGTCAGTTTGCTAAACCTGGATCTCAATTGAAGCTGAAGCATAAGATGGAGGTTTCTAATTTCTCAAATGCTTTGAATCCTGAAGACCTGATTGATTGGATTGGTGCATTGGAAGACTACTTTGAGCTTGAGGATATTGAGGATCCACTCAGAGTGAGGTTGGCACAAACTAAGTTGAAGGGATGTGTTGCTCTTTGGTGGAAGGAACTGCAAAGAGACAGAGAGGAGGAAGGTGAAATGAAGATCTCTACATGGAGATTGATGGTGACTAAACTGAAGGCTAAGTTCAGTCCTGTTGATTATGAACTTGAGTTGTTTAAGAGATTGAAGAATCTGAAGCAAAAAGATATGTCTGTGAAGGATTATACAGAGGAGTTCTACAAGTTGACTATTCAGTCTGGGCACAGAGAATTGTCAAAGGAGCAGGTAGCTCGGTACATTAACGAATTAAGATTCAATATTCAAGATGAGGTTGGTATGCTGAATATTTCTTCAGTGAAGAATGCTTATCAATATTCTTTGAGAGCAAAAGAGAAGCTGAAGAGTAAACATCAAGGAAATCCTCGAGGAAAGGAGAAGCACGATAGCTCGGCACAAGCTAAACCGAGTGTAGAAGGTGAACCAAAACCTGTTAATCAGAAAAGGAGAACAGGTGGAGGTGGATTCAAAGGAAATTGTTTCAAATGTGGCAAAGAAGGTCATAGATCTTTTGAATGTCCGATTGGTAGGACAACTGCTGCCGCGAATGAGGTTGAAGTCTAGGACAGTCAGCTTGAGCAAGGAGAGAATTTGTTGGCTCGACGAGTACTGGTGGGTCAGAAAACATCGAATCTTGTCAGAGGACTAGTTTGTTCAAGACTTGTTGCAAGTCTGGCGGCAAAGTCTGCAAGGTGATTGTGGATGGTGGTAGCACTGATAAACTTGTTGCTAAGGAGATGGATCAGAACCTTGGTTTGAAGAGAGTGAGACATCCTTATCCTTATCAGATTGTCTAGTTACAAGGTGAGCATGCTTTGGAAGTGAGGGAGCAATGCCTTGTTGATTTCCAGATTGGGCAGTATAAGGATCAAGTGTTGTGTGATATTGTGAATATGAACAGCTGTCATGTGTTACTTGGTAGACCTTGGCAATATGATTGCAGAGTTGTGCATGATTGTGTCAAGAATGTGTTCGCTGTTGAGAAAGATGGCAAGAAGTTTTCCTTGATTCTTTTGCAGAATGAAGAGCTCGGTAGGAGGAACCTGAGTATTGGCAATCGAGTTGAGTTGGTAGATTCTAAGAAGATTGGAGATCAGCATGGAAAGCAGACCTATGGAACACCTGTGGTGGATGTGAACAAGAAGAAAAAGAACAAGGGAAAGAGTGTTCAAGTTGAAGACTTGGAGGACATGTCTATGAAGAACTAGTTTGGGATTTATGTGTTGAATCCCAAAAGATGTTCTTCCAGCTTCTAGAACATCTTTTCGAACCTGGGGTGTCTGATGCAAGAGCATCTTGGGTTGACGTGTTATCCTTCTCATTTGTGTTCATTATGGTAGTTGTTGCCAAGTTTCAGTCATTGCCGAGTTGCTGCAATTGCCGAGTGACAATAATTTTGGACATGTTTTCAGTGTTTTTTGGTGCGAGCTGATTTGCGGGATTTATTTCGATTGCGACATTTATGATAAGATCTTGCTCTTTTAGTCATTTTTTAACAGAATGATATTCCAACTTGCGAATGAAATGAAGTATAGATGCGAATTTTGAAGAGCTAGGGTTGCGGCTTAGAAACTAGAGGATTGCTTGGTGGACCTGAGGGTACAAGTGTGAAATTTTCTTGGTGTTCTTATCCAGTTGTGGATCTGAACTAGCTGGGATTGAGTTTGTAAGTGGATCTTGTTGGATCTTGCTGAACTGTTATTGTAATTGCTATTTTATTTGGCTGTAACCTGAAAGGCCTTACAACCGAGCATATTGCATGTAAACAGTTTATCTATAAATAGAGTTGTGATTTGGTATCAAATCTTGCATTGCTGTTATTTTGTGTTGTGTTTCCGTTGTGTGGTTATATTGTTGGGGGCTAGGACATCTCCTTTGGGGATTCTCCTGCCTTGCACTGCGTCACAACCAACTAAAATAACTGATTTCTATCATAATTACAGAAAGAACTTAAAACATTATCATTAGTTCTATGATAATAGTATCATTAATTCTTTGATATTTGATATTCACAAGAGAAAGTAAATACATAGTAAAGGATGGTAGAAGAACATACAAAATCTAACTAGAGAGTCTCATAATGTTTGTGCAAAGAGAAGAAGCATTAGCTTAGGCTTAACCTCCCAACCGTGGACCATATCAATCCCCACACAATCTTTTGACAAAAAAGGCCCTCCCTACCCCAGGGCTAGGCTTGGGGCACTATTAGTCCAGCCATCTGAGCAATATCAATGGTTAGAATGTCTGCCCAGTAATATATGTGCATGTCTGATTAATTGGTGCTACCGACATCATGTGATCTATAGAAGGCAAGCATGCCTTTAACGACCTTAGCCGAGGTTTTTGGATGGGTTTCTAATACCCGATCACCACCGCTCGACTTGACAACAGGGTAATTAGATGGACATGCATGAGCTCTTGATTAGTTATTTAAAAGAAATAATCATATCATATCAATTTATGATTCTTGTTTTCTTGTTCTTACAAAACTTTCTTTCCACCTTTTCACCCTCTTTCTTGGCCAACCAATCGGGTGAGTCCTGGGTGTCTATTCACAAAAGATATCAATTCATTTGCTGAAACTCAGTCGATTGAAAATAATATTTTAGTGCTGGCATGAAGCCGTGCTTAAGACTCAAGGACTTCTTGTACGAAATTTCAGAGGATTATAAATCAGATTTGAAAGACACGCTGATTCAAGATGGAAATCATAGCATGACATATGTATTTAGTTCAGACTTAACATGGTTAGATAACTTGATGTGCTTGATTGAATGAACTATTCAATAGACTTAATTTTAGAGTTGTCGAAAACTCCTTTGTCCCTCCTTGGGCGGGCGTATCCCCGTATCCAATTTGGAAACGTATCCGATACTGCATGGATACACGTCGAATATTGTACCCATGTCTGCCTAAAAAAATTTGATTTTCCAACCATGCCAAATACTATGGTATTTGGTTTTTTAAAAGATCTGACATAAATCTTCCCAAATTTAATTTAAGATTTACTTTATTAAAGCATTTTTTTGGAAAAAAAAGTATAAACAAAACCTGTACCAAATGAGAAAGACAAATAAAATGTTTTTCTATTTCAGAAACCCGTTTTTGGGTTATCTTCTAATGCAACTCTACTATGTTTAGATATTGTAAAGTGTTAAATTTACTTATAAATATTTATGTAGCATTAATGTGTTAATATTGCTTTTGAAGTAATGAAAATCTCCTATAATGAGTTAAATATATGTGTATGTGTTATTATTAATTTCGTGTCCAGCCACATCCATATTGGGGGTTTTTTAAAATGGTCGTATCCGTACCCAACACCGTGTCTATATTTGTATCCATATCCGTATCCATGCAACTTTGTTTAATTTACTTCACAGCCAAGCATTGTTATCTGAAAATCCTAGAAAAACTATTTTGCATCTATAATTTCGGATGTAGTACATATACCAAAATAAAGATTAGAAAAACTAATCACATAACCTGATCAATGAAAGAATGGATCTTTGATTAATTCCGAATGGCCCTCTCAAAAGTCTGATTTGCCAATGCGGATTTCAGATTGCGGAGACCCTTCAATAACAGGAACAGTAGCTTGGTTTCTCTCCAATATCAGCCATAAGAATAAGGAAAAGAAAAGAGAAGAAGGAATGGAATAAAACAACAATATCGATACTCGCTACCAGACATACTCTCGAGCATATATCAAATGAGAATAATATAGAAGGCTCAAATAAAAGCCGTGGCTCTTGATAGCAGTTATAGAAAATTATCGGCTTCATGGTTCACCGATTCAAAAAAAAAAGATGCCAAGTGTACTCCTCGTCTCTTATAAAGACATAATTATGAGAAAAAGAATTCAAAGGTGTACTTATTAAAAGAATAATTTATAATTTTATACATATATATATATTTGTACACTTATATGTTATTTTCGAATGGTGTCATCATATTATTATTGTGTCTAGGGTTATAACTATTAGGATACGCATATCTATATAAGTGTATAATTGGGAAATTATTTTATCTTCATATCCTCTCAATGTATATGCGTATTATATGTATACGTATGTTAATAGAGATGAGCTTGAATAATTTAATACTATGGTGGCACCATACTTTTTATACTTATGTGCACATATACATATATATATATATATATATATATATATATATAATGAAATGATGAGAATGCCAACATAAACCATTTAAAGGTACATATTTTGATTATGTTTAAATGTTTAATTTTTTTATTGATTGTCCAATCTCATGCGTGTCCAATGTATGTACCTTGTTATGCAGTCACTAGATCCTTTACCAAGATTGTTAGAAATCATACCTGTCGATCAGATAAATGGACTAAGCTAGTGCCCCATTCCATAGATCATGTTAAGCAATGCTTCCCCCCTTCGTCTACTCTTGCACCCACCCGTGCAACATTTTCCACAATAATAACAAGTTCCCATGATAAATCCATATCAACATATAACATAGATAGTAGTAAAGAAATTAGTTAATTACCATCATTCAAAAAACAAGCAACTGCTAACTACCATCATCAACATATGACAAGTAACAGTTAACTACCATCATCAATAAACGATTATACATAATAATTGATAACAACCAATTTCATATGAAACACCATTTACATATAACTACCCTTTTCACATGAACAGGGAAAAACAATAGTTTTTAACTAATCATCTCAATGGCTATAATAATTTTTAAATAGGTCAAAATTTTGGGATGTAACAAGGTGACTTAGCTCTTGGAACTACCACTCGGGATCATTTTGGTCAAACCTACTCTTTAGTTTCTGAGTAAACTCGCTACAAGTGGTAAAAAAATGTGCTCTAGAAAATTGAGAATATTATGCCACCACTTGTGAGTTGACGCTTTTAAGTGGAGTATAGCAAACTTAATGGCACCATGTTCAATCATTGGACTAAGGGATAGGTATGTGTCTAATTTTTGGACCCATGATTGAGCAATCTCCTCCCTTGATCCATCAAAGCAAGATAGTGACACCTTAATACTTTCTTCTTAAGGTTTTTGTTGAAATGACTTTTCTTTTTATTTTTGTTTTCCATGATTTTGGTTACATAATAAGGGAATAAGCTATCAGAGGTCCAGATCTATCCTTGCATACGTTTGTGCAATTTCTTCCACACTATTTGTGGTAGGTTCCTCTTCTCTAATGACAAGGTCTTCACTAGGAAGGAATTAAGGAAAGGTGACTTGGGAAAATGATTCTTGTGAAAAAGGTTCATTTTTCGCATGCTTAGAATGGGCACCCCTCCCAGAATTTGGATTGGATCATTCACTATGATTTTTATTGCTCGATTTTGTATGGCTTCGAGTAACGTTTTGTTAAAGCTCTCCAGCTTTTCATTGGTTCTTTCAAACCTTTCATTAGTTTGTTCCATGAAGCTGCTCAACTCTTGGGCTAGTTGTCTTGCCATAGCTCTCTAGTGTGTTGAGAGGTTTGTGTGATTATTTCACATGATGGGAGGATTATGGCTCTAATACCACTGTAATGTTGTTACATCACAAATTTTGCCCTAAAATTTTAAACTGATTATAGCCGTTGAATCAAATTATTTCTTCATGTTTGTATGAAATTGAGTTAGTGAATTATAGTCGTTGTTTATCCCTTCATGATCATGTGAAATTGAGTTAGTTAATTATAGTCGTTGTATCGATTCAATTATCATATGTAAGTGAGTGAGTTAATTATAGCCGTTGTTTATCCTTTCATGATCATGTGAAATTGAGTTAGTTAATTATAGCCGTTGTATTGATTCAATTATCATATGTGAGTTAGTTAATTATAGCCATTGTATCAATCTAATTCATGATCATGTGATATCGAGTTAGTTAATTATAGCCGTTGTACATCTATGATGAGCATGTAAAGTTAGTTATTCTGACATTGATGAAATCCCTAACGATTAATTGATGATTTGAATTAGCAATTTATAAATCTTGAATTGATGTTTTGGCAAGAATGTTGTTTTGAATTATTACAGGATGAAGACTGAAGAGAAGAGGGGAAGCATTGCGAAACGGGGTCATCAAAAGGGTATGGTCAAATAATTCAGTCATCAAAATCGACAGGTTTGACCTAAAACCATCTTGGCAAGGTTATTAGGACTTGGCAACATAATTCATGGTGGAACCGCATGCGCTACAAGTGGAACATCATAATAAATAATATAAAATAAACATAAATTCTTACCTTTAAAGAATTATCAAATATAAATATTATTTAATTATTATTTTACTTTCTCAAAAATGATTATATGTAAATAATAATAAGATGACACCATTACATTATAAAATTAATAATCCAATGATGCCACCCTATCATTACGTACACTTAAGCATAGTTAAAAAAAATAAAATAATATTAATTTTAAAACCTTTCATCTTCTTTCTTTCTTTTCCCTCCTTTCTTTCTTTATTTTCTCTTAAGTCGATTTGAGGGTATTTGAATTGAATCTTGTAACTGTAGGTAGCCGTAGAGACAGGCTCTTTCTATATTATGAATTTCTTTAGTCATCTATCGACATTCTATCTTCTCTCTCTTTCGACTTCCTTAAACCAATAGCAATCGAGTTCCCTGTCAACCATCATTGTAGTGACCGAACCTTGTCCAGATCATATCCTGATTAAATTCGAACCAATATCATCTACCATGGATTTCAGAGCAAGATCAGCAGATTTATTCAAGCACAGGCTCATCTCATTATTTGGTGACAGAGAGCCACTTAAGATATTGTCAAACTCGTATAACCATTACACTTTCCTTTTAATGTTATGAATGTAGAATATAATCCGTGAGGAGAGAATTCTGATCATGATTTCTTTGGCATTAGCAAGTGGAAATAAAACCCGTATTGAATATAAGTCCGTCGTTTTCCATTATTAAGTTTGTTGTATTCTTTTTGAGGTTATACGACAACAATAATTACTTGAAGTCCGTCGTAGTCAATGAGAAGAATAAAAATTTTCTTTTTGTGATAACGTACACTGCTTTATATAAGTTTGATGATTTTCTTTATCCTTATACATATCCAAGAATGAATTCTCTCAATCATTTAAGTTCAATGACTAGAAGATTATCATCCAGTTGGATATCAATTACATCTTGATATAACACAAATAACTGATATTGAGATACTGAAAATAGTACACCAAGGAATTCACCTGGCAAAAATGCCAGTATATGGTGAAGGTGGTGTAAAATATCCATGTGAAGTTAATCTAAAGGCACCAAAGAATCACCGGCTTAAAGGCCTGAATTTGGAGAGGAGGTGTAGAGATCTAAAAAACAAGAATGATATCAGAATTAAAATAAATAATAAAATAAATAGTGCATTAGCTCATGCATATTCCACTCATGAAGTAAGTTGTCAAGCCGAGTGGTGGAGATCGGGTTGTTAACCCACAATTTGAAATCCTTGGCCAGGGTGGAATTAGGCAAATTTGCTGAAACAAGTGATCTATGTTGTTGTCCAGACGCTTCAGTTATTTTGTCAAATAATTGTTGGGACCTCAACCCACCTGGATACTCTGATGGCTGGATTTATAACATCCCAAGCCCGATCTCGGGGTAGGGAGGGCCGTTCTATTAAATTAGAATAAGTGGGGATAAGTAATGGTCCGTAGTTGGGAGGTTAAGCCTATGTCAATGCTTCTCCTCTCACCAATGCCAGGGCTTGGAGAACGAGTAAAAAAAGTTTCACAATTTTCACTGTATGTTCTTTTCACATCTAAATGTTTAGTATTTCATTTCAAGATGAAAGTTATTTACTTTACAAACAGTTTCTTCGTTAAGGTAGTTAAATGATCACAAATATCTCAAATTATATTGTTAGATATATCTTATTTCTTTTCAAGAGTATTTGCTATTTAATTTTTGGGTTGAAATATTAGAAGTTGTTAAATGAATACATCTGATATTTACTTTCAGCTGATTAAGTTAGTTACTTGATAACATCTCATTTTGTATTCTTGATAATTCAGTATCATAAATAGATTTCTTTTCAGTTTAAAAATAGTTGTTGGAAATCTTAGTCATGTGAATAGAGTTAGAAATCAGTTAGTTTAAGACTAAAACTAGTTAGTGAAAAACCACATGTTACAAATGTCCCCACTATTAGGTTTAGCTTGGGACAAGTAACACCTGCAAAATAAATGTCATATTTAAACAATAACAAATCTATCTGTAATATTCTACCCCAATTCTAAACCCAAACCTTAAGAATGTCTCCAAATGGGATCTCCTGACCCTCAGTTATTCCATCATCTTCTCTGGCCTGCACCCCTTTAGGTTCTTCTTGGACAAGACATCCTTTATCTATCATAAATCACACATGCATATGTTGACATCATCAAAATATTCTAGCACATGAGGATTATGCTAGACCTAGTCATGTCAATCAAATGGAGATTATAACAATCTCACATACCGACATTATAGGGACTATACCAATCTCCATGGTGTCGATCAGATGGAGATTATGTTAATCTCTCATACCAACACTACAATCTCATCTAGCCATTTCTATGAAGGTTAAACTAACCTCCCGCACTAGCACTATGAGGTTTCATTATTCTCATCTTAGCCATTTATGTAATCATCCTAATCGCTATACAAGCACTTAGCCATTTACATAGAGTTAAGCACAATCCCTATATTGGCACTATGGGCACTTGATCATTTACTTCTTATGTAAGGAGATACAAGATAAGATAAATTTATTAATGTCCAACAAGAGACCACAAACGGATCTAAGGGACTGCAAAGAGTACAATAGGGTTTTAGCCAACAGCGAGAACACCAAACGGTATCCGCGGAAAGAACAAAACAAAAAAGCAAAAATGACAAAAAGCAAGGGGACTGAACAAGAAGCAAGAAGAACCTAAGTACTTCCCACATGTGAGAAGTAACCAAGAACCGAGGGATAAGGCCTGAGATAAAGGCAAGTACAAGTCCTAGGCCTTCCCGAAGAGTTGTCAGATGTAGGGTGGAGTTGCCAAAAGTAGCCACCGCAAGGTCTCACTGGTCTAGTGTGACTCTAAGAAGCAGAGGGACGATCGAGTAGGCTCTTCATCCCCTGGGCGGGAGGCACAGGAGTGAAGGAGGTGATGAGTTGGTGGGAATCCAAACTCGGACACTGAAGCTCGAGAATGTGGGACTAGAGCCGCATGGCCTCCTGCATGTAGAGCACAAGGCACTGCTGGTCAATGTGTATTAATCTCTTTATAAATATTACTCACATCAAATTTCTAAATAGAATTCTTGAATCAATATAAATGTGCTCAATCATAATTTTTGATAACATTATTGTACAATTAACAAATATGTAACTTTATCTAAATATCCATACATATAAAATTTATCAAATTGTATCCTTTTTTATAAAACAAAGTAAATAACTTCCCTACTATATGTAACTTTATCTAAATATCCATAATACATACATATAAAAAATTATCATATTGTATCATAAAGTAAATTACCATATTGTACCCTTAATCTTCACCACTTATGACATCAGACTAAATTCTTCCCTTTTTAAGGTAGTTACTCAAGCGGCTATTACTAGTTGTCTTCCTATTGTAGGGTCCTCCCTTCAGATTAATATTGTAGAGTCCTCCCTTCAAATTAATCACTCGACAATGTATGCATAGTAGGTATTATCTTATATTACCCACAATGACTGTTAGATTTTATTTCGTTTTATTTCTTCCTCAGTTGATGCCTTATTTCATTCATTGTCCATGGAGATCTCCATGTCTATTCTCCTAATGATAATCCCCATCAAATCACGTTGGAACCACATATATATACATATGCTCTCAATGAACGTATTGTTTCATTGATATGCTCATGCATTGACTATCAATGGACGCCTCGAATAATAAATCGGTTTAGGGTGTTGTCAAATTGTGCCCGTCAACCCATTTGATATTATAATAAATATTGATTGATAAAATACCATTATTATTAATATATATTGATTATAATGATATATTAATACATTTTTGATTTAATATTAGCTGTTCTCTATTTAATTATTGATTATTGATTATTGATATTATTACTAAATATTATGATTTGAATAATATTATTGATAAGATATTCTATGTTATTATTAAAATGATTGGGTGATATTGTTTATCTAAACATCAACAAACAAGGATAACGAATTGAATGTATATGATTATATTAGAGCAATAAATATTTTAAATATATTTATAGCTGTCATATGTCAATATGGGGTTATGGCACTTCTCTTAGTTTATAGTTGAATAGGTTTTGGTGAAAAGGGAATAAAATACCTTTCAAAGCCTATCAGGACTAATGTAATCTCATTTAAATTTTCAGATCATTCTTTAATTTATATTTGCCTAAATTTTAGTTATAAATGTCAACAAGTTAAAAGAAATATAGTTATTTAGTCCTTAACTTGCTTCTTACTAGCTTATTTAGCCAACCGTGTTGAATATAGACTTTGAAAGGCTGTCAAATCCAATAGTATGCAAAAGAAACAAAGGCAGTTGGATCTGTTAGGATATGAAAAAAGTAAATTTGCAGATACAGTGGAGGTTAAAAGTGGTCCAGAGAGGGAGATTGAACAACATGATGTAGAACAGAGTCTCACTGAAATCTCATGTCCAATAGATGGTAGTATGCACATTAGAGGTTTGAGGTTCATATTCTAACTGTTTCACAAAACAAGAATATATTGAAGATGTTCTAATGGACGGATGGAAGGTTAGAAAGACAAGGCTGCTTAGATTCCTGTCAAGATTTAAAAGATTTCATAGTCGAAATAGCTGCATGAAAGGTTAACTTGCGAGGCTGCATAGACTATTGTCAACTATTGTAGCATATAATCTAATGTTTAAACCTTACTAGTTCTTGGAGGTTCATTGTGTAACAATGGCATAGATGCAAAATTTACACTCTATCAAATAAAAAATCCAGTTCCCAAATTTAGGAAACTAAATTAATTTTTAGGAAAACTGTTCTCTAAAAATTGCCTAGATCTAAACTTCGCCTGTTTGCAGATGCAATTCTACACGCATTTGGAAGACTTGTTCCTATAATTCTTGGCTTTGAGTGATGTCAACAAACTGACCCAATGCATCATGAAATTGCTGTAAAGGTTGTGTTCACCGCCTATTTCTAATTAAGGGACTAAACTGCATTATATCATGTTTTTCATTGCTCTTTCATGGTGTGATGCTTGAATTCAATATAACTTCATTCCCAAAGTAGAAGATGGGTTATTGCATGTTTATGGTTGTCATACCTAACTCCAGCTTAGCTAAGGAGTTTTGTTGTAGGAATTGAGGATTCAAAGGAATACATTGATCAACACCTTTTTGAACCACTAAGAGCAGTAGCACTGGTGTGACTGTGCCATCATTATTGCAGATGGTGCGGTACAAATCTATCCTCTTCCCTAGTCATACATATCAAAAGCTAAACATTTTCTAAAGCTAAATTATGCATGGCCATTCTAATTCGTGAGTTTTGCTGTAGAAAATAATATCAATTACGTTGTCTTCTTTACAAAGATTTGTAATCACTCTTATTGTAGAGCTAATGTTGTTTTTGTGCCATGCAGAAAGATTCAACAGAAAAAGTCACTAGTCTTAATTTTCAACTCTTAAAGAAAAACAACAAGAAAATGATTCCTTGATGAGTACCTTAAATCTTAGCGAACAATATTCACAGCGTAAACCTTATACTGAAAAAAATGACCCAGGAGGATTGAAGTCATTCATTACGATGTATTAATTGTAACATTCAATGTAAACGATTGAATTTTGGTTGATTGATTAAATGTCCCAAGGAACTCAAAATAGGTTCTATGCTTCAACTACTCACTATATTAGAAGTATTAAAAGCTTCCTTTTGTGGCGATAGCACATAAAATGGCTGCTTGTATTAGTTAGGAGAATCTTAACAAATACAATCACAATCATATTTAATTGAGGGAGAAAGGATATTGTAATCCCATTTAATGTTTCATATCACATTCTTTCATTTATATTTGCCTGATTTTTAGTTCCGAATGCCCACTAGTAAAAGAAAATGTAGTTTATAGGGCAATTAATGTTCTTTTAACTAGTTTATCTAATCAGTCGTACTCTCTCAGAGACCCTGTTCTTAGTAGCACCACCATAGCACTAAGCTTGTGGTCCCTTGATGAGAACATTTGTAGCCACATGCATTAAGAGACCTTTAATGTTGATAATATAAGATAAGCTAATTTTATTAATGTCCAACAAAAGGGCCTAAGGGACTGCCAAAAACCAAGCAGGAACCCAGCAAACAGTGTGAGTACCAAATGGTGTCTAAAAGAGAAACGGAGCAATGAGCACAGAACCAAGAAAGCAAACCAACATCGAGCAAGCAGAAGCCACCAAACCAAAAATCACAGCCAGCTCACTGCTCTGATCAATTAGGAAGACATCTAGAATTGATGGAGAGGTCGTAGTACAGGAGACCCCAAGATACCTCTAAGAGCACCTGGAAGAGTTGAAAACAGAAGAGGATCATTGCTGAATGGGTTGTGCAGTCTCACAGCCATGGGAGACCTCGATGGGGGATCCAAAGCCAGCTCGGTGCCCTCAATGGGGAGAACCACAGTTGTAGCAAACAAATTTTCCTAACCAATTCATAGACATCTAAAGATCTATATCTTCTAACGAATACAAAGTAACTGATTCCCCTTTCACATGACAAAGACTTCTTTTAACAATAACAGGAAATAACTGTATTAATATTCAGTTAAACGACTATTACAAATCCAAGTATATTTTCATGTTCAGCTGATATAATGAGAAACATATTCATTGTAAACAATTTAACCATTCCTACCTAATAACATATTCAGCTGAAAAAAAATAAAGCAACGACTATCTTCCTTAATTGAAATCATGCTTAACTGAAAGTATACATATTCTTATTCAAATTTAGATGGCAAATTACCATAATTGAAATAAAAAGACTATCTAATATTCATGCTAAATGATTAACAAGTAAAAGAGTGAAAAACATACAGTAATAATGGAGGATCCTTTATCTGGTTGTGCAAGCTTTGGCATTAGTGAGAGGAGAAGCATTGACATAGGCTTAACCTCCCAACCTCGGACCATACTTATCCCCACACATCCTAACATATTAGAATGGCCCTCCCTACCTCGAGATCGGGCTTGGGATGTTCTTCAGTCCAACCATCCGAGTTTCCGGGTGGTTTTGAGTGCCCAATCAGTTATACCTATATAACTGACGTCTACGGACATCAAGTGATCATAAAATGGCACATATGCCTATAAACTACCTTGGCCAAGGATTTTCGTTTGAGTTCAACGACCCAATCACCACCGCTCAACTTGACAACAAATTCCATTACAAGGACAACATGAGCTATTAAGTGTTCATTACATAGTTATTCATATCTGATTTCATTCTTGGTTTTTGCAAGTTAACTCCACCTCTTCACCATTTCAATGGCTTCTTTGCCGGTGAATCCTAGGTGCCTGAAAGACTATAATCATTTTATTCCTGAAAGATTATAATCATTTTATTTTATTTACACCTCTTCACCATTTCAACGGCCTCATCGCCTATGAGTCCTAGGTGTTAGAGAATCTAAGAGTACTCTGGTTTTTGTTTAGGAAATTATGATATCATGGTTATTAATGTTGGCTCATATAATCATTTAAGTTTCTACATCTACCATTTGATTTCATAAATGATGTTTAATCACAAAGATATTCTATAAAGATTTTTAATGAACTCTATGTAATGCAAGGGACCAACAGCAAGGTATTGTAAATTAATCTTAGTCTAACATAGCCGGCTACAGTCGAATATTCTAATTAGATAAAGAAGAAGTTATGAATATGAAAACATATATTGCAATCCTAGCAATATATAGCTGACTGCAGTCAGACATATACTTAGAAAAAGAAAGAATTTATGAAATGTGATTGTGTATATTCGTGACCTATGATTGAACTTGGACGTGGCTTCTCCGGTCCTTGGTCGGAACTCCTATTGGCTATTTGTTCACCCGCTAATTGAGACTTGATTACAGATTCCATACGCCGGCAGTGTAAGGGAGAACAAGGTAATTTTGGTTGAGTAGTTGGAAAGAAATTTTTGGCTGAAAATGATTACGCTCGGCTTGCAATGGGAATGTAGCAGATAATGAAAAGGAGAGAGAGTGATACTGCCTTGGTTGATTCACAGCTTCTTAAAGGCTAGTCGAGACTCCTCAACTTCTATCGATTTCCAAGATGTCCATTCGAATTCAAAAACATTAATTCGATTTGAAAAAGAAGAAAATAAAAAGGGAAAAGAAATAAGGAAGAAAAAGGAGTTGAAGAGTTATAATTTTTATTTTATTATTATTATAATATGTTCTTATATACATTCACATAAGTATATTGATGAGGTGACATCATTAGATTATATTATTATAATTTATTGGTGCCATTTCATTTTTATATTTGTGTTTGTATGTAAGTGTCTATTGTAATGATATGATAAAAATTAATAAACAATCTCTTAAGGTATGTATTATATTTTAAATTAGATTATTTTATGTTTTTCCTATATTGTTTCCTTAATAGCTCATGCGGGTCCCATAATGTAACTTATGGACATGTCATTGTATCCCTTCCAAGGAAGTCTAAGGTCATACCTGCCAATCCTGATGAATGAACCAAACGAACATCCCATTCTGATGATCTTGTTTAACAATGCTTCCCCTCTCTTCAACCTTCTCCTGCAATCACCCATGTAAAACATTCTCACCAAAATATTAATTCCATAGTAATTCAAAATAGTACATATTAAGCACTAATTTAAATCAACAACTGCTAATCCTCTAATAACAGTTACAGGTTACCGACCATTTCATCAATAGTTAGTACAACGTATATAAATAACTAACTCATTTCACATGATCATGAAAAGAATAATTCATTACCAACCATATCATCAACAGTTAGTACAACATATATAAATAACTAACTCATTTCACATGATCATGAAAAGAAATAATTTGTTAAACCAACATTTATGATCAAATTAAAAATTAGGGCAAAATTTGGGATGTAACAATGGTGAAGAATGAGGTGATGCGCTGGTTGGACCGTGATCTCATGAGAAAAAAGCCATTGCAGGGTGATGTCCCAGTGCCTCCATGTCTCCTAAAGATAAAGTGAAAGGCACCTCTGATCCATATACGTGAAAAAAGGTACGAGGGACTTGGCCTCTCTGAATAAGCAATAAAATTTGCCTCTAACCTCATAGTAAATGGGGCAACGAACGATGATGTGTGTCTCTCTCACATCAGAAAGTTGGCAGATCCTATCCTCCTTAGCCAAATGGTGGTCAGTCTGGATGTGGAGCCAACGAGAACCCAGTCATAACAAACCAAGAGAGATACAAGGAGCATGAGACCAACCATGAGATAGGTAGAAGGGGCACATAATGACTGTATCTTGTGTATCAAGAAAATGCTCTACATAGAATGCCATCTTAGGATGAAGCCCCTAGGGGACAAGTCTAAGTAATACAAATATATTGTTTGTAAATGTTTGTCCTAATGTGTGTTACATCCCAAATTTTGCCCTAATTTGATCATAACTATTGATTTAACAAATTATTTATTTTCATGATCATGTGAAATGAGTTAGTTATTTATATACATTGTACTAACTATTGATGAAATGGTCGATAACCTATAATTGTTATTAGATGATTAACAGTTGTTTGATTTGAATGAACAATTAATATATTTTATTTTAAATTACTATGGAACTAATATTTTGGCAAGAATGTTTTACACGGGTGATTGCAGGAGAAGACTAAAGAGAAGGGAAGCATTGCTAAACGGGATCATCGGAATGGGATGTTCGTTTGGTTCAGTCATCTGGATCGGTAGGTATGACCTTAAACTTCCTTGGAAGGGATACGGTGACATGTCCACAAGTTACATTATGGGACCCGCATGAGCTATTAAGGAAACAATATAGGAAAAACATAAAACAATCTAAATTAAAATATAATACTTATCTTAAGAGATTGTTTATTAACTTTTATCATATCATTATAATAAACACTTACATACGAACACATAAATATAAAAATGAAATGGCACCAATAAATTATAATAATATAATCTAATGATGTCACCTCATCAATATACTTATGTGAACATATTATAATAATAAAATAAAAATTATAACTCTTCAACTCCTTTTTCTTCCTTAATTCTTTTCCCTCTTTATTTTCTTCTTTTTCAAATCGAATTTATGTTTTTGAAATCGAATAGTCATCTTGGAAACCGATAGAAGTCGAGGAGTCTTGGCTAGCCTTTAAGAAGCCGTGAATCGACCAAGGAAAACATCATTCCCTCTTCTTGTCTGATACGTCTACTTTCACGCCGAGTATAACCATTTTCAGCGAAAAACAATCTTTCTGATTTCACAAACCAATATTGCCTTGTTCTTTCCTTAATCCGCCAGTGTAAGAAATCTACAAGACAAGTCTCAGCTAGCGGGTGAAACAAATATCCAACTAGAGTTCTAGCCAAGGATAGGAGGAGCCACGCCAGACAAATCTCAAGCCGCTCTCAGGTCATGCTTTCATGTTTTTTAATTCTTTTCTTTCCCGAGTTTAAAACTGACTGCAACCAGCTTCACATTGTTAGGATTGAGATTTATAAACTATATGTTTTGTATTCCTTCCTTTCTGAAGTTTAAGTCCAACTGCAACCAAGTATGCATTGCTAGGACTATGAATAAGATAATATATGCATTGTATATCATGAATCTTCTTTTCTAAGTAGAAGTTCAAATACAACCGACTATACTTTGTTTAAAAACAAATACCTTGTTGTTAATCTCTTGCAATCCCATAGAGTCAATGGGATCTTCTTAGTATTACCTCTGTGAAATGTAATATCATCTACAAATTCGAATGGTAGCTATAGAAATTTAAATGATTATATGAACCAGCATCAATAAACATGCTGATATAATTTCCGAAACAAAGATCAAAGTACTCTTAGATTCTCTAACACCTAGGATTCACTGGCAATGAAGCCATTGAAATGGTGAAGAGGTGTAAATAAAACAGAATGATCATAATCTTTCAGGTACCTAGGATTCACTGGCAAAGAAGCCATTGAAATGGCGAAGAGGTGGAGTTAACCAGCAAGAACCAAGAACGAAATCAGATATGAATAACTATGTAATGAAACACTTAATAGCTCATGCTGTCCCTGTAATGGAATCTATTGTCAAGTCGAGTGGTGGTGATCGGGTCATTGAACCCAAACGGAAATCCGAACCAACATCAATAAACATGCTGATATAATTTCCGAAACAAGATCAGAGTACTCTTAGATTCTCGAACACCTAGGATTCACCGGCGATGAAGCCATTGAAATGGTGAAGAGGTGTAAATAAAACAGAATGATCATAATCTTTCAGGCACCTAGGATTCACCGGCAAAGAAGTCATTGAAATGGTGAAGAGCTGAAGTTAACCTGCAAGAACAAAGAATGAAATCAGATATAAATAACTATGTAATGAAACACTTAATAGCTCATGCTGTCCCTGTAATGGAATCTGTTGTCAAGTCGAGTGGTGGTGATTGGGTCGTTGAACCCAAACGAAAATCCTTGGCCAAGGTAGTTTATAGGCATATGTGTCAATTTTATGATCACTTGATGTTCGTAGACGTTAATTATATAGGTATAACTGATTGGGCACTCAAAACCACCCGATAACTCGGATGGCTGGACTAAAGAACATCCCAAGCCCGATCTTGAAGTAGGGAGGGCTATTCTAATATGCTAAGATGTGTGGGGATAAGTATGGTCCGAGGTTGGAAGGTTAAGCCTATGTCAATGCTTCTCCTCTCACCGATGCCAAAGCTTGCACAACTAGATAAAGAATCCACCGTTATTACTGTATGTTTTTTCACCCTTTTACTTGTTAATCTTTTAGCAAGAATAATTAGATAGTCTTTCAATTTCAAATAGAATAGCTAATTGCCATCTAAATTGAGTAAGAAAACGTTTACTTTTAGTTAGGTATGAAATCAGTTAAGAAAGTCGTTGCTTTATTTTTCAGTTGAACATGATTTCCGTTCGGAATGGTTAAATTGTTTACAATGTAATTATTTATTTCTCGTTCTCGTTATAACAATTGAACATGATATACATTTAGATTAGCAATAGTTGCTTTTATCATAGTTATATTCTGTTAATGTTAAAAGTCATGTGAAATGGAATCAGTTACTTATAAAGTAAGAAGATATTAGATCTTTAGGCGTCTTTAAATTGGTTATGAAAATTCGTTTGTTACAATGTGCATGTTTAATTCCTGTCAGGAAGGCAGAAGATGAGTGGGGCGCCCAAGAAATACTAGAAGGATGAAAAGTGATCAATATCAATCCTAATAGCCCCCAACAAAATCGAGATCTCGACGAACCAACCACGAGCCTAATCGGTGGGGTTTGAGCATGCAATAGCCTTTGAAGAGCAATAAGCTAGGTAGTAATATCTATAACACCCCTCCAAGGAGTCTATGAAGCCCCATAGCTGATGTAAGAACCAAACCAAATCGAATATGGTACTAGGTCTAAAAGGATGAGCCCCAAACTCGGCAAGAACAATAATGTGTGCGGTAGGTTGTCTACATTTGATAATACATTGAATAAGAAGGGTTTGGATGCACTAGAGGCCCAATTCAACTCTAGATGGGACGTCACCCAAACCACTGAAACAAAGAGCACAAACAGTTGGGTCAAAGTATCCATAAGAGTCAGCTTGGACCTAGTGTCCTAGAAGTGATGTCTGAAACATTGTCTCTCAACAAGGGCAAGAGAGTCATCTCTTGTTGATACAAGGCTAGTACGCCAATCATAGGCTAAAGCAAGGGCCTCAAAACTTGACCCCTAGGTGGGTGTAGGAGGAAGCAATCATGATTTCTTTGCCATTTAATAAAAAGCAAAGGTGGGAAGGTCTTAAGGCAATTGATGACCATTATCCTACCTTGGTCTTGCTTAGGTTCACTATCAACTATCGAAGGTCAAAGAACAAAGAAAGGCCATGAAGAAGTCTCTACAAGCCATCAAGGGGGGAGGCCATGAGGACCACATCATCAGCAAAGAGCAAGACAAAAATCAACACCTAGTGTAAGTAACATTCGTCCCTAGGAAGGGAGTGTGTTTGAAGGAATTGTTTTAGCTCATCAATGTAGAGCCCAAACAAAGTGAGGGAAAGAGGGCAGCCTTGCTTCACCACAATGGTATTACGGATGAAGTCAGATTTCCCATGGGATTCTTGATGCAACCAACCACCATCTCATACAATCTCATGATAGCGCAGTCGCCAAAATTCCAATGTTTTGAAGTCTCTAGAATAAGGTAGTCCTAGGGACGAAGTCGAACACCTTGCAAAAATCCACAAAGAAACAATAAACCTTTGAGGAGCAATGACGAGCTTTTTCAATAATAGCCCTAAGAGTTAAGATATGGTCCATGGTCTAAAAGTCTGGTCAAAAGCCTTGAGAGTTAAGATATGGTCCATGGTCTAAAAGTCTGGTAAGAAGCTCGTCTACCCCCTAGCCCGAATGTGTCTTTGTTCAAGCTCGCAAGAAAGCATATCATGTAAAATTGTGGTATACAATTTAGAGAAAGTGTACCCCACCATGATGAACTTGTAGTTTTTGGATCTTATGCAAGTCCTACCTTATGGATTGGATGAATGAGATGATGCAACCAAGAGGGGGGAACCCTATGCAAACCACATTGTTAAACAAGTCTATGAGAAGTGATCCCAAAACTGCGATGCTGCGCTTGAAGAGTTCCACCTGGAACCCTTCCTCATCTATTGCCCTATTGTTGTTCATAGATCTAACATCTTTACAAATGTTGGTGAAGGTGAAAATATGGTAGTGAGGGGAGGGGTGACAATGAAAGAGGGTTGACTCAGGATATCCTAAAGGGTGGAGGTGTGAGAGACAAGGGAGGTGTGGTCTAAGGCAAGAACAAGGGAGGACCTATGGGGGGAATAAGATGCACTACAATGCCTTAGGAGACAGATGGAGATAGGTCCAAAGGAATCGGTTGCGATGCGAGATGAATGCGCACCTCACAAACTCGAGAAAGTAGTGGTAGGAGTCCTTAAGTTGCCTAAAGGATGTTGGGTGAAAGGTAGAGGTCATACGCAGCTTACGGTGGAAGGTTTTACAATCATCATTATATGATTGGTTCATGGGGCTAAGTACCCTTACAAGCAAGAGAGGGAGTCAGAGACCAATGTGCAGTGCGGTGTGGGAAGGAGAGAAGGCAACCTCCCAAAGGTAAGCAGTGAGGCAATCAGACCAAGAAGAGGTGCTCTCAAGGGGGTGAACAATCTAGAAGGAGGAGCCACCCAAGGTGCATGATGAAGAGGTCCTAGTCCCCATCGACAAAGCTAAGATGGTGTGGGAAGGGGGGATGGCGATAGCGAGAAGGGGGCAATAGGGGTGGGGGGTAAGGGGGAGGGATTGTGGAATTGTGGAAATGTAGGAACAAGGTGGAATCATAACCAACCCATGCCCTATCTAGAGAGATATTTGGATGCTCTAACCAATCACGAAGGAATCCATATGCCACATCTAGTGGGTTAATGGTGATGGGCAGAAGGCCACGGACCTTCAAGTGGAGCTCTCTAGCTCTTTTAGCCCTCTCATTTGAAAGTTTGGAATAAGAGCCTCCATCCTGGCAAGAGGAGGGGCTCACCCACCCCCATTACAGACTTGTTGATGCGAGTTTTGTAACACTTACATAACATATTAGCAATTGAACATTTGACATGGAGTATCAAACATACAATTCCTCTCTTGAAAAGTTAATGCTCATGAGACATGAGTATAATTTCAATGTTCCTTACACCATTGGATACTCGCTCAGTTTTATCGATGTGATTTGCTGATAATCACTTAGGCGGCCTTACGCAAATTGTTGAGGACGACTTGGACTTTGGTGGGATGAAGGTGATGGTGGCTCGGTTTACGAAATGTGCGGAGGCAGATAATGTTGATGGTAGTGATGGTGATGGAAGTGTCTGCCAATGGTGATGTTGATGGTAAAGTGATGGTGGTGGAAGGTGAGTGGATGTGTTCTAATACTCGACCTACTCTAACTTCCTTCTCTCTAAACTTCAACTACTCAGCTACTCACTATTCTACTCCTACTCCTATGAATGGAAGGTTAGCAAATAGACGGGGATCGAACCTAATGAGAGCTGACCAGCGGCCTCACTTCCGCAGGTGCAATGATTCGAAGGAAAAATAAACTAGTTTACCACACAAAGCCTCCCAACCAGCCGCTAGGATGCTAGTGGCCTAGTATTGACCCCTATCAAACATTTACCAATGCTACCATACAACTATCCATCTACTTAAACTTCACTTAAACAACTTCAAATGCAACCAACTTTAACAACTTGAAAAGAAATCTAACTAAGTGGAAGTAGAAAACATGCAATAACACCAAATGTTCTTAATCAACATGCAAATCGCAACAATGAAGAAAAGAGCAATTTTGGTATTATCTTCCCAACAATTTCTCCGACCACTTTACAAATGAGAGCAAATGGCCTTTTATAGGGGCCGGAAATACAACGGACAGTGGAGATCAAAACAAGATCAACGATCTAGATTGGATCCTCAAAACCCTAATTAGGGTTGCCACCCTATCGGCCAATGAGAAGTTGCCACCTCATCAATGGACCAATGAAAAAAGTGCAAAAAGTGGCAACCAATGAGAAGGCACCAAAATGGTGGCCAATCAAAAATAGACACTTGTCCTATTCTAGAAGAAAGGGAAATTTGCCACTTGGGCTTACATCAAATGATCTTCTAATATAAATCTTCCCTTTTCTTTGATTTTCTTAGCTAAGGCAATGAACTTAGCTAGCCTTTCGTTAACTTCTTCCATAGGAGGACAAGGTGTGTGCTTTGCCCTGAGTTCTATTGACTTTGCCACGCTGCTCGCTGCTTGAAGTATCTTTCGTGATCTTTCTCATATTTCTTCGCAAATCAAATAAAAGCATTGAGAGAGGAAAGGGTGCCCAAATGCTTTTTCCTGATGGCAACCTTTCCCAACTCATCCGAACTCGATCCAAAATCTGTTTCATTGATATCCTCTTCTCTAATATCCTCAAAATCAAGTGCCATCCCAACGTCACTCATCATGGTTGAAATAGAAGTGTCGACACTTGGGCTGTGTCGTGCAATCTCATTATGTATTTCCTCAAGTGTTCTAAATCTGGTAGTTAATGTAACAAACCAAGATTCGACTATACTCAATCCTCTCTCATCAACCAACCTGGCCCTTTGCAAATATGCCTCTGGTAGCCCAATGAACGCCTGTAGCCTAGGAATAGCCAAATCTCTGATGGGAAGGAAACCTTTCCACACCTCTTCGAATAATCTGAACTTGTCTCTAATGGCCACTAATGACTGGAATGTCGAGATGAAGGAAGGCAAGAAATTTCACCCATCTTGGATTGTATCATGGATCCAATCCTTGACTTCATGTAGCTGAGCTGATATCTCTCCTGAATTGCTCCCGCTGTCTTGAGGAAGGGCTGCCTAGTGCAGCTGTTGGATGGGCTGGCTATTTCTCCAATATTTGTTCTCAGCCTCCAACTTTACTATCCTTTCATTTGCCTTCCTTAACCTTTCTCTGATCGATGCCATACCTTCCTGGACCTCCTCACACTCTATATCATTTGTATTCCTTCCCAAGTTATGTTCCACTATCTCATATTCTTGGGCCACAATCTCATTCACTGCATTGTTGATTGTTTAAATAGCAATCTGAACCTATTGGTGACCATCATTGTCGCTCCTGATTACCCTTGTCACCATTCTTGCCATTTGTTTTTGGTTCTCGCTATCACCCTTTTCCATTAACCCTTGGATGTCCTCAGTTGTATGGGCCGTTACCACCTCGCCTCTTGGCATAAGCATTTGTCTTAACCATAGTGGTGCAGTGCATCTCCCCAAATCTGGATTTGGTTCAACTAACAAAGCATCACCAACGGCCTCGGGTTCCTGGCTTATTGCCTCGATGTCGATTGGTCCATCTTCTTCTCTACTAGTTTCTTCCATATCATTTCCTTGTTGGTTCTCTGAGAGAGGGGAGTACTCAGTGCTTTCACTATAGCCACTTGATTCCGAATCAAAGCTCACCTCCACCGCGGCCCCTTTATCATTTGAATTGACCTCTTGGCTTCTAGCCTCAATTATACTCTCTCTTGATGGCGCTGCATGCTGTCTCTTGGCTGGAGGCTCTGGATGTTCTTTGCCCTTCTCTACCTCCAAAACTTTCTTCTTGCTATTTCTAATCATTTCCTGTTGCCGGCTATTTCCTTCATTCCTTTGTCCGACTGATTCTGCTTGTCTCTCTTTTGGTTTCATCATCTCATAGGTAAGGGGAGTCCTTTGTCTTTGTAGCTTTCTTAGTCCCTCATTATACCACGACTCGGTATGTAAATCCACTACCCTTGTGACTGCTTCCAAGGAAGGATCCTGATGGTCATCCCAATCCACTGGATTCAATTATGTTCTTTCTACTGTATCATAGTCTTCTCTCAACACATTTCCATCATCCTCCAGTTGATCCGAAATATCGAGGCCTCTCCATCTAATAGCCCTCATCATGTTCACTGACAGCCTTGAGAAAGCTAGCTTTCTCACATGAAAGTCATCTTTGGCGTTGGCCCAAAAGTCTTCTATGGTGGGAACATGCTTGAATTCATTTCCATGAGATACCTTGATAAGACCATTAGGATCGAATCCTTGCCTTGCTTTGTACCATCCTAGATGATACCATTCGAATTCCTTCTTTGCGGCTTCAAAGGAGGCCCGATTTGGGCAACTATCATTGCCAATTACGATTGAGAATGAAATGCCTATTTTCTCTTCGTTTCCCATTATTCTATCATAGTGCTCAAGTTGCCTAGCCAATTCTAACAAAACTACCTTGTCGGGTGGGTACCTTGGAAGCCTCTTGGAACAAACTATACTTCCTGCCACTCTAATGTATGTAAACTGCGAAAATTGGATGAACCAACTCCCAAACTTCTTAATTATTGCTTCTGCTTCTGATGAAAGTCTCTTGGCAGGTGTCCCTTGTAATACCCTTACTATCTTCATGGCGAAGGCATCGCAAAATTTCTTGTAATCCTTGTTGTTGTGCAAATGGAGTTGCGAATAGCATTCATGTACCAAATACTGTCCCAGTCCGCTACCAACTTCTCCTAAGGCCTTAAGTCTCGGACTCTTGTACAATCTAGCAATTAGGTAGAACAGATAGGAGCCCATGTAGAATTGCCTTTGGTTTTGCACGGTTCTAATTTGCAATTCTAAGTTCTCGCTTATGATCTTGGCCCAGTCAAACCTTCTTTTCCCTTTCTCAATCTCATCAATGAAGAAGTACATCCAGTTTTCAAATTGCATCCCTTGAGCTAGGCCCATGATCCGACTGAGTAGAACAACGAGATCACGATATTCTAGTTTGAAATCTGCCATTGTGAGCCTCGATGATTTGTTAACTCCTTTCCTTCCCTTGCGTATCCAATTTTGCTTTAGATGCGTGTAATAGGCCTCTTGGTTATCTTGAAATGATTTAGTTGCTTGGTCCATCATCACAACCGTCATGCCCTTGTATTGGGGAATGTTGAATGTTTCTTCGATTGCTTGTTTGCCAATGCTGGCCAACACTATCTTCCCTTCATCAAAAATGATGGATTTACTGTTTAGATCAAATCTGGATGCACATTCCATAATCAATTCTGGACAAGGCAATGTGGGAGAAAAAGCCGCTGCATGTACAATTCCGCTCTTGTATATCCTTTTTGCCAAGGGGGATTGTCCTTCTTTCAATCTGTCCCTCAACCATATCATGTCCACTGTACCGATATTGGTGTCGATTATTCTCTTCATTTTCGAGAAGAAAGAAGTTTTGGGCATCATATCCTCTGTCTTTCTTAGTGTTTGCCCGCTTGGGATTCTTACTTGCACTACCATCCTCCATGCTTGTCGCCCCTATTACGGGATGGTAGAGGGGTGGACTAGAAGGCAAGAAGAACCAAGAGGAGTAATCCTTAGACTAGAACGAAAGATGGATGTCAGCTTAAGCACCCCTTGCAACTCTAGATGATGAAAATTCACCTTAACCAATAATCTTACAGCGACTTTTCGAAACCTAGGATATGACTTCAAGAATTTCAAATCCCTTTGCAAATTAGAATTTTAAACTTCTAAAACTATCCAACACTTGCCCAACAAACAAAAAATCAAACTTTCATATGCATCCCTTCTCCCAAAAAAATCGCCAACTCTAATATAAGAAATGCAGTCCTAAATAGGGAAAGATCAGACCTTCACCATGAATTGTCTATGTCACAAAATCAGACCTGCCTCAAGAAAATGTCGAGAGTGGAAAGTTTTGCCCTTGTCTTAATTTGCCCAAGCATGGAAGTCCTCAATTTGCCCAAAAATGTCACCTAGGGCACAAATCGCAGCACATTGAAGGAGAACAAATCACCAAAAATCTGCAAAAATCTGCCCACAAGGAAAATCACCAAGGCCTGAAATCTGCTCTTCAAGAGAAATTCGCCCAAGTATGGAGAGGAAGAAATGAATTGTGAAAAAGAAATGGGAAAGAGGTCTCTTTTATACCCAATTTTTTTTCCCTCTAAACTGGCCGACCTGGTCTTGGAGGAGGAAAAAACAAAAATTAAATCCAGGTTAAGTCCCACAATTAAATACTTAGCTCAAAAAAATTAATTTTGCCCAAAAGAAAATTGCATTTTTAAATTTGCCAATTAGCTCCAAATTGCAAAACGAAATTAAATGGCCTTGAGGGTGTTAAATATTTCCATTTAATGAGGGTTTAGTAATTAATACGTCATTAAATTCGGATTTTGGCTAACCAAAAGCCATTTTTTCAATATTAAATTACCAAATTCATTAAAAACTAAAAGCTTTCAAGGTAATTTTAATCTATTAAAGCTAATTTTTTGCAACTTTCTACCTAAATCGATTTTACTATGCCAAAAAAAAAAAAATTGCATCTAGAACCAAAAATCGATTTTTTGCAATTAGCCCTATTTCAACAAAATTAAAATTTTCACCAAAGAAAAAATTTGAGGTTTTCCAAAACTTAAGTCTAATTAAAATTTCCCTTTTGAAAATCATCCAAATTTACACAATTAAAACCAAATTTTCAAAAGAAATCGTGTAAGTACAAAATTCACAATTTTATCTTGCCAAGTTGAAATTAACTTAGAAAATTATTCAACCTAGGAATAGAATTGATAGCTCTGGAAAATCAAGTTGAAACTGGATGAAAATAAGCTAAGCCTCCCCATATTTGTCCTAAAGGTGCCAAGACGTGAAATTTTCAAAACTCAAAAATTTTGGACTATCCAAAAATTTGCCGAGGCGATTAAAAAAAGGGGGTCCCCAAGATTTGGGACAATGTGTGAAAACCTCACAACAAGACTATTGCCCAAGATTTAAGCTGAGATTTTGTTTCAGTTTTCAGCAGGACTTGGTTGTTGTCTAGTTCATGTTGCATAGTTTTTATGTATTTGATCTTTGCCACCTCTACAATATGTGAGCCCAATAGTCCTTTGCAGCTAACAAATTCCATGATGGTTGAGGTACCAGCTGCAAATGTTTCAATGATTTGGTTGTAATTCACATCTAGTTGTTGTTTCATATCTACATAGTCTTTCTTCCATGCATTACAGTTCGTCGATAAGGCAGCCATCGTTTTTGAAAGCGTGAGCATGGTGTCTTTCAGGGAGTGGTTTTTAGAGTCGAGACAAGACAATTGATCCAATAGCTCATAAATGGGAGCAATGTAACCTTTAATTCAATGATAGGTTTGCAAGGGGTAGAGAAAATCTCTATGCCACCTACAATTAATTCCATGAGGCTGAGAGGTCATTGTCTGTCACTGTGCTTGCACGGGTGCCACCAGGGAGAGACCACAGCCCAACTATTATCATTTTTCAAAGAGTGTATGATCAGAGGTGTATGTGAATCCCCAAGGTTAGCCGTGTTACTCAAACAACAAGAACGAGCAACAAAAGATATAGACAAATGCTTGGCAGGGACAAGCCCAATTCATCGTAGGATATTGTTGAGTGAGTGACTCAAACCATCATAGAGTTGCAAAATCCTAGCCTGTCACAATGTTGCATAATGGTGAAGACCTAGCCTATTACCATGTTGCAAAATGACAATGTAACTCAGGTGCGTGCACCCAGGCCAAAACCCCAAAGCACCCGGTGCAGGTGTGAGTGCGGGTGTAAGTGCATCATGCACCTGAGTACCCCCGCCGCCCAAAAAAGCGCCGCTACACCTCAGCCACACCGATCGAGCACCCGAGTGGGACACAAGACGCGGGTGCATCGCAGGTGCGTGGGTGCGCACATGGGTACATGCGGGGTGCTCCTAGGGTACTCGCGGGGTGCGGCCGGCTAAATGGCCCAAAAAGTTATAAAAAAATACTTTTTGCATCTTTTTTAATTTGTTTTTTATGCAAGCTAACCCTAATTGGGTGTGGATCCCATGTGGTCTATTTGAAGGTTTAATAAGACCAATAGACCTCATTTTCATTTCACCGTTTCATTTCATTGTTTTGGAGCAGCAAGGAGCAAAGTGAGCAAAAGAGTTTGGAGGAGTTTGTGAGAGCTTAGTGGGCAATTTTGCAAGGGATTGCAAGATCAAGAGGAGCAAGAAGATTTGATTTGGCAAGTGTCTCATCAAGTTCAAGGTAGGTTATTTTTTATTTTACAACTTTTTTTGGTTTTAGAAATCAATTTATAAATTTATAATGTAGTATTTGGTTTTACTTTTAGCTTTAAGTTTTTATATGTTTCATTCTTAAATCTATATTAATTTTTTGTTCTTAAAATATGCTGAAACGTATTTACTATTTAGCTTCCTTTTAAATAGATATAATATTTTTAAATAGTAAACGCTAAAATTAAATAGTAAAGTTTTAAGTAGGCTGAAACTAGTTTGTTATAACTTATTAATTACTTGGGCTGAAATGCATCATGATTCATAATCATATTTATAATTTTATTTTCATTTTGTGAAATGCAATTTTATTAATAAGGGAAGTGCATCTGATTATGAGCCTGAGCCCAAGGGAAGTGATCATGGGGCTAATGTAGATGGTCAATCTGAGGAAGAGCCTCCTTATGTTGCACCAGATATGTCTTCTATTGATTGCCCTCAGAAATTTTTGGCAAAGTATGCTAGGGTCCTCATGATCCAAAGTCCCCTCTAAAACAGTTTGTTGTGAAAATTACACGCCCTACACCTTCAGGTGGTGGCACACGTAAATGGAAGTGTAATATATGTGGCACAAAATGGTTTGGCAGCATTACAAAAGTTAATGCACACCTTCGTTTTTGGACTGGTTATGGCGTGAGCCCATGCATATTCTTGGCAAATCCTGAGAATGTGAAATACAGAATTGAAGTGAACAAACTATTGGGCATTTATGATGATATTGAAGTCCCAGTGCCTAGATCTTTGGCTACTACGCAACAAGTACAGAGTATACAACAGTTACAAGGGCAGTGAGATACATCTACTCGTATCTTGCATTAGAGAGCAGGCACTATGTCACGTACACCATCATTTTCCTCACCTACACACGGTTCAGCAAGGGATAGCAGTACGAGGAAATGGAAAGCAGCTACAAGTTGTAGTGGTAGTAACCCCATTGCTCATTTATTTAACATGCATGCAAGGGACCGATTAGATGATGATGTTGGTGATTTCTTCTTTTCCAATGGCATCCCTACACATGTGGCTAGATCTCTCTATTTTGTGAGGATGGTGTCCATGGCAATAAATGAGGGAGAGCCATTATATGTGCCACTAGGTGACCACAAGTTGAGGACCACAGTGTTGGATAGAGCCTATGACAAGGTTGGGATCTTGATGGAGCAAATGAAGGCATGTTGGATGGATTCATGTTGCAACATTATCATGGATGGGTGGACGGACATTAGTCATTGTCCACTCATCAACATTATGGTTACATGCATCGAGGGCCCATACTTTTTGAAAGCAGTTGATTGTTCAAGGTATCGTAAAGATGTTGATTTTTAGTTTCATGTGCTTAGGGAAATCATTGAGGAGGTTGGGCCACAAAATGTGGTCCAAGTTGTGAAAGATGCAGCACGTGTGCAAAGCTACAGGGAGGCTTGTTGAGATAGCCTATAGGCATATTTGGTGAACTCCATGTTGTGTGCATGCCATGAACAATGCACTCAAAGATGTGGCGAATATTGACTGGATTAGACAGGTGGTTAATGATGGGAGAGAGGTGCAGATGTTTATCTGCAATCACCATACATCAAATGCACTTTTCAGAAGCTTCACAAAGAAGCAATTCCTGAAACCAGTTGAGACCAAGTACGCATCATATTATATTCTCTTGGAGAGAATGATTGAGTTGCAAGAGCCATTGCAACTCATGGTTATGACACAAGAATGGAATTGATGGCCTAAGTACAGAATAAAGCAAGAGAAGAGGGTAAAAGAGACAGTGAAGAGTGATCAGTTTTGGAGTGACGCAAAATACATCACATGCACTTTTCAGGAGCTTCGCAAAGAAGCAATTCCTGAAACCAGTTGAGACCAAGTACGCATCATATTATATTCTCTTGGAGAGAATGAATGAGTTGCAAGAGCCAGTGCAACTCATGGTTATGACACAAGAATGGAATCAATGGCCTAAGTCCATAACAGAGCAAGGGAAAAGGGTAAAGGAGACAGTGAAGAGTGATGTATTTTGCGTCACTCCAAAATTGATCACTCTTCACTGTCTCATTTACCCTCTTCCCCTGCTCTGTTCTGGACTCAAGCCATCGATTCCATTCTTGTGTCATAACCATGAGTTACAATGGCTCTTGCAACTCAATCATTCTCTCCAAGAGAATATAATATGATGCGTACCTAATCTCAACTGGTTTCAGGAATTGCTTCTTTGTGAAGCTCCTAAAAAGTGCATGTGATGTATGGTGATTGCAAATAAACATCTGCACCTCTCTTCCATCATTAACCACTTGTCTAATCCGGTCAATTTTCCCCATGTCTTTGAGTGCATTGTTCATGGCATGCACACAACATGGAGTCCACCAAATATGCCTATAGGCTACCTCAACAAGCCTCCCTACAGCTTTGCACACATGTGTTGCATCTGTCACAACTTGGACCACATTTTGTGGCCCAACCTCCTCAATGGCTTCCCTAAGCACATGAAACTGAAAATCAACATCTTTATGATGCCCTGAACAATCAACTGCCTTCAAAAAGTATGGGGCCTTGGTGCATGTAACCATAATGTTGATGAGTGGACGATGACTAATGTCCGTCCTCCCATCCATGATAATGTTGTAGCCTGAATCCATCCAACATGCCTTCATCTGCTCCATCAAGATCCCAACCATGTCATAGGCTCTATCCAACACTGTGGTCCTCAACTTGTGGTCACCTGGTGGCACATATGATGGCTCTCCCTCGTTCACTGCCATGGACATCAGCCTCACAAAATAGGGAGATCGAACAACATGTGTAGGGATGACATTCGAAAAGAAAAAATCACCAACAGCATCATCTAACCAATCCCTTATGTGCATGTTAAATCAATGGGGTTACTACCACTACGCTTGTAGTTTCTTTTTGTTTCCCCTACTACTATCCCATGTTGAACTGTGTGTAGGTGAGGAAAAGGATGGTGTAGGTGGCATAATCCTCGCTCTCTGATGCAAGATACAAGTAGATGTATCTCGTTGCCCCTGTAACTATTGTATACTCTATACCTGTTGCCTAGTAGCCAACGATCTAGGCACTGGGACTTTAATATCATCAAAAATGCCCCATAGTTTGTTCACTTCAATTCTATATTTCACATTTCCAGGATTTGCCAAGAATATGCATGGGCTCACACCATAACCAATCCAAAAAAGGTGTGCATTAACTCTTGTAATGCTACCAAACCATTCTGCACCACATATATTACACTTCCATTTATGTGTGCCACCACCTGAAGGTGTAGGGCGTGTAATTTTCACAGCAAACTGTTTTAGAGGGGACTTTGGATCATAAGGACCCCTCGCATACTTTGCCAAAATCTCTGAAGGGCAATCAATAGAAGGCACCCCTAGTGCAACATAGGGAGGCTCTTCCTTAGATTGACCATCTACATTAGCCCCATGATCACTTTCCTCAGGCTCAGGCTCATAATCAGATGCACTTCCCTCATTAATTTCTATGTCTTCTACACTTTGGCCGAATCTAGATGCCATTTATAAAACTGCATTTCACAAAATGAAAATAAAATTATAAATATGATTATGAATCATGATACATTTCAGCCCAAGTAATTAATAATTTATAAGTTATAACAAACTAGTTTCAGCCTACTTAAAACTTTACTATTTAAAAATATTATATATATAAAAAAGGAAGCTAAATAGTAAATATGTTTCAGCATATTTTAAGAACAAAAAATTAATATAGATTCAAGAATGAAACATTAAAAAATTTAAAGCTGAAAGTAAAACTAAATACTAAATTATAAATTTATAAATTGATTTCTAAAACCAAAAAAAGTTGTAAAATAAAAAAGAAAACCTACCTTGAACTTGATGAGACACTTGCCAAATCAAATCTTCTTGCTCCTCTTGATCTTGCAATCCCTTGCAAAATCACCCACTAAGCTCTCACAAACTCCTCCAAACTCTTTTGCTCACTTTACTCCTTGTTGCTCCAAAACAATGAAATGAAACGGTGAAATGAAAATAAGGTCTATTGGTCTTATTAAACCTTCAAATAGACCACATGGGACCCACACCCAATTAGGGTTAGCTTGCATAAAAAACAAATTAAAAAAAAATGCAAAAAGTATTTTTTTTATAACTTTTTGGGCCATTCAGTTGGTCACACCCTAGGAGCACCTTGCGTGCACCCCAGCACCCAAGCACCCGCAATGTACCCGAGCACCCGTGACGCACCCGCATCTCGCATCCCACTTGGGTGCTCGACCGGTGCAACTGAGGTGCGGCGGCACTTTTTCAACCGACAAGGGTACTCGGGTGCATGACGCACCCGCACCCACACCCACACCGGGTGCTTCAAGGTTTTGACCTAGGTGCACTGATTAAATGTTGCATGATGCAAGTTCAACTATGTGATGGACATCCAAATTCCAAACACTGCAGGAGGTGTCTTGGCAATGCAATAAGGGTAGCAGAGAACTCCTATCATCAAGACATCGGGGCAAAGAGACACACAAATAGAGTTGCAGAATCCTAGCCCGTCACAATGTTGTAGAATGGTGAAGACCCAGCCCGTTACCGTGTTGCAAAGTGATGCATGTTGATATTTAATGTTGCAAGATGCAAGTTCAACTGTTTGATGGACAACCAAAAACCAAATGTTGCAGGAGATGTCTTGGCAATGCAATGAGGACAGCAGAGAACTCCAATGGTCAATACATCTAGGGGCAAAGAGGCACACAGAGAAAACCACAAAGTGCACAATGTACAAAAGGATGGTTGACTCAGCAGCGGGCGAGGTAGTTACGAAGGCCAAACCAAGCCACATGCAAAACAAAATATGCAACGACAAGGAGAGGTAAGGTGGAAACTACTAGTGTACAATGCAGGGACCATCAAGAGAAAGAGAGAGAGTTGTTGAAGTTGTTGACATCGAAGAGTCGGCAGAAAGATTGCCCCATGGTAGGGACAAATGAACAAAAACTAAGGGTGTGTTTGTTTGCTAGAATTGAACTGGAAATGGTAGGAACAAATCCTAAAAATCCTCAGTTTGGATGCGCCAAACCAAAATTGGAATGAGTTTTGAATTCCTATTTTGGTCCAAAACGAGGATTTGTTAATGTGGAATTGGGATTAAATCAAATTTGAATTTGAATTTTTCCCGCTCAACAAATACCAATTTCGAATTAACAAACCCAACACCTAACAAATTCCAAATAAAAGACAAATGCAGCATTTGCTAATGACAGCAGCCAAACGGGCCCTAATGGAGTGAGCACACGACGATGACGCAGCAGCAGAGGGCATGGCCAGGAACATAGGGCTAGACGCAAATATGGTGCGGGGAGTGGTTACAGGTTAAGCATCAGGCTTGCAGGCCAATGTTCACGGCCGGAGGAGCTCTCATGGTCAAAGAGAAATTGCAGAAATAAAAAGGATATTCAAAATCATGCTACTTTTGGAGCTCTTAAGAATGGATTACACTTCGCAATACTCGTTTTTCTTGAATGTGAATGTCATGTAGGGGTATAGTTTGCAAGAACTATGGTAACCAAAGGAATCAAAACGTGAACTGGAATGCAAATAATAATATTTTGAAAATTATACTGATACAGAGAACCAGCTCAATTAATATTTCAAGATAGGGAACACAGGAAACACATTGACTAAATCACAATGTAGAATTATAGTTATTGAAGGTGACCTAGTTAAAACAACAAAGAGTTATATCTAGGTAGTGTGTCTGCATCTCTGCCCCTATAAAATGCTGATTTGAGGATTAGAATAAAATGGTGATAAAATTAGGTTTACTTACATTCCTCGGGAATGGAACAGAGCTGCTGATTGTTTTGCCAAATGGGCTTCTGTTCATGCAGCGGGCGGGCTAGAATATTATGGATAGGGGGCAGCTACCCCTCAATCTGTTACAAGAATTTGATGAACTTGTTGATCAGGACAGAGCTCCTTGTTGTAATCCTTTGTCTTAATAAATATTTAACACTCTTTTTCCAACAAAAAAAATGGTGATAAAACAACACAGCAGTATTAAAACACGAATAAGACACTGCCTATTGAATAAGAGTCAGCTTTTGCAAACTAATGGCAATCCGTTATCCTTCATTCACGAAGCTAACTTAATTAGCTGAGGAAGTCTCGAAGTTTTCCTTGACCGCATCATGAACCCTGGCCTTGAATTTGATTTTGTTTGATACCACCAAGCTATCACCACATAGGACGTCACGTGGGGAACTGCTTTTGCTTTATAAAATGGTTGTAGCTAATTGCGTGATAACCCTCAGTGATTTAAGGGGGTATAGTCTATTAACTTTTATACCCAGCAAAGTCTGTTGTGCAGCGTGCTAGAAAATAAGGATAGTTAAGCATGTCACAATAGATTATGAGTCATAACATTATCCAATCAGTAGAAGCTGAATCATGCAAGTAATGATATTACAGTAGAGACACAGTTTGAAATAGACAGAACAATTGTTGGTATACGGCCAAATCTAGGTTACGAAACAATGCAGCAACAATTCCCTTTATTTGCTACATGTCTGTAGACCGACCTAGGGTTTCACAACAGATATAATAGGTGCACATATACATACTCATACATAAGTTTGGCATTTGACACATCAGTGAGAAGGTAGTTTCTACTTTGAGCAATCAAGTCGTGGTAGACGTACCTTCAGTTTAAAGTATTTGAGCTGTTGTCCATATTGTGGCAGCGAAGTATTACCTCGACATGTATTAGGTGGAAGCGGATTTGAAAAGGAAGCATTAGGTCAACCTAGTTCAGTTGGAAGCATGCATGAAGGAAAGCTTTGTCCATCTCTGGCTATGGTGGTGAAATTCGTCACCCTTGCTCCAGGCAATACAGTAATGAAAGGGAAGTCATCTTTCTAACAGCTTTTGGAGCTGGCTTTAACGGAGGCTGTGATTATGTGCAGCCGAATTCTGGAGAAAGAACCTACGAAAGTGAAGTGGTATTGAGGGCAAGTTCAGGGGACAACAAATACTCTCGACCAAAATAGGTGAGCGCAAGCAAAATTAAAGCTGCAAAATGAAATTTCCAACCATGTCCCGTATTTCCCTTCGACATTGAGTATTGAATCGTTATCTTAAAGGTGTTCTTATATCTTGCTTAGTTACATAACACTGCCGTGTTGCTGCCCATTAAATAAGGTATATTCAGAAACGAATTCAACACAATAGAAGATATACAGGAAAATGAGAGAAATACAAGAAGATAAAAATAACGAAACCATGTCGGCAAAAATCACAGATGAAGCATTACCACAAGCTGTAACAGTGCAGAAATTCAATGTAGCAATAGCCCTCACATTTGCTCTTTGCTGCACAAGTTGCTGGACTACTTGAGCGAATGGAGTCTGAACGAAGTGGGAGGCACAATATACCTATAGAACAAAAGAAAGTGGCGGGTAAATTAATTTAGCCAAATTATACAATGAAATTTACATTTTATAAATTATAATTTTAAAAATAAATTACAATAATATAAGTACTTGAATTGATGTAATATAATGATTTTTTATTTTATTTAATTTATTATTAGTGTTAAATATTTTTTAAGTAATAATTGTAATTGAAATAGTAAAATGATAATTATATGGTTAAGATTGACAATATATAATGATTGAAAATATTTATTTGAATATAAGAGTAATTTGATTGAAATGTTATTTAGTTAGATTTGAATGGCTTTTAAAAAAATTTAAATATGAATATCTTTATATTCTTTTACGCCTAGTTGAGGGTTATTGTTCTATTTAGCTTACTTAGCACTTACATTGGGTAGAGGAAGAGGTGTGCTGATAGGAAACTATTTGTATTTTTTTATGAATTGAATGTATATTGTTATTTGGGTGCATAATTGTGAATATTGTATAGTAGGACATATAAGGAGAAATATATAGTATTTTCAAAAAAAAGTAGAAACAATGTACTAAGAGGGTAAATTTGTAAAAATGGAGAAGATTATATTGAATTGTGACCTTCCCATAAAGTAGGTTATTTTGAAGTTCAATATTTGAACCATCCAAATAAGATATTGCTTGAAACATGAAAAAAGGCATGTAATACATATTTGATCATATTGTATTGAAGGTCTTTTTAAAATTTTAAAAAAAAGATTTTGAAGTTGATGATTCATTAAGCTTTTAATGAATGAGTCCTAAAAGAGTTATTTGGTTTTTCTTTGATTTCATGCCTACACGTTGAAACAAGAAATTAGTGGGTTTTTATATAGAATGTATGGATGGGTGCATGTAAAAAAACCATAAAAGAAAAATTAAAATTCATATGCATACTTGGTGAAGCCAAAATTGCATACCCTTTCTCATTGTAACAAGAGATGTTGTAGCCAAGACTTTTTTTTCTAAATAATTGTGTATAACTGTGTATGGATTGTTATTCATTTTGGATTGTTATTCATTTTTTGAATATCAACCAAAGGATAATGGTGGTTGTATACAATGGTCATTTATTGATGTAACCCTTGATAGAGTTGTAAATATTAAACATTTGTCTTTTTATTGTACCTTTATCAATTGTTATTTGTGGAGCATTAGTCCCTCGAAATTATGTATGGTGATCGACCATGCCATAGATAGTGGTGCTTGTTGATGATTCATTAGGAATATTCATAAAGTTGTAGAGAAGTTATTTCTTTCTAGATGCCAATATGTCCTGCAAATTCATCCATAATTGATTGTCTGAGGTGGGATGCTCCTTAATTTATTATTAGATATTACACATGGTTCTACCATTGATTTATTTTACTAGTAAAGTTTCTTGTTACAAAGAGGGAGGGCATCTCTACAATTTGTGTTGAGAAACTATGATAAATAGTTTTTGGCCCAATCAATAATTCCTTGATTTTTTTTATTTTCTCATATGGACATCAAAGTTAGTAAAAAGAAGAAAAGAAATATCATGTGCTTTCATTCTAAATAGGAAATTATCTTTAGAACCTTCTAAGTTCTTAGTTCATCATATTATGGTTATATATTCCTCTTATTGTACATGTAATTGCTAGTCATTCTTATAGTACCACCTTTTGTTAGATCATTCCCAAATATGCTAGGAATGATCATATTCAATTTTATTTTTATCCTTATCTTCATATGCTTTCTAACCAAGAATTAAGTGATTCAGTTAGGGTGATAGATCAAAATACTTCAACTATAATTATAAATAGATGATACTATTCAAAAGATTGCTTCTAAAATCAACTAAATCGTGTTTTTGAAATTACATTTATGAACATAACATTATATTGAATAAACTATAAGAGTAAATGCTTCATCATTCTCAAAAACTAAAGAGTGTGTTCCTCCTCCACCTACTTAGGGTGGATGGAGTGAGACTTTATGTAGCATGTAGATTGTATCTTAGGACTAGATTGTGAAATCCATATTTTGCTTGTGATAATACTCTTGTCATACTAAGATTGTGATATATCAAAATTTTGGATCTCATTGTACCATGTACTTGATGATATTTATATATGAGATATTGGATTTAATGTTATATTTAGTGCTTTATTTTCTTCTTTTAATTGTTGACGTGCATGCTATGGATGCCTTTTCAAATCAGGTGTTTCCTTTTTATGTACATGTGATGTTTAGATAACTTTTATTTCTTTCAGTAACATATGTTGTATGCATATCTCCCATTATTGTACTTGTGTATCATGAGCTCTATTTTGATGTGGATCAAATGATTTGAAAATTTATCGTTTGGATATATTAGATGTAATGATATTGATGGTCATGAAATGAACTGAACTATGAAATTTTGAAGTCTTGTGAAATCTCCTCATTATTTTGTAAGTCTAGGGTTTTCAGACATGTTCAGAGCTTTGAACATTTGCCTAAGTCCTTAAACCCTCACAAAACCCTTAGCCTTTATGTTTTAACGTTACTTTTTATACCACTTAGGGCTCATTTGGCTCGTGGATTAGAGCTGGAATTAGACTACGAAATTCTCAAGATTCTCATATCCACTGTTTGGGTTCGCCGAATGGGAATGAGAATTAGAAAAAAGTGAGATCTGGTATCCTTATTTGCCCCCCAAAACAAGGATTCGATCTTCCACCAAAATAGGTAGAATTGTCCAAATTCCCATTTTAATTCCATTTTCACAAAACTGAGCATTACAAATTATTGTAAAATCAATGTTTTGTCCCATCTCCTCAATCAATATGTTTTGGCGCTTGTTTTGCAACACCGCATTTTTGGCCACCATTGTCGCCTCTGCACATCTCCTCACACATCTCCTCTATTGGTTCACGCCTTGCTCGTTCCCGCCCTGCTCATCCCTGCCTCTGCTCATTCTCACCTCTGCGGGTATGCACTTTTCAAAATTGTTTGTTTGTATGCTTCATTTTTTTGGGTTGTATGCTTCGTTTTCTCAAATTGCAAACCCTACTTTAGATGTCCCCATTTTTTCTGCACCCAAATGGTCCCAAATTGAATTCCGAAATCATAATTTGGATTCCAAATTCCAGAATCCCAAAGTCAGCATTCCGAATGCCAATGCTTAATTTATATTCCAGCAACCAAACGGACCTTTAAGATATGAGTTTAAAATCTTGTCGAGCGAGGTGCTTCTATGTTTCTGAGCACTTATGGCTTAAGTTGTTTCCCCATGGTTGCGTTTTAATTTTTCCCGAGTGACTAAGTCCTAAGTTATCCATTGGATATTCCTTAGTCTTTCATGAGTGTATGTAGGTTCGGCCTTGTTTGTACACGCGTCACATTTTCATGAAGCAATGTCAACAATCTTTCCTGAAATCACAAAATGTTTTCATTTGGCGAATTTTTGGGCCTACTACCTTTGTTCATCGTTTAAAGATCTGAAGAATCCAATGGTAATCTTGTTTTTGGCTTGAAATTTGCTTAATGGATACATTTTGTGAAAGATCTAATGGTCGTCGTGTTTTCGCTTGTGATATGATGATATGATAGATTTTAATGACGTCCACGAGACTAAAGTAGTCTACGGGACCCATGCAATCGCCCTCCCGAGTCAGGAGCCAAACTAGTCAGTTGCAAAGTTTTGGTTAACTTGTCTCTTCTTCTCTGAATTTTGATAATCAACTCCGCTGTTCTCTTCACTTGATCTTCCTCAAATAAATAGTTGAAGTCCTTGTTCTGCAAAATTTTTGTATAATCAGATCTGATGTCGTTGTAAGCCAAGCATTCCATGACAAAGTGTTGCTCTGTCTCCACTGTTCCCATATTGCAAAATAAACATGTTCTGTCTGCCCACTCTTCCTTTGGAACTTGCCATCTACCAGTTTCACATCGCAGCTGATGTGAACTAGTTCTAATTTGTGCCATCAACATTTTTGCTTTCCAATTAATAGGTGCCCTTATATAGGCCTTTTCATCATGACTAGAAGTGGGATTAAATTCTTTAATGTAATAAGATTTTTTCCTCCCTATGTGTCTTGTCCACAAAATATTGCGAAATTTTTCATTGACAAACTTTTTTATTTCTTTAATGTTATCCGGGCAAGCTTGGATGTTGATATCCCATTTTTGCATCCATTTGTCATTTTGTTTCATCCATGTGCTTTTCCGCCTCACAAGTTTTTCCTCTATTACCAACTTGGGCCAACGATGTGTTTCTAGACCTTGGGTTTTCTTTAAATAGCTTAGCATTTGGGTCAATGCGACGGCTTCTAATGGAAAGGAACCCACCTCCGCCAAAAGGATTTCATACGGAACTGTGGTCTTGACTTTAAGATTGCATGTGATAAAGTGTTTTTGAATTCTTTCTACTTGCCGCCATTTCTGTTTGGACATACTACCGCCCCACACTTCACATCCGTATAGAATAACCGGAGTGACCAGCAAACCAAACAGAGTTTTCATGGTCGTCCAATCCCATAATTCTGCGTTCCTGCACTTGTTTTGTAAAGAGTATAACGCCTTCCAGCCCCCTTGGATTCTTTTCGATCTACAAGTATCCCAGTTGAGTTTGTTATGAAAATCGATGCCCAAGTATTTGTACTCTTCCACAATCTCAAGGGGGCTATTTTCAAATAGAAACTTGTCTTGTATGCCCCTATTCTTCTTTAGTGAGAAGATCATAATTTTGGTTTTGCTAGTGTTAACTTGCATTCCTACATCATGGCAAAAAAATTCTAGTGCTTTCAAGTGCTCTTTCAAACCTTTAGCTGTTCTAGCAAGAATTATGAGATCATCTGCATATAAGAGCAATCTTATCACGAAGTGGGCCAGCTGCACCCCCTCACCATTGGTCTTGTTTATCCACTCTTCTAACTTGTCAATATAAAGCCCGAATAGTGTGGGAGAAAGCGGACACCCTTGCTTAACCCCGATGTTGCTATCAAAATCTTCTGATAACCCTTCTGTCATTCTGATTTTAGCTTTGACCTGCTCATATAATCTGTAAACTGCTGACATAAGTTCTTTAGGGACATCCAACTCTACCATTCTATCCCATAGTTTATTACGTGGCACTGTGTCGAAAGCTTTTTTAAAGTCCACGAAACAACAAAAAGCCTCGTTCCCCGGAGTGTCCCAAACTTTCTCTATCAAATGCCTGAGAGTGATGTTGTGATCTATAGTAGAGTGTTTTGGTCTAAAGCCTGCTTGCCCTTTTGCACGTTTGCCTTCTGTTTCAGCCCAGTTGCTGATTTTTTGTTCTACCAAACTACCAAATAACTTGCTAAATAGTGGATTGATCATGATGGTTCGGTAATTAGAAGGATTGTTTATATCTCCACTTTTGTGGAGTGGGATCACCACACTTGTAGTCCATTTTACAGGGAAACCCTCTCTATTGACACTGTTGAAAATCTTAGTGATGTGTGGTGTGAGGATTTCAGCACCCCATTTTAAGTATTCCGCTTGTAGCCCATCTATATCTTGCGCTTTACCAATAGCTAACCTTCTAATGCCTTGAATAATATCATTTTCACTGAATAACTCCCCTGTAGTCTCTGTTTCCATGATACTATGCTCTCTTAGATCACATTCGTAGAGAGTCTTGGCATATTCCAGCCATTTGGTTCCTGTTATGTTATTCACTATCTGAGTTTTTCTCTGCTGAAGCTCTTTCCAAAATTTCCTGGGGTTGTTTTTACCAAGATTAATCAACTCTATTCTTCTCTTGTTCACATACTCTTCTTTCTTCTTTTTAATCAGTTGATTATACTCTTTTCTACTTTCTTTGTTCATGTTCTTTTTCCAATTCCTTTTTGCCATTTTGCACTCCTCATCAAACCAAGGATTGGCCAGAAAAGTGTTCTTGGCTTCTTTTGTGGCCCTAGATCTTTTACACTCCTCCAATGCTTTAATGATAGTAAGAACAAGATTATCCTTGTCCATGAAATGTTGTTTTTCAGACTCTAGATGGTTTCCCGGAACCCTAGACAGCCGCAAAAGAGAGTCTTGAAAAGTATCATGGTTTTCTTGTGTCATTAAAACTTTGCCAGTCGGAATCATCTTCCTCTTCTGTAAAAGTTTTGGGACAATATGTTGATCTTTGAAGTGAGTAGTCACCCTTATCAAGATGGGGTTATGATCAGATTTTAACTCCATGGGGCAATCTTCTATGTCAAAGTTAATTATCTTTGCGACATAGTCTTGCGAGCATATAACATAATCAACAACACTTTGTCCATTGTGTCTTTTGCATGTGACGCCTCCTGATTTAGGCCACTTTTCCATACCATTGCATATAACCATGTTGTATAGGCAGCATAAGCCTAGTAATTCAGCACCAAAATGATTAATCTTTCCCATGCTATCCTGTGAAGATCTTTCCCATTTTTGTGTCCCTTCTTCTTCGAGCCAAACTGGATCTCTGCTTTCATTGTAACTCTCCTTAAGATTGAGAGTTTGGTTGTTTGCTGTTCTAGCATTGAAATCCCCTATTAACATTATTTCCCCTAAAGAGCTAAAGGTTGTTATGTCTTTTTTTAGCGCAACAAACGGATCTTCTCGATCCAACCTATGTTTTTTATATATTTTTTAGCCTTTTGGAGCGAAGTAACATATAGCCACCCTTGTAGAAATCTGATTCTCTGTTATTTTTATCCAAATATACCGCTTGTTTACATCTTCTTTCTCTAAGTTTACAAATCTGCTCCAAGTTTCTTTTATTAGAATGGTGATGCCTCCATGCCCCTTACCATTATCTATCTTTTCATTCCACAGTGATACCTTCTTATATCCTTCAAAATTTGGAACTCTACATCCATCATGCTCATGAGTCTCGGTAAGCATAATGATGTCATTATCTTTAGCTATCGGCCCTAACCCAGGTCCTCTTCTCCAAGGATAACCTCTACAGTTCCAGCTAACTATAGTTAAATGTTCCTGGGTGGGCCCGAGTTCCTATTTATTGCGTGTGATTTTGTCGCTGATTTGGGCTTTGCCATCTTGTAACCACGCCCACTTGCCTTTTCCTCTTGCTGTTTTCACTTTTTCCCATTCCTTCCTCGTTTCTTCTTGCTGAGTTACGGTGAGATCATCATCAAGATATATGCGTGTGCCTCTAAGAAACTTCCTCTTGCTGAAAATGTTATTTTTATCTCCTATATTCTTCATTGTCACTCTAACATGTCTATCTTTGCCTCCTCTAATCCATTTTTCGATTCTTTGAGCTTGTATGGTTGTTCCATGCCAATCTAATTGGTCTTTAAAGAAGTCTTTAACTAAATCCGTTGTTTTCTCCTGTTCTCCATAGTCTCGTAGCCCTTTGACAACGATATTTGTTGCTTTCTCATTTCTTTCTTTTTCCTCTCTAATATGTCTCTGAACTTGTTTTTCTATGTTGTCAATAGGAGTGTTTGATGGCCCCTTTACTATGTTGGCCCATGATCTAACTTCTTCAATCTGTTCTCTAAGTTGATTCTCTTTTATTTCCATATTGGCCATGGCATCTTGTATATTTTTCATTTGCGAGTTTTTGTCTGCTTCTGTAGCCTCTCCTTCTCCCATAGTACTTGCTGCTGTCCTCTTTTCCCCTACTTCTTTCTTCAACAATATTAATTCATACTCTCCTTTTTCCATATTAAATTGCAATTTTTGAATTTGTTCTCTAAGTGACTTGACCTCCGCTGCCAGCTTCCAGTTATCTTCAGTAACTCTTTTCATTGTGATACTTTCTATTTGGTTCCTCTCCTCAAGTGCCCACACCCTTTCCTTCATAGCTACTAAATCATTCACAAAAATGTTTGGATACCACGTCATAGGTGTCCTTGTGGGGCTGTAATTATTCGGTAGCCCATCCTCCACCATGTCTATCACCTGAGAATTATCTGGCTTCCCTTTACCATTAATATCTCTGATATTATCAAACTGCTTAATTGTTTTAGAGATTTCAGTCGGCCTCAGACTTTGTTCTCCCTCCCTTGTGCTGTCTGGGGTTTGTGGAATCGGTTTCAGAAGTAAAGCTGCTAACTTCCCTCTTTTTGCATTTTTAAACTTTCGTATCTTTCTCCGCCTAATTATTCTTTTATATTGTTTGGCATTCACATAGATGTAGTTGCCTCCTGTGAGTGGTCCCCTGGCTTGTGATAAGCTCAAAGTGTTTGTGGGTAAATTACCATTTGTCCCTCCAAGTTTGAATGAACTCATGTGTCCGGCTGAGGGTTCTGGAATAATGAGGAAGCTCCCTTGATTCCACTTGATGATGCTGCTGTGCATTAAACTATCTCCGTATGTCAGGACCAAGCCACTATTGCCAGAGATGTCGTGTTTCGTAGCTTCTTTCAAACTAGTTTGTTGTTCTGCTATTACGGGTGCCCTGACTATCTGATTCTCTGCCACCCTGTTACTATCAGATCTTGTGTTATGTAAGGTGGACCCATCGAGTTCTGACTGTTCCTCTCTTATCTTAGGTTGATCAGTCAATGATACTTTTACAAGTATCCTATCTGCAGATGTATCTGTGATTTCCCCGTTTGTTCCGTCCATGAGGACCATATCATTCCCACCGGTGCCTTGTTTATATGTTTTTAATAGTGTTTTACTGTTGTAAACTTACCAATGCCAGGAGAAGAAACAAAGGGAGCCTGAACAGGTGCAAAATCATATGTAAGATAAAAGGAAAAGGCGTACCTGGGATCTGCCTGTCCGCCTATTGGAGGCACATATTGTTGTCTTCAAATGGAACTGAGCTGGAGCCCACTGAAAGAGAGGGACACCATATCAAGTAACATCATCATCTGGAAGCCCGCCAATATCAAAGTCTTTAGTAGTGGATGGTCCCACCAGTTGCTAAGACTACCGACCAAACCCTTAAATCTGCCCCTGCACTGATCCCGTGTCTTGTGGACCCCTCAATCAGAATGCTAGACCCCTCAAATTTGTATGTAGACCTTGTTACGTGGCAATTCCAATCCCCACAAAAATAAACAAATTGTGAAGTTGCTTGATGGAAAAAGATGGCAAAAACACAAGAGTGTGCCACGTGGAATCACTTGCCCTGTTAGTTTTGAAAAGTCAAACTGGTAATGTGTAGCTTACTCAAAACTTCTCTTGCTCTCCATTGGTTAAAGGTGTTGGTCCCAGCTATTGAAGTGGATGTTCAATGACAGTCAGATCAATTTTAAGCCGTAGATGGAGAGCTAGATAGAGAACAACGGTGGAAGTTTCAAGCTGAAGTAAAGTGTGTAGAAATGATCGTTCTTGGCATAACCTATTCAACGAAGAGTACATTGAGCAATTGGGTGGACTCATCATCATCCTACACAAGCAACGAACATTGTTACTTAAGTCTGCTTGAGTTGTCTTGCTGTCCCATAGGCTATTTTTAGCCTCATGGATGTTAAATTTTTTATCTATCTATCTATCATTTCATTAAATGTATGAATTAACTTTGCACACTTCACACAATTTTTCAGTATTTTCTGAGAAAGGTTTACAGCAAATTTCCATTGTTATTATTTATCAACTACATTTTTCCAACTTCATGGAGCTTGGCGATTTCCAGAGCGAAGATTTTTTACTGAATTGAGAAGGAATTTCAAGAGAAAAGCAAGTCACGTGCCCTCGATTGTAAAATTACTTGAGTTTTGAACATATTTGAATCTTGATAACTTGATCAGTTGCTTGTAATTTTGATAAGATTGCATCATATGATTGTGAAATAAAATAATTTAAATTTTAAAAATTGTCGTTACAATGTTTATATTAGATTTTCAAAATTTTCAACTTTGATATTTCATTTGAATACTACTACTAGACTCCTTTTCCTATCTTATACATCATTATCTTTTAAAAACTAATAGTAATTTTTCAAGTGCTAATAATAATACTATATATATTATCATTATGTTGGGATTGTTCCCACACTGCCCCCACTGCCATTGTCCCCATGAGGCTCCCAAAGTTAGGCCACAAGTACCCCTGTCCCAAAATGCATCTTCGCATCCCCTCCAAGGAAACGTCCCCAAACCTCTTGGAACACTAACTACTAGTGTAAATTTGTTTTGCACTGTCAATATAGTATATTTTTAAAATAAATCTGAAAAATAAAGGATGATTACTAAATTGTTCAAGAAAGTAGCTATAAGTTCCATCATTTATCCTTGGCCACAATATACCATATATTTATTCACTAAGATGAAATTGGTGACTGATCTCTAATATATTTAGAACACTATATATGTAGAGCACTTTAATTATGAAGTTGAAGTTGTTGAAAATAAACATCAAGGAAAGAATAGTTCATAAGGTTGAAAGATCTTTCATGCCTTCATTATTATTGTTCTAGTATCAAGATACAAAGATGACTTCACATTACATTTTAACTTAGTATCTAGTTAGCTTCTTTATTTCTCATAATGAAAGGTTTTTCACTATGTTCAATCACCACTCGTCTAAAAACCATGATGCATCTCGAGCAAAACCATGGCCCATGTTAAAAGTGAAGATGATGTTTCATGACAGTCCTAGAGAAGAAGAAACATTTGCACTCCTCAATAATCTCTTCAACTCTCATGGGTGCATTTTGAGGGCTTCATGTCTCCTCCTTAATTATAGCTACTATGGTACCTAGCATATCATTACCGTATCTTTCATATTCTCCCATGATCAATGTTTTCTCTCGCCCTTCAATCAACCCTATCAATAACCAATTTCTTTCTCTTCATAGTTTCCAAAGTTGTTTGTTTTTCTTTGTGGGCAAGACTCTAAATGAAAGCATGACCAAAGGCCATTTAGATAAATGCATGCACATTTGGCCTAAAGATTAATTGAAGTACAAACTTAAGAATATACTCACTAGGAACTGTTGAGTGCAAGGAATACACAAAGATCCACAAAACAAGATTATGATAGTTGGCAATGGTTTCACTTCTACAGTTGGAATTTTGAGTTTTATAATATTCAAATGCAATATGGTCCATAATGTAAACCTTTTGAAGGTAATAAAAAACTCAAGTGGTCTGTGATAAAATGCAATACTTATTATGAAATATTCAACTAATTTCAGCTGGCACAAACATATTTTGGGGGCACTGTTGTAGGAAATAGGAGAGGTCATAACCCTCATGCATTGACCATTTTTGCTAAAGCTTAAACCATAGATCATATCTTGATATGTGATGGCTAGACTGGACATACATGATCCTTGGCTTAGTCATTGCTAGTATTTAGATTTGTAATCTTAGTTGGCCACATTACAATAAGGGTGTTTAATTGCTAAATGATTCTTTACAAAGGAAGTAGTGAGTAGTTGCTTATCATTGATTTATTAATTTGGTTTCAATCTTTTTGAAGACTATCCTTTGAATTGGATTCTTCTAGTACTCAAGTTTTCCATTCCTATTCACTTGAGTTGACTTTTTATGCTCCTTGTCCACACAATTATTCTACAATTATGCTATTGCTATCTATAGAATTGTTATGACCATTGATGTTCTTTGCTCTTGCTCTAACTAATTCCATTACAATATATGAGAAACAATTCCCACTCTTATGCTAACTAATCCTAATATAAGTAATTGATTTATTATGTTAACAAGCTTGGAATATTTTGCCAAAAAACAACCAAATCTTAGTGAGGGAAAATACTAATTAGAAGAAGGTGAAAAAGTAAATATTAAAATAAATTTTCAAATTTCCTTAAATCATACATTATTAGTCTTTAGATCTCAAAATAAATCAAACTTTTAAAAAGTACATTCAAATTTTAAATTATCTTTTTACAAAAACATATAATCTATATTTTTAAAATCTAAATTATTTATTATTTCATTTTTTAAAAATCGAAGTCACATTTCTAAACTCGTCATTAATTTGTATCATAATGGCAACTACTGGTAATGGAAGTACTTGATTTGTTTGCAAGAGAAAATTTGGAGACGTGTATGGTGTGTCTAATTTTTGCCTCACACATCTAGGTATACACAAGGGCCCGTTTGGTTGCTGGAATAGGAATAGAAAAATTGGAATACGTTTTCCATTTTCTGGTTGGTTCGTCGCTTGGAATAGGGAATAGGAATATGTATTCCCATTTTACCTCTAAAATGAGCTTATACCCATTCCAAAAAATACCTGTTATTGGAATAGCCATTCCTATTCCCAATATTACATGCCTATTCTCCATTCCTATGTCTGCAACCAAACGGACCCTTAGGCATTTTTGCTACTGGCTATTGAAAACATTTTTGGATCTTGTTTGTTGTTCTGCTATTGTCACAGATGGTAAAATTTGTTTGAATGTTCCATTTTGCATATATACAGACGGTACCAGGATACGATATTGCTAAGACTACGGGGAAGGCAGGAAGCAGCGTGTAAGGGTTTAAGGAAGATGATTAAGTATATGATAACATTAATGAGAAAGCGTTTGAATTCCCAAAGCAATATGGCTCACTTGCCGAGCACAGAGTCGTGGAAGAGAAGCTCATTGCTTTGAATAATTGTTTAACAACAATACTAAACCCTAGCTAAATAGAGGCATCAATGCTAATACTGCCTACTCGCGGCAGGAAGAGGCAGTTTTGTGGATTTACCTTATTCAAAAGGATAATTCCCAAACAACTCCACTGTTCAGGATCCCAGCTGCTATTTCAAATGGTATGTGGTCTTCATAGATGGACAGGTTTCTTCTAAAACATCCACCTATAATAGTCCATCAGATAATTAAAGAATAAAAAAAAATTTAATCACGATGAAATTAAAAATATTTTTCGGTTAAAGGGCCTTTGTTTGCTGGTGAAGTTGAAAGACTCACAAAGAGCCCACGAGAGATCCAGTCTCACTGAATGCAAGGCCCCAAACATCTACAAGGGATGAGGTTGGGATGGTGCCCCAGGGAATCCTTGGTTCTACCAAACAAGCTAGGCAAAAAATGTTGAACCTCCATCAAAAAAGAATTCTTAGTTTTTTTTTTTTTTTTTTTTTATCAAACTTAATTGACTATTTGACATAAATAAATTATTGTTGGAGAGAATTATAAATTATTGAAGTTTTAAATGTGTATAATGATAATAAAATTATGATATGCATAGTAAGTAAGAATTGTTGCTAGAATTTTAAGAATCGATGGTGGAATTTTTGGATTTTCTTGTCCACATAAATGGAGTGATTGTCATTTTTCATGGAGGAGGAGCAATTTTTTTATAATGCTTGTAATTGTGTAAATAAATGGAATGACAATTGGTATAAAAAGAGACAAATAAAACAAATATATTTGCACTTTTTCCTTTGCACAATTTAATAGTCATAAAATGAAATGCTAATATGTAATTCTTTGTTCCAAGGATTAGGACAAATTAGTAAAAGAATTTGTATTCATTGTGCATTAATTTGTGTTAATACCACTCTTAAGATTTGAACCAAGACTTTTTTTTAATCGATAATTGATTTTGGCACTAGCCTTAAAATAGTGAGATCGTGTTTGGGGGACCTCATCCCCGTGGTGTTAGACATTTTGCTAAGACATTAACTTAGCTTCACTTAACCATCAAATTTCCTAGAGAATGTTTTGTGCATGATACTTGCCTACCTAGTGGCCATCCCTAGTCACTAACCACCATTCATTTCCTCATCCCTCCATCTCCTTATTTCTCCAAAACAAACTCCTTATCCCTCCATTTTAACTCCTTATTACTGATGAGGCATATTAATGTCTCAAATTTGATATAGTTTTTATAGTCTGAACTTACTCTTTGTGCCTTGTGAAAAACATTTCCAACATATTTGTCTTATGTTGAATGTAGCTGGAACTGATTAAACCTATGGATAATGGATATGACAAACCTTGCTTAATATTATATATAAAGTGTAGTATTTCATATAAATATTTTAAGCTATGTTTTAATGTTTGAATAAGAGTAGAAATGTTGTTGTGCATATGTGTTCAAATGTTTCTAATTTTCAGGAAATGGAGAAGTTGTGCAAAGTGGTGAACACCATATTAAAGAAGGAGTAATGAAGATTGATCGTAGCATGGGAAGCGCAGGTTAGTTATGAGTATTAAGCCGCATTTGCGAGAAGAGTTATTTCTAGAGACCCGACTTGCTACATTATTTGCACACTGTTGTTTTGTTGTTCAATCAATGTTTTAAAAGTCATGGTTGACATTCTGCCTTTTTCTTCTAACAATGCTTGCTTACGATTTTATGTTAGGTAATAAATTCCAATCCTTCTGACTAACTAACTTTCTCTCTCCTTTATTTTATATATATATATATATATACATATATACATATACATGTATATATATATATATATATATACATATATACATATACATGTATATATATATATGTATATATGTATATATATATATATATGTATACATATATGTATATATATATATATATATATATATATGTATACATATATGTATATATATATATATGTATATATATATATATATATATATATATGTATATATATATATGTATATATATATATATGTATATATATATATATATATGTATATATGTATATATATATATATGTATGTATATATATATATATATATATATATAATAAAGGAGAGAGAAAGTTAGTTAGTCAGAAGGATTCTAAAGTTGCTCTTTTCTGTTCTCTACGTATTATTCAGTCATGTAGCAAAAGAAGAATTCTAATGAGCAAGTGATTTTGGAATACTTGTTGTGTTTTAGTTAGTTGAAGCCAACCAAGGGGGCCCACTTGGGAGGTGGAATAGATTTAGGTAGAGTAGATTCATTTATTGTAGCTTTTTGGTTTAAGATAGATTTATTGTATTACTCCTGCAGCATAATTATTGTGAAAGTTCTTGCAACACTTGTGGAAAACGATCACAGTGAATGTTTGAGTTGATTAACTAGCTTAGAATTCCTTTTTTAAAGTTTTCTACAGTTATCAGTTGTTAGTCCAAGCATGTTTACTATTATGTACCATTAGTATAAATTCCTTTCATTCATTTTACTTTCCTGTAGCATAGATGTTAAGACTCAAAGGAACTTAGTGCATATACTATGTTGACCCATTTCAAGTTCTACATCCTTGGGTTGACAATTCAAGTGTAGTTCATGATGGGAGAGATAATTCTCAAAATAGACATAGTACCCTCGAGAGGAATAACAATGTGATTATCTTTATCTATTGTGGAAACCCTACATTTTTGGCATCGTTGCCAGGGATGGTGTCAAACTAGGGATCTTCATGAGTCCTTTTTTTTAGATTAGTGTGTTAGTTAGAAACCACAAGATTGTGCTTGATTAACAAGTCACAAACTCAATTGCATGCATCAAAGAGGAAGACAATGAGATGAATATGGGAGATTTCTTCCATGGAAGTTTGTGAACTTGAACTAGGAAATTGAAGAAGAAGTTGAGCTGCCTTTTGAGTACGCAAGCCCTATTTTTCCTACAGAATCATCCTCAAGAGCAGAACCTTTAGATACAAGTGGTCTTCAACTTTTTGCTGAAATTTTAGCCAGTTTCCTTGATAGTATTGCTCCAAATCCACTAGTTGTTAACAATCACATACCCAATGTTCCTTTTTAGCAACAACCTCACTATCAAATACCTCCAAGAATGACACAACCTACTTTTCCATTTCCTCTCCCAAGCCTGGTAACCAATGCTAATCTTAAAAATATACCTCCAAATGCTCTTCCAAAGTTTTATGGCCTTGTAATTGAAGATCTTGATACTTTCTTGTTTGAGTTTAATATACTATGTCATAGCTTTGACTACAACATGGATTCCCATAAGCTCAAGTTGTTTCCAGCAACACTGAAAGAGTTAGCTTTATGATGGTTCATGGGCTTAGGAGCCAATGCAGCAAGTACTTAGGATGAAATGCAAACTATGTTTCTAGACAAATACAAAGAGTATTGTGAAGCAAATGATTCAAGAGGAGATGATATCTTTATGTAGTGCCTGCCCCTAGTTTACATTTTTCGAGCTACATTTATGATATGTTTGCCAAACTCTTTTAGGCCAATTTATGTTTGATGAGTAGTATCATTATTTTAGAGATTATCAGAGGATGTTTACACTCAGTTTATTATATGATGAGATTACTTGGTACTCTATATTTCGTGCATGTATGATGATTATTCAATGGTTTCAGTTATCGATGATAATTAGTTAAATGGTTCATTATTCCATGTGTTTCTTATGGATACTTACCCCATACTGCATGTGTATGGTGTGCGTGTTGTTTTATTTATGTATGATGTTTCTGATATGGTTAAGGAAGGGAGTCGTAGTCACCTGCTAGTCGGGATCTACACGATGCACCACTTCCTGCCATTGCCTGTTTAGCTTAGAATATTGTGTTTGTACATGCGTGGATTTTATGCAGGTTGCAGGTACCGGGTATCGACTTCCCTGAATTTCAGGATGAGCGTACCCTATCGCACTGTTTCAATGGTAAGAGAGGGGAGATAAACTCTTAAGTCCAAATCCTAAACCCTTTAGCCAATTGTCCTAATTAATAATTAGGACAAGTATCTGAGTTAAATACTCTCCGAATGCATCAAATGATGTAATTTGGTGATTATAACCCTTGTGTTTGATTTGGTATGTATTCTTCTATGTTGGGTTTTCGTATGTTGCTTTATGAGTCCTTGGTGTATTTTCTATTAATTAAGTCTAATTAAAAAGACTAATTAATGTTTTAATTTAATAAGGAATTATTATGATATCTTTATATTTAATTAATTAATTAATTAATTAATTAAAAGAATTAAAGTTGGAAATTAAAGTTTAAGATATATTTAGAATAGGATAATATTTATTTAATTTAATAATAATATATTTGGAGTTCATTTTTAAATAAATGCTAAATATTATTGTTATTTAAATTAATTAAATATGTTATCAATTAAGTTCTAAAATGAATTAAAAGTTGAAAGATATTAATTTATTAAGAATTCTAGATCGCATGATCTAAACATGAGTTAAATATAAGAATTAAATTAAAAGATTAAATTATAAAAATTAGTAATGTTATTTTAATTTCTTAAAAGTGCACATAAGATTTAAAGTAATAAATTAATTAAGAATTGAAGTCAAGTGAAATTTTAAATAAAGTTATTTAATCATTCAACTTAATGTGCATGAAAGTTGAATGCAAAAGAATTAGAAAAGATAATAAAAGTTAATTTGGAGTTAACTGAGTTGTGCAAAGAGTCTTCTCGGGTAAACGCACAATTAGTGCCCCGAATTGAGGAGAATTTGCTTATCACAATGAGAGGGTTCATTTTTGAAGGGAGGATTAGAGACAACATTTGAGAGAGGAATTTGGATGCGAATTTTAGGGAGGCGAATCTTCTCACAATTCTTGGGTGTTTGTGTGTTAGCATCAGGTTCAGGTAGGGTCTTGTGTTTTGATCATTGCTTGAATTATGCAATTTGATATTTTTGTCTACTTCGTGATTGTAAGAACTTGTCTTTTCAAATTTCATTGTATGAATGTGTCAATTCTTCATTCTGGACCTTTTTGCTATTCATTTTCATCTGTAAATCCAGGTTTGAAAACCATTTAGAAGACCTCATTCAACAGTTGAAATAAATAAGAATTAAATAAAGATTTGAGTTTGAATTAAATGGAATTTGAGAAATTTAATAAGGTTAGGATTTTGAAATTGGATGAAGAAAACTCTAAGTTGGAAAAATAAATATGATTGATTTATTTTATTTAAATTTTATGATTGATAAAATTTAATAAAATAAATTTACTTGAAATTGATTAATAATAATATATATGAATTTATTTAAAGAAAAGATTTACATTATAAATTTTAGGTATTTATAAAATCTGATTAGATGAATTAATTTAGTAAAATCAAATCAAATCAAATATTGAATTAAACATGTATGGGAGATTGGATGGTTTTAAATCAAATAACAAAATCTTTAAAAAAAAAAAAAAAAAAAAAATATTATAAAATATATAATTTAGTGGGGGGGGAGGGAAGTACCCCGTACCCGCCCCCACTGTCGGCGCAGGCCGACAGTACCTGCATCGCAGGTACTGCGACGGCAGGTACAGAGTACCTGCCGCCGCAGGCCTTGCGACCGCAAGCCTGCGGCCAAAGCCGACGGGCTATAAACGTGGGAGGATTTAAATTCGTTTTTTATTTTTATTTTTTTTATAATTTAAAAAAAAAAAATTATCAAAAACGAAATTTATTTAATTAAAAATTTTAAATAATAAAAATTATAATATATATTTAATTTTTATAATATATTAAACTTTATAAATATTTAATAAATAAATATTAATTGCATTGTTATAGTTGTAAATTTTAATTTATTAATAATTTTGTTTAAATATTAATAAATTAACAATTATTAGTTGGATTAAAATAATTAATTAGATCTAATGAATATTGATTAATTTAATTATAATTAGTTTAATTAAGTTAATTAATAATGAATTTTCTTTGACTAAATTACAATTTGGATATTGATTTAATGAAAATTATTATAGAACTGGGTTATTCGAAAAAGGGTAGTTGTGAAAACTTTGTTACTTGAATTCGACATTAAACTAAATCACAAACCTTACCTTAACTTAAATAATATACTTTCAGATCCAATCTCTGAGAATTTGATGTTGTCTTTGTACTTTGAATGTTTTGGGGTTGGTTTAGCGTTGACCAGTTCAGGTTGTTACCAGAGGCTCGGGGTTTGTGAATGTGATGTCTTGATGATTTGGTCTCGATCTTTCTTAACCTGACCATGGTAATGTGATGAAGTGCTCTATGACATGATTGTGTTTACTGTTTGTGATTGCTTTCCAGTTCCTTGTGTGAAGCTGAGATGTATGTATTTGAGAATACCTAACTTAACCATTTTTGAGTCTCGATCAGTTATATTTGATAACCATTTCTGAGTCTCGATCAGTTATACTTGTATTACTTTCTGGTTGCTCATTAGAGAACCATTGGATTTTGTGACTTATCATTGATGCCTTCAGTTGCTGATAGAGAACTGTCGTGATTACTTGATTACTATTTGATGTTATCTGTTGCTCATGAAGAACTGATATATTTTGTGGATTATCTTTTTATGATATTTTCAGTTGCTCGCATAGGACTGAGATGGTTTTATTATGATTCTTTGATTTATGAGTTCATGAGCTAGGGTAGGTTATCTATGTGTAGAGTCGGGAAGTGGCTTGCAATGGGGGTCGGAGCCCTAAGAGGCTGCCTTGAGAAACCCATTGTAAGTCGTTTTTAATAAGTGAAAACATTTACACTAAATGAGAGAAAATGAACCTAACAAGATAATTGTATGTTCTCTCCCATGCCATGAGTGCTAGTATAGACTAGGATGGGGTAGAGAGGACGCTTGGTTACGACCTTGCATTCCATAGTATGCCTCGTCAGTACGAGAGGATATTAGTGGCCGCAGGATCAGTAGGGACCCGGGATTCCTAAGGGATTGCTCGGGTAACTTCTACATGACTTTTGCGATGACACTTTCCCGCTTGCATATTAGGTCTCCTACGTGTCTTGTGGTACCTCTGGGATTTAGATGTCGATCTTTTTAGGAACCCTTGAGTTAGCATACTTATAGGATTTCCTGGACTTAGAGAGTATTTATGATTATAGGTTTTGTTATCCTATTTGGGACTTGAGACTATCTCCTCAGCGCGGTGGGAGTGGACCATTTAGGTTCCACGCGGTCGGGTGGTAGTGCTTTTACTCTTACCATTGAGATCCGTTCCGTGGTCACCGTGGTTGGAGATTTTGTGATTGGCATTTACCTTCACTATGTTCTTGGATTATTATGATGGATGGTTAGATTTTATGATAGATGTTTTATCATTATGGATGTATGGATGTATCATGTATGGTGAATAGTTTCATATATTTTTACTGTACTTTGTATCATGGATTTGAGGATGTTGTATCTTGATCTTTACATATGTATATTCTTTTAAGCCTTTCATACCCTGTGACATGTACAGTGGATGAATGAGCATTCCGAATTAATTTGCCAAGGAGCATTCAGAACAAATGTATATTATGGACATTGGAGTTTCTGATTATTCTTTTATATGTATGTGTTAGTTGTTAGACTTAGAGTTAATTAAATTTAAACGTGACTCAACGTCTTGGGATCTTTAAGAAATGTAACTTGCAATGTATGTTTGTCGATGATTACATGTTATTCATACTTTCTTACTTTTAAAAAAAAAAAATGTTTAGCAAACTTAGTGAAACTTTAGGTTAATTCTTTTGGATCCCTTGGCGGGGCGTTACACTTTAGAATATCACAAAAGGAGGAAGAAACATTGGAAGACTATGTTTCACGTTTCTTGTAAACACTGTAGAAGAACCCTCAGCATGTGTTGTCCAAGGATTCACAAAAGCTAGTCTTCTTGAGAGGCATGAATGATAATTATCTAGAAGCATTAGACTTGATGGCTGGTGGAGATGTATATCAATCTTCTTAGGATGACCTTAAGAAAATCTTTCTTAACTACTCAAGGTCAACAATGAAGAAAGGAAAAGGACACCAGACTACAACTACTAAAGGAAATGATCAAGATATTTCATAGCTCGAGATATCTAATCTGCTTTCAGATTTCAAGCAAGACATCATAAATGATGTCACTACACATCTCAATACAATTACTACAAAGAAGAAGCATGCAAAAGCTAAGGTACAATTAGCTGAGTACTACCCACACCATCAGAAGTAGAATAAAGATTGCCAATGTAAATTGGTCACTAGCATGGAAAACTAGCATCTTCCATCTGAGTACATCAAAATAGATGGAGAGGATGAGCAAGTATTATTTATTGCTCAATGTCGGCCATGGGCCCAATGTCAAGATATGCCTTAGGACCCTTTGCAAAATTCAAATCTATATGGTAATCAATGGAAAAATCGTAATACCAAAGGTCCTTCACAATATAGTCAACCTAATTGGAATAATGCTTGGTAAAATAATCCACAACAGCCTCAATGGCCTTAGAATCCCCAATCTTCCTAGCCAAACCAATAGAATAATCAATGACAGAATCAACAAAACCAATGGCAACAACCTCACGGGAATTGACAGTCTACAAATCAATTGAGAGGACCTCAACAATGGCCTAACCAAAATATTGGTAATCCACAATTACCACAATTACCACCTCCAGTCCAACAACCTACACTAATGCCACCACCTACAAGTCATGGACCTCAAAAGTAGACCCAGTTACCTGCACAACCTTAGCCAAATCCAAATAACCAACAATCACAACAACCAATGTATTCTGTTGATGTTTAGCAATACCCTGCTTATGCTCTAAATGTTGCAAACATGCATTTGAGATCTGGTACAACACTACTAGCACCTAAACCACCTGTTATAATTGAAATACCAAATATTCTTGCAGAATCAGAACACATAGTTTCTAAAGAGGTTGATCCAGCAAATGCCAGTAGCTCAGCTCAAGCTTAACCAGCAGTTGAACCTCCTTTTCCAAAGAAGCTCATACAAAGTAAACCTACATAAACAGAGGAATAATCTTTTGATATTATTGATCAGTCAAAGAACATGCATGTCCAAATACCCCTATTCCAAGCTATTAGAGATGTTCCTATCTATGGAAAAGCCATCAGGGAAGCCTATCTGAAAAAGCCTGGGAGGAAGAAAAAAGACCCAACAATAGTCCATGTTGTAGGATAATTGACTGACATTATGTTAAGAAAATTGATCATTCCTAAATATTCTAATCCAAGAAGTCCAGATGTGAATGTGATTATAAATGGCCAGCTTGTTAAAAATGCTTTAATTGATCTTGGTGTTGCTATAAATGTCATGACTAAGGATACTATGAAAAATTTGAATATAGAAGGATTAAGGGCTACCCCAACAATTCTGCAACTTGCAGATAGTTCTATTGTCACTCTTGATGGGATGATAGAAGACATAATAGTAACCCTAGACTTTCTAGAGTACCTTGCAGATTTCATGATTCTGCCCATCTGTTTACCCTGTCATTTTAGGATGACCATGGTTAGCTACAACTGATGCAAATATAAGTTGTATGTCAGGGAATATGACCATATCTAATGGTCAAGCAACAAAGAAACTTGACCTATATCCTCCAACAAAATCACAACCAGATTTAAGTACATCTGTATGACTATATTTAGGGGATGGAGAAGAAGAGTTAAACTCTATAGTAAAGCTTATGATATTACATAGACAATCTTTTCTAAAGTTGTAGGAAGAGGATTCAGTAATTTAGAGTATTCTTAATAATACTTGTGTGGTAGAAAGAGATGTATCCGAGAGCTGTGTGTTAGAATTAACCACATATGAGGAATGTAATGAGAGTTGTTCTCTGCTCAAGGAGCCAAACATTCTCCATCAACTTTTACCATGTGAATTAGATACAAGTCCAATATCTAAAGCTACTATAATAGATTCTACAACTATTGTTGAGTTGTCAAAAGGTCATAATCTCCATGTCAATCCCAAATTATCTTCTAAACAGATGAAATAGTTAACAGAGCTTCTTCAAAAACATGAAAAGGCTTTTGCATGGAACTATGGGGATATGAAAGGGTTGAGTCCTACATTATGCACTCATAGAATATACATCAATAAAGGGTGCCTGCCACTTCATCAACCTCAAAGAAGGATTAATCTAGCCCTTAGAGAAATAGTTAAAACTGAATTGCAAAAATTGCTTGATGCTGGTTTTATATATCCAATATCTGATAGTAGATGGGTGTCACCTCTGGTCATAGTGCCTAAAAAGCAGGGGAAATGACAGATTTGTGTAGATCATAGAGAATTGAATAAGGTGACTAAGAAGGATCACTTTCCTTTACCATTCATTGATCAAGTTCTGGACACTCTAGCTGGAAAGAAGTATTTCTCTTTTCTAGATGGGTATAGTGGTTATAATCAAATAAGTATTGCTCCTGAAGATCAAGACAAAACCACATTTACATTCCCATGGGGTACTTTTTCATATTCTATTTTTCCATTTGGCCTATGTAATGCTCTTGCCACATTTCAACGAGTTGTAATTAGCATTTTTGCTGATATATTACATGGTTGCATGGAAATATTTATGGATAATTTCACAACATCTGGAGTCACCTTTGAAGAAGCCTTGATGAATCTTGAAAAGGTTCTTATTTGATGTAAAGAACTTAATCTATCACTCAATAGTGAGACATGTTTCATGCTCATGCAGGAAGGAGTGGTGACCAGTCATTTCATATTAGCTGTAGGAATACAAGTGGATCCAACTAAGATAGAAGATATCCTAACACTGCCAATACCTACAAAACCAAAAGATGTAAGATCTTTTTTAGGTCATGTTGGATATTATAGGCATTTCATTAAAGACTTCAATAAAATAACTAGTCCTTTGTATACACTGTTGACTAAGGAAGTTGAATTCATTTGGACACTGGAAGGTGATGAAGCCTTCCTGCAGCTTAAGAAACTCCTCACTACAGCACTAGTCTTAAAGGAACCTAATTGGTTAGTTCCAATTCATATGCATATTGATGCATCAAATTATGTTGTAGGAGTCGTATTAGGACAGAAGCCTGCTAATCATGAGAATGCCATTTATTATATTAGTAAAAGCCTTCATGGACCTGAGCTGAATGACATAGTAACTGAAAAAGAACTTTTAGCTATAGTCTATGCATTGAACAAATTCAGACATTATGTAACTGGATATCCTATTTTTGTTCATACTGATCACTCAGCTATAAGGTACTTAATGAACAAACCAACTGTCACTGGTAGACTGGCAAGATGGCTCTTGTTGTTACATGAGTTTGATATTACCATTATTGATAAGCTAGGCAAATCCAACATCATTGTTGATTATCTGTCCATATTAAACATTATTGCTGTAGATCTAACTCTAATTGAAGATACCTTTCTAGGTGAACTCTTGTTCCATATAGCAACTCATATGCCTTGGTATGTAGACATAGCAAATTATATGGCTGCAAATAGAATGCCTCCACACTTCATGGAAAAATAACTTGTTGTGTGAGCTCTATTTGCATAATTTCATAATTCCACATGAAACAGAGTGGAATCCCCTACTTTACATAGGGGATGTTCACTTAAGAGCTCTAATGTCATGGATGCACAATGAAAAAAATTATGATAGACAGTTGGATACCTATAGGGATCTTGAAAATTTTGAACCACTGCCACTCTGGGCAAAATCCCATAAGCTTTATGATCTCTCAAGAGATTGGTTCATATTAACTTGTCGAAGGCCAAAACTAGAAAACAAAGAAAAAGTGTTTAAAGAAAGGGGAAAAGTTTACAGGGAATATCATACACTTCCTAATTTCACACAACAAAGAGCAATTGCAAGGCTTAGAAATAGATGGAGCCAACTGCTTGAACCTTTCAAGAAGGTTGAACCACACAACCCTGTTAATTTTGAGGTAGTAGTTAATAGAGAGGCTAAATATATGCAATTGGGAAGGAAAATCGGGAAAGAGCTATGGATGCCACTAACTTTTCAACCTCCTACTCTTCTTTGGCCCCTGTATGAAAACATGCTACTAGGTTAGACCCATTAGTTGAAGAACACTTGGGTGAGCATTGGAGATGAACTAGAGGATATTTCTACACCTTTAGAAGTGGTAAACAAGGGAAGAGCAATGGCAAAGAAGTACAATGCTTGAGGACAAGCATTTACATAGTGGGGGGCAGATGATGATGCATATTAATGTCTCAAGTTTGATATAGTTTTTATAGTCTGAACTTACTCTTTGTGCCTTGTGAAAGACATTTCCAACATATTTGTCTTATGTTGAATGCAACTAGAACTTATTAAACCTATGGATAATGGATATGAAAAACCTTGTTTAATATTATATATAAAGTGTAGTATTTCATATAAATATTTTAAGCTATGTTTTAATATTTGAATAAGAGTAGAAATCTTGTTGTGCATATGTGTTTGAATGTTTCTATTTTTTAGGAAATGGAGAAGTGGTGCAAAGAGTGGTGAATACCGTATTAAAGAAGGAGTAATGAAGACCAATCACATGGGAAGCGTAGGTCAGTACCGAGTATTAAGCTGTGTCTGTGAGAAGAGTTATTTCCAAGAGACTTGACTTGCTATGTTATTTGTGGACTATTATTTTGTTGTTCAGTCAATGTTTTAAATGTCATGGTTAAAATTTTGCCTTTTTCTTCTGACAATGTTTGCTCAAGGTTTTATGTTATGTAATAAATTCCAATCCTCTATATATAAGAAAGGAGGGAGAAAGTTAGTTAGTTAGTCAGAAGGATTCTGAAGTTGCTCTTTTCTGTTCTCTACGTATTATTCAGTCATGTAGCAAAAGAATTCTAATGAGAAAGTGATTTTGGAATACTTGTTGTGTTCTTAGTTAGTTGAAGCCAACCAAGGGGGCCACTTGGGAGGTGGAATAGATTTAGGTAGAGTAGATTCATTTCTTGTAGTTTTCTATTTTAAGATAGATTTACTATATTAGTCTTGCAACATAATTACTATGAAAGTTCCTGCAACACTTGTGGAAAACAATCATAGTGAATGTTTGAGTTGATTAACTAGCTTAGAATTCCTTTTTTGAAGTTTTCTACGGTTATCAGTTGTTAGTCCAAGCATGTTTACTATTTTGTACCATTAGCATAGATTTCTTTCACGCATTTTACTTTCCTGCAGCATAGATGTTAAGACTCAAAGGAACTTAGTGCACATACTGTGCTGACCCATTTCAAGTTCTACGTCCCTAGGTTGACAATTCAAGTGTAGTTCATGATTAGAGAGATAATTCTTAAAATAGACATAATATCCTCGAGAGGAATAACAATGTGATTATCTTTATCTATTGTGGAAGCCTTGCAATTACTCTATCACATTACCTCTCCAAACCGACTCATTGTATCTTCCTCACCTTATCTCTCCAAATTAACTCCTTGTTTCTTCACTCATGTGTTGACAAACATGGCAGTTAAGCTAACTAGGTGGATGAAGAATTTAGATCAAACTTAAGGAGTAGGCATTATCACTCTCAAATCTCAACCAGACACTAACTACGGGGACCAGTCCCCACAAAGCATGATATAGGCACAATTAGATAGTAGAGAAATGCACCAATAACACCAATTTGTAGGCAACATAATCAATGTTTCATAGGCATGCTAGGGAAAATACGAGCATCGGTAAAAACCATCTAAAATCACACGGAACAACCCAAGTACTTCTAAGGTTTGAATATCATACCTTGTAAAAGTGAGGCTTGTGACACACTGTTCCCTGTGGGGGTCATACTCTTGAACCAAGACTTTTTATTTTATTGATATTTTAAAATTAATTAGATATTACAAAATTCATAATTTTTTAATATATTAGTGTGAATATTTAAATTTATTTTCAAATATTCAATTTAAATTTGGAGTGGATAAGCACATGGAAACTATATTTCTTGTATCCTTTAAATTTATATATAAACTACTTGTATTGTTTTAATTATAGTTTTATTTTAATATTTAAATATCAATAATTTTAAATCAACATTATTATGTGACCGAATGTCCTAGGGTAGTCATACGGAGCGATCTCTGCAAAGTAAGACTAGTAAAATTCTCATTATAGGCAGTGATTTTATCAAAATTTGCAAAAAATTTATCAAGACAATTTTTGAGAAGGCAACAATATTGAAATTATTCCAAGAAACATAATGTATATTTCGTACAATCCTGTCGACATAGTTTGCACACTCAGTTTTGAACAATACTCAGATTGGAAGAACATTGCAAATTGTGAACAATGGGGTTTGAACGATGAAGAATTGTGGAATTCACATGCGACAAACAGATACAACATGCAAAGAAAATGGCGCAGCGCTATGAAAGTGTGAACTTTGGTGCAAAATCATCTAGAGACTTTAATAAAACAAAGTATGCTAAACCACACACCTTATCAAACAAATTCAAAGTTTTCCAAATAATTGATGATGTTGGCCAGAATATTAAAACAAGCAGACTTCTTCAACCCATCATCTATAAACTGCCCTAAATCAAAAGGAAGCGAAAGGCAATGCAATAAAGAAGCAAATGAAATTGTTCTCCAAAACCAAATATTCAAAGCAAAACCAGGGCAAGAATCCAAAGGATAACCTCCAAGACCTCCAATTGGACGAAATAAAAGACATGAATCATGTCACATAAATAAGAAATACAATGAGAATCCCCTAATCATCAGTAATATACACAACAAAGAACGTTGGTTCAATTGTGAGGATCAAAGCATTTTTGCATTCTAGAAAAGACCTAAAATGAAGGATCCTAAACTAACAAAATCACTGGAAAGCTTTTGTAGGCAACATGTAAGTATGTCCTCCATGTCTAATCGTCTAGCTTTTTTGCATTGTAGTAGTAAGGATATCAAAGACAAATTTCTTTCAGGTCCTCTTTGCTTTTATAAAGAGTTTAGCGTTAATTTTATGAAATGGTCCCAACTTTGATGAGGATTTTGTCAAAAACCTTAATCTACCAACCTAGGTGGTAACTAAATCCATACCAATAGAACTAATTAAATTCCAAATTCTTAAACATGTCAGATATGTAATCAGAGAATTTTGTGGCATTGATGATAATTGTTAAAAAGTAAACAATGTTAAGATTTTAGTCTATATTAAACTGGATCATCATGATTTTAAACCTCTAAAAAATATAACTAATAGATTCATATATGACATTCAAATAATGAAATCTAAAGGTCATATACAAGACAATGCTAATAGAAAGGAATGGTGAGAATGCAAGATTTAAATATATAGAAAAAATAAAAAATATTAAATTAGAGCTCCCAAATCCTCCCAACAGAAATTAGGATAAGATGACACATATCTAAGGAAGTATGCAACTTCAACCTTTTGATAACCCTACAATACTGAATCATAACAACATAGGCAAGACATAGTCAAGCATGGCAAGTGAAATATGTTTCACAAAAGAAGTGCTCGAAGAAGGAGAAATAGTGGAAGAAACAAAGGAAGAGAACTATGATAACTTACTCAACCCTAATATTCTAAAGACCAAATCCCAAGAGGGAGATCAAGTAGGTCTAAAAAATGTCACAACAACAAAGGAAAACCCTAGTGATAGTGGATTTGAGAAAGATGGTAAAACTGGCATGGAAGACAATATCAATAAACTTCAATAGTGTGACCAATGGAGAAGTCAGAAATTGTTTATTGAAGACATTAAAGGAAATCTAAACCTTTACAAATGGTTGACTAAGGATTTAATTCTCATTTAGAATTATTTGATAGGTCAAATAGTTCTATGGGAGGAAGCAGACAAAGAACATCTATTAGTTCAAACTATACAACATCCATGGATAACATACCCATTTAAATGAGACTATCTAACAATGAACATTTTGAATCTAGAGACGGAGTTATAGATCAAAGTGAAAAAATAACTAATAAAATGGCTTCTCCCAAGCTTTAGGATAATAAGGAAAAAGATTCCAAAACAACAGATTATATCACAGATATAGTTGAAAACAATATTGTGATACTTCAAGCTAAACACAACTCTGACATGGTTTCAAAATCTCTTTTGGATGAAATTGACTTAGATAAAGAAGACTTCTTTGAGGACCTCGATTCTAAATTAGAAGATGAAAAAAGTGAAGAAGTGATAAAGGAGAGAAGTTGGTTAATTGAAAGAATTGTGGAAATGGATAAGGAGGAATTTAAAGATGAGGATTTAGAGGATAATATAGAAAAACTCAATTCACCAAAGACTGAGGGATATAGTGTATCAATGTCAGATATAAACTATGCAATCTTAGACATGCAAGTAAGAGCATAGGAAAATAAACATCCAGATATAATAACAATACAAGAGTATAATAAAGTATCTATTCCACCCTTCTGATAAAAAGAAGAAAAAAGAGAAGGAACTTGCACATATACTCCTATTGAGGTAGAGACATTTTTAAGAGAATCTGAATTGATAAACCAAGAAGAGTTTCCAGAAGATTGGGATTTGGATAATCTAGGTAGGAATAAAGTAGGAAAAATCCAAATTTGGGAGGAGTTAGGGATCCAAGAAATATAAGTATTTCAACAAGATATGGACAAAAGAAATGGAGTAAATAATCAAATTTAAAAAAGTAGGTAGAGATACAGACGAGGATGATAGAGGAATTAGAAACAAAATTATGAAAGAATTAGAAAAAGAATAATCAGATAAAAAGTGAGATGAATCTATTGTTAGAAGTGTGCAAAAAACTAGTAAAAATCTAGACAACCTTGGTATCATAGCAAACTTGCAAGGCTTAGAACATCCAAATGTATAAAATAAAGTAGAAAAATGGGAAAGAAATCCTTAGTTGAACTTAGAGTTGCTACAAGTCTGGCTAATAACTAGAAAAGACTAATGATCTTCTAAATGCGGGGAAGCAAAAGTTCCTTCCCACGGAGCCATGAAGCTAACAACATGGGATATTAGGGGCCTAAATATCCCTAATAAAAAATATTTAAGAAAAAATTAACATAATTTGAATCAGACATAGGATTAATACAAAAATCAAAACTTAACAAAGAAGAAGGAGAAAAATCTAGAGCTGGGTTCTTGGAAAATAAAACTAGTAGTTTCAGTAGGGCCCTTATATGGGATTGGTATTATATGGGATCCAAGGAGGGTAGATTTTACTCCACTTGTATCCAATAATAATTGAAAGGGGGGAGAGTAAAATGCTTCAAAGCCAAAATTCAATTCCTACTTATTAATGTGTATGGGCCAACTCCAACAACAAATAAGAAAGAAATTTGGAATGGTATTAGCAATTATTTAGGGTTAAATTCACAAGAAAATATTTTCATTGGGAGATATTTTAATGCAATTCTAGGTTTAGGAGAAAAAGCAAGTGGGTCCATGACCATTAACCAGGTTATGTTAAATTTCAAAGCATGGTTCGCAAAAGACTACCTTATTGACGTTCCAACATCTAACAGGGTTTTCAAATGGAATAATAGACGAGTTGGCTTTTGTAATATAGCAAAATGATTGGATAGATCTACATTTAAAGGACATTCAATATCTGTTAATCATCCTTTTAATACAATCATTCTCCCAAAAGTTGGATCTGATCACTATCTAGTTATACTAGAAATAGGTAAATCACAAAAAACATCAATAAATCCATTCGAGTGTGGAAAAATGTGTTTTCTAGATAAATAATTTCTTATTAATATATATCAATGGTGGCACGAAGATAAATTTGATGTATCATGGATGTTTTGTTTCAGATCTAAATTGAAATCATTAAAAGAAAAAAGAAAAAAGATTATTTTAACAACATATTTAAAAAAAAAATAGAGAATGAAGAATAATTGAAAAACTTAAATGACAAAATCATTAGGGTAAGAGTGGATAATGAAAAATATATCAAAGAAAAAGAACTTCTAGCTAAATAGGAGAATATCCTAGCAAAAGAAGAAAAAATCTAGAAATTAAAAGGAAGAGAGACATGGTTGTTAGAAGGTGATAGGAATTCAAAAAAAAATCTTAATAGTACTATTAATAAGAGAAATATTAATAGAATAACAAAAATAAAGGATAATTCACAAAAGGTAATCAAAAAACCAAATGAGATAGTGGAAACCTTTGTGAAATATTATACATATATCATTAATAATTTTAAATCATCAAATTTAATAGCTCTGAATAAGATGTTAGAATCTATTCCAAAGATACTAAATGCAAAACACAATAAAAATTTAAATAAGAAATTTACCAAAGAAGAAATTAAAGATGCCCTTTTTTAACTTAATCCTAATAAATCTTTGTTTCCTAATGGCTTCAAACATTTTTCTTTTAGAGTGTTTGGATATTCTGGGAGGCGATCTTTGGAAGGCTATTGAGGCAACTAGGAATTATGGATCCCTTTGAACTGAAATTAACAATACATTTCTAGCTTTAATTCCAAAGAAAATTGTGTTAGAAATTTGTTCAACACTCCCCTCGAGATTTGTGATAAGGGCTTAACTGCCTCTTATGTACTATAAGTTGAGTAGTTGTATCGAGCATTATTAGATCGATCTTTTGGTGCAATAACAAACCCATTCTATCAGGTGGTATCAGAGCTTGGTTATAGTTTTGAATCCTCAAATCCCCAGGTAACACTAAGGGGGAGATTGCTAGAAATGTGTTCAACACTCTGCTTAGGATTTGTGACAAGGGCTTAACCACCTCTTGTATACTATAAGTTGAGTGGTTGTATCAAGCATTGACAGATTGATCTTTTGGTGCAACAAAAACCCCATTCTAATAAATTGAACATATGGATACAGGAGATTGTAGGCCCATATTCTTATGTAATACAATATACCAAATACTCTCAAAAGCACTAGCCACCAAACTTAAAAAAGTATTACCAAAGCTTATTTAAGAGGAACAAACATGTTTTGTTCCTAATAGGTCAATTCTTGACAATATTATCATAATTCAAAAATTAATTATTTTTGTACAAATTAACAAGGAATCATGTATGCTAACGAAGTTAGATATCCAAAAAGCCTACGATAAAGTGAATTGGAGATTCTTATGTAAAATAGTCAAAGCTTTTGTATTCTTTCATCAATGGATCACCTTAATATACAATTGCATTTCGACACTTGAAATCTCCCTCCTCATAAATGGTAACCCTGAATTTTTTTTAGCATATCTAAGGAATAAGACAAGGGGATCATATATCACCTTTTCTCTTCATTATTATGGCATAAGTTTTTGGTAGATTTATAATAAAGGTTCAAACTGAAAGGAAAATTAGAGGAATCATAATAACTAAGGAGGTTCCTACAATAACACATCAACAATTTGCTGATGGTATAATTCTACTAGGAGAAAGCACTTTGGAAGAAGCTCAAAATTTTAAGAAAATGATAAATATTTATATGGAAGCATCATATAAAAAAGTAAATGCTAACAAATCAAAGATTTTCTTTATTAATACCAAAGAGGAAGTAGAGAGAGAAATTTATAGATTAACAGAATTAAGAAAATGAATCTTTCCATTCAAATACCTTGGTATTCAACTTGAAAAAGGCATTAGAGAAAGTAAAGCTTGGGATATGATTTTACAAAAAATAGATTTTAAAAAAAGAAAGTTGGAAAGGGAAATGGCTAACTAAAGCAAGTAGAATGACAATGATCAAATCAGAACTTTTCGCCATCCCCACATATCACATGTCATTTCTTCCCCTACCTAAAGATGTAAAAAGGAAATCAGACTCTAAACTTAAAAACTTCTTTTGGAAAGGTACTAGAGACAAAAACAAGCTTTGATAAAATGAGAAAAATATGTAAACCTAAAGAATTAGGAGGCCTAGGCATAAAAAATTTGAGTTGGCAAAATGAAGTGTTGGGGGTAAAACTTATTTGGAGAAGGTTTAAAGAACATAAAAGTAAATGGACCAAAATTTTATTTCATAAATATTTAATTAATAATAATCCTCTATCTTTGAAAACAAATAGTGAAAGATAAATTTATAATGAAATAAATAAAAGTAATGCTAAAATAATAATAGTAATAATAGCGCATGCAAAAGGAAGAATGAGACAAAAATTGGTGGAGAAGAGAGTGATAAGGAGCAAAGGTTAGCAAAAATGAATGATAACAACTGTAGCCACCAAATTTACAAGAAGAAAAAATGGCTTTGCTCTAAAAATCTAACCTAACTATGAAAGAAGTGATCTTTGAAAATGAAATATTCCATCAATGTCTCCATTCTTATCAAGAAGGTTAGACATTCTACAGGTTTCTTCATTAAGAAAGTCACACAGATAGGACAAAGATTCAAATGCAATATTTTAATGGCAGGAAAAAAAATCATAAGTGAACAAGCAATCAATTAAAATGGCGAGACTTGCAAAAGCTTCAAAGACAATTAGGCAGGAAAAGCTTGAGGCATATGGTGATAAAGCCCAATTAGGGCATATACCAATCCATCTTAGGAAAATAATCAAATTCTCAACATATCAAGAGATAGGAAAAGGTAAGCAATCAATAGTAGAAAGGAATGAAAAGTACGATCAACAAAATCAGGTGCATGGGAAGAAAGAGGTTTTATCAACAGTAAAGAATCAACCCTTAATTTCCAATAACAATAGCTTCTTAGTGTTGGTCAAACTCCACAACATTAGAAACCAGGAAACTTCTAAAGAAAGGGAAATGTCATATCAACAAAGTACACTCACAACAACAAAAGAAATTGAAAAGAGATGGCAATTGGTACTTAATAGAAAGAAAAGGTTTTAAAATCCCCGGCTAGAGACATAAACATATCAAGTATGCAGTGAATTTTGGGTAAGGAATTAATTGGATCATTTTACCAAAACTAGGTATGATTTTAACCCTAACCTTCATCCTACCCCAAGCATTTCCCATCCTTTACTAGAGAAAGATAAGGAAAGCCCTAGGATTAGTAAGCCTCAAAATATTTCTGCAGTTAATAACATCCCTATTGGCCCTCATCAAATAACAATGCCTTTTAATCCTATCAAGAAACAAACTAATTTCCTAACCTTAGTTATAAATTTTGAGGTTTACATTCCTCCCCAAGGAAAACAACTGAGATTACAACCAAAATTGAATTTACCAGATTTTAATTTAATGAATTTTACTAATAATTCAAGAGTAGGATCTTAGAATATAGCTCAAAATTATCTCAGAGACATCCAAATAATTAGTGATGAGTATAGTGAGAGAAGATGGATGGAAGGTCTTGAATTAGGAGTATACACAGATTGGAATGGTGCCTTAGGAAAGATACTGAAATTGGTAAGATGGTTGAAGGAGCATTGTAGAGAGAAGGTAAGTATTTCTACCTATTCTAATTGCTTTATATATATATATATATATATATATATATATATATATATATATATATATATATATATTGTTAGAATATAGGTATTAGGATTTCTACCTATTCTAATTATTTATTATATATATACTATTAGAATATAGGTACTAGGAATGCATTTATTTCAATTTCACATTTTCTTTATAAGGGCCATTCATTAAAATTTGTAAAATGGGTTCCTAATTGCAATGAACAAGCTTTAGAAAAATAGATAGCACCTTCTTGGTTTGAATGCAAAAAACTTCCTCCAATTGAATCAAATTTAGATCCTAAACAAAATAGGAAAAGATTTAGGCAATCTCATAGGTTCTAAATCAAACTATAATGCAACTAATAATATCATATTTCTAAGAAAATCTGAGATATGACAGAAAGAGGCTAGAATTAAAAATATAATCACAAACCGATCTATATACAATTTAATCTTTTCCTGATATGAAGGGGAGATTATTGGTATTATAAGATTAAATAACAATAGAAATATTTATTAGATTAATAAAGATAAAAATCTTAAAATGACTTTGAGAAATATTTATATCCTGCATAAGAGGTTAAATCATGTGAAAGAAAAAGAGCTAGAGAAGGAAGAAAAAATTATAATTAAAAGCACATGGAGACAGTGAAGAAATATTGGAAGAAGGAGAAATTAGAGATGTGTAAACCAAGGACAAAATTAGATCAATAGAAAATAGTCAAAATTATTATAGAAAGGAAGATCAGGGGAAATAGAGAATTTGGGAGAAAAAGAAAAAGTGAATAAGGTGTATGAAGACATGTATCATAAAATTTCTAGTTTTAATCAATGTTCTCTTTGCCAAAAGGAGAATGGTTTATTGAAAGACATAAATTCCGTCATGAAAAGCTATAATAGATTATCATATGAAATTTTACCTACCCATAGTGACATCTATGATCAAATTATATTAGTAGAAATGACACATGTAGAACACCAAAATATTGTTAATCAGACTCAAGTATTCAAGAATGGAAGAGTTAGAGAGAATAAAGAATAATTTCAAAAGGATATAATATCAAAAGAAGTAAGCATAGAAGAAATCCCTCAAGATAACAAGGAAAATTTAGAAGGAAATTTAGTAAATTAGGATAGACAGGGGGGAACACATTTATGTCAAGTGGTAAATATCCCAAGTTTGATTGAAGTATTATTGTATGAGGTTTTTAAAAGAATAAGGAATCATTAACTATTATGAACCATGAGAAACAACAAATAAAGGAGGATAATATAAAATCAGAATCAGAGAGATGAAATTTAAGGTCCACTGATAAGGTCTATGAAGAAGAAGTTCAAACTAAGATAAATATTAATCCAAAAGACTAGTGGGAAGATAGTATAATAGAACTAGGATCAAAACTAGAAGTATAAGAAGTATATCAAACCTAGACACCTTGTATCCCCCAAGCCTCATCCTCCCATTGGGAAAATATTACTATTAGGAAAAGAGCTAAGAAAAGATCACTCAAATTTTGAAAGACTCCGGCAAATGGGAAAGATCCCTTTGAAGAAAGTGATAATGAAGCTAAGCAAAAAAATGAGGACAAAGATAAGAATGAGGACCATCATGTACTAGTAGAAGTAGAGTCTTTTATTAATAAAATCATATCAGTAAATTTAGTTTAACTAGAAAAATCTACAAGAAATATAATATTAGGTGGCAATCAATGGGAAAACATTCAATCTTGGGAAGAATCTGGAGTTTTAGATGTCATATATAAGAGTATTGAAAAAAGAAAGATGATGAATATGGTAGATCAATGTGAAGAAGGAAAGGAATCAGAGATGGATGAATTGGAAATTGAGGAAAAAATGCTATAGGAATTGGAAGAAGAAGAGGAGAGAATAGAAGGAGGAGCTACTTCAACTAGCAGTGATAACGCCTCAAAGTTTATCAATAATTTAGGTATTTCAATCAATAAATATGGTTTAAAAGTACCAAAATGTGGTAAATAAAGGATGAAACGTGGAAGGAAAACTTTAAAATAATTTAAGATCTACTATAGGACAAGTGAAAAATCATAAAAAGATCAAGGAGATTATGAATGCAAGGAAGAGGAAGTTTCTTCCCATGGAGAAATGAAGATAGCCACATAGAATGCCAAGGGAATTAATACCCCTAACAAAAAGCGCTTACTCAAGTGCAACTTAACCTTGTTTGATTCAAAATTGATATTAATCAGAGAGACTAAATTAAACAGAGAAGGTAGTAGACTAGAAAAGAAACTGGGAAATTGGAAGACTGAATTAGTAGAATCTAATGGAGCATCAGAAGGTATAGGTTTCATTTGGAATCCTTAGAAATTTCTCTCCAAAATATTATTCCAAGAAATAATTGGATGGGGGGAAGAATTAATAGCTTCAAGCATAATCTTTAGTTAACAATCATCGATGTATATGGACCAATCCAATCTATAGAGAAGAAATAATTGTGGAATGAAATTAACATATTTATGGAAGAAAACACAAGGGGTAGTTTCCTCATAGGAGGAGACTTTAATGTTATTTTAACTTTGAAAGAAAAATATGGTGGCTGTCAGAGAGTAACTTAGGTAGTTCTTGATTTCAGAGCATGGTTTAATAGTAATAGCTTAATGGATATCCCAATAAGAAATGTAATATATACATGGAATAATAGAAGGCTTGGTTTTTGCAACGTAGCAAAAAGATTAGATATATTTATATTTAAAGGAAACTTGAGTATGATAGATCTAGCATTCCAAGTATCCATCCTACCTAATGTTGGTTCAAACCATTTTCTTGTTAGAATAGAATTTAAAGAATCGGTAAAGCAACAAGAACGCCATTGAAGTGTGAAAATACGTTGTTTCTAGATAGAAACTTCATGGTAAATATCAAACAATTGTGGGAAGGGTTTTCTTTCCAAGGATCCATAATGTACTACTTTGTGTCTAAGTTAAAGATTCTTAAAGAAAGTCTTTTAAAATGGAATAAGCCACACTTCAATAATATTTTTAAAGAGAAACTAGATAATGAGGAAGAATTAAAAAAACTTAATGAAGAAATAATTAAGAATGGTATGGATAATGAAAAATACGTTAAAGAGAAAGAGCTATTAGGAAAATGAGAAAATATATTAGCAAAGGAGGAAATCTTTTAGAAACAAAAATCAAGGGAGACATGGCTAGCAGAAGGAGATCAAAACACAATATTTTTTCACAATAGCACAATAAATAATAGAAACATCAACAAAATTACTAAAATAAGAAATAATGGAGAAAATATAGAAGAAGATCTTACTAAAATAGAAAAGATATTAGGGAATTATTATAATAACATCCTAAACAATTTTGATAGTTCTAATAGGATAACACAAAAGAATATGTTAAACACAATTCCTAAACTTGTCACAAATGAAGAAAATAAATTACTTAATAAATCCTTCTCCTTGGAGGAAATTAAAAATGCCCTATTCATTCTTAATCCAAAAAAATTTCTGGGACTAGAAGGTTTCCAAGCCTTTTTAAAAAAAAATGTTGGAACATCGTAGGGGAAGAACTCTGGAAGGAATTAGAAACAAAAACATTGTTGATTGAAATTAACAACACATTTTCACCCTCATTCCCCAAAAATTGAACCATGATGAGCTAGGGGACTTTAGACCTATTGCATTATGTAACACAATATATAAAATTTTATCGAAAGTATTAGTATTGAGACTAAAAGGTGTACTTCCAAAACTCATATCTAAAGAACAGACTGGCTTTGTTCCTAGGAGATCCAACTTAGATGGAATTATCATTATCCAAGAAACTATCCACTCAGTATTGAGTAATAAAAATCTAGTATGCTCATGAAGTTAGATATCCAAAAAGCATACGATATGGTGGATTGGAGATTCTCATGTAAAGCCTTAGAACCATTTGGATTTTTACATCAATGGATAAACCTCATTTTTAATTGTATAAAAACTCTTAAAACATCACTTCTTATTAATGGAATGCCAGAAGGATTCTTTAGCATATCGAGAGGAATAAGACAAGGAGATCCTATATCACCTTTCCTATTTATTATCATGGTTGAAGCTTTTGGGAGATCAATTAAAAAATCTTAGGAAGAAGGGATAATTAAAGGAATTTTGTGTTGTAGATATTTACCTTGTTCATTTCAATAAATTATGCAAAATGAGCTATTTAAATGAAATTAATTAAATTCTTGGAATTGTGTGTTGCAGATATTTACCTTGTTCATTTCAGTAATTTATGCAAAATCGGCTATTTAAATGAAATTAATTAAATTCTTTAACTACGCGATTTTGCGCAATTGTTGCTTCAGCTATTATTATTGTGCATCTGCACTTGATTGTGTTCATTTATTGTGCAAGGCTTATATCCTCAGTAGTGGCACATGAACTTAGTAATCAGACCTTTCATGTTGAGCCAATATCATCCCTGTATGGGTGATATATCTTTTATTATTATTTTAACCTTCTGGTAATTGGCAAATCTGGATACATAATGCATTATGTGATTAGGTCTATGAGTGTGTCTGTGTATTTAGGATTCTAAAGTTTTTGCAAAAAATATTAAATTAAATTATGTTTAATGGGTTAGAAGGATTTTATTTAATTGTTTAACTTATTTTATTGTTAGCTAATTCGCCATAGTTGAATTCCAATTTAATTGGAACTGCCAAATTTTATTTGGGTTAAGGGAGCTACCTAGTTTTTGCATATTTATTTGTTTGGCTTACTTATAGATTGGGTCTTGTAGCCCTTTCCTTAATGATTAGGATCATGGAATCAGAATGATTATAGGATATTCCAAAGTATTTTATTTCCCGATCTGAACTTGTATTTCTATATTGATTTTTGTGGACTCATATCTTTTTCCAATTTTGTCAAAATGTGAATCTAAGCCTATATACTAAATTTTATTGGACCTTATTCTTGTGTTGGGGTTTCAGTTTCGCTACTTTCTGGGAAGTTTAATTTTGGGCCTTTATTCTTGCCTCGTTTTGCATACCACACATATTTGGTTGGGTTTTTTGGTAATGTCTTCTTAAATTATAGAAATGGATTGAACTCCATATCTCCTTTCTTATTATGCCTTTACCTCATGGACATTGGATTCATGTAGAATCCATACTCCTAGATTTAGGTAGGTTGAGCGAGTTCATGATGTTTGGAGATTTGTTTCTTTATTGGTATTCATGTTGAACCCATAAGCCCAGATATAGGTCAGTCAAGTGAGCTTGTTATACTTGTTTTATTTTCATGTTTCTCATATCCAAACCTTACATTTGTATTATGTGATTGCATTTGTGAAGTTGAACATGCCCACACACAAGCATGTATGTGTATGTATGATGGGATCTTGTGATACCTAAACTCCCAGATATAGGTTAGTTGAGAGATTGTTCATTTGGGGGTTGGGTTGGGAACTTTCATTGTCTATAGGTGTTGAAGACAATTGGTTAATTGTGTATTGTCTTTGATGTTACACAAAATATCATATCTTTACTATTTAATATATGCCGAGCTCACTCGGGCAATGAAGATAGTTTCCTATGCCTATCGAGCATTCTAGTATTTTCTAAGTTCACTTGGGCATTGAAGAGAAGTTCACATACATTGATTGTTAACTGAGCTCACTCGATTAACAAAGGAAAATTGGATGGAACCAGTGTTAACCAAGCTCACTCGGTTACAAAAGAAAGTTTGTGAAGATGCATTGTTAACCGAGTTCACTTGGTTAACATAGGAAAATCATTTTTGAATTAGTGTCCACCAAGAAAGGTCAACTAATGAAGGATTTTCTTGTTTTGGCATATTGAGTTTAATTGAATTTTTGTTGGTTCTAGTCGACTGAGAAGATGAATATTAATTATTCTAAGTTGTGTTCAAACTGACTTGACAATACATAAGGTATAAATATATGGTCAAGTTGAGGATTGAATGTGAGAAAGTGGATGAAATAATAGAAGATGCTTAGAGGAAGTTTTTTAGAAGGATAAGAAGAATATCCTTGTGGAGCTGCAAAGATACATTCAATCATAAAGGATCAAGTATACAAGCCATAATTAATATCTAAAATTAACAATATAGTTGCATAAAAAATTAGGTCATCTCATTGTTACTCTCTAACCATTGTAGCAGTGATCTAAATCTCTTAATAGAGTTGGCTTAACAACTATTTGTAAATCCTCTAACAAGGTGGCATTTCTAGATTGAAGTGTCTAAAGACCTCTAACAAGGCCACTCCTAATAGGGTGATTAAATCCTCTAACAGGGTCACACCTAACAGTGTGTTTTGTAACCTTTAATAGGGTCACACCTAACAATGTCTTTTGTAACCTTTAATAGGGTTACATCTCCTAACAGGGCTCACTTTAGAAGAGTAAAAATTAGTAACTAGTTGCAATTGGTGGTTTTTCCCAAATTGGGTTTCTATGTTAAATCTTGGTGTCACTTATGTTCATGTTATTTCTTTCATGTGCATGCAACTAAGTTAATTAAGGTTAATCATAGATAATATCTTAAGATTTACATATTAAGAATTTACCAAGTTATAGTTTTTATTTTAGTGGCTACCGAGTTACAACATATTATCTATATTAATCAAGTTCCTATGTGTTTACTAAGCAACAATATTTTTCAGTAAAGTTTATGTTCTATGTTGATATCTAAGGGATTTGAGATTTATTTTAGTGGCAACTGATTCACCCCTCCCCTCTTAGTTACTCCTCTTATATTTCTAACAATTGTTATCAGAGAATTTGGTTCTTACAGAGAAGATTTCAAGGACCTAAGCTAAAGATCAGGATGTCTTACAGAAGGGAGATCCCTAAATTGAACATAGATAACTTTAAGGTATGGCAAGAACTCATAAGACTGCATTTGACAACCATTGGAGATTCAAGCCTAAAGTATCTAGAGACCAAATATGTGACACCTACTAGAACTATGACTATTGAAGAAATTGCAAAGAAGAAGAGTCATAACATTATGTTGATTGATATTGCTTCATCTCTCAACTATGCAGAATTTGATGAAGTTAAAGACTATGGAACTGCTTATGAGATGTGGATCAAGTTGAAAGCCATATATGGAGGATATGATAATCTAAGAAGAGCTAAAGTTGAAGCTCTTAGATGACAATTTATCAAATAAAGATGAGAACATTGCAAAATATAGTGATAGAATCAAAGCCATTGTTTGTGCAATCAAAGCTTTAGGAGGAAAGATTGAAGATGAGATGGTGGTAAGTAAGTTTCTCAGAACACTTCTTCCTATATATGCAATTAGAGTATCAAAAATTCAAGAAATGAGATGCAATCTAGATAATGATACAACATTGGATGCAATAGTTAGAAGATTGCCAATCTTTGAGCTAGATAACTATGATAATTATGTTCCTAGTTCTAGCAATCTTGAATCTGCATTTGAAGCCAAGTTGTCACTCAAGAAGAAAGCTAAAAAGTCAAAAGGCAAACAATCTAAAATTGAAGAAGAAGATAGTTATGACAGTGATCTTGAAGCCATTAAATCATTGCTTGCAAGAAGGTATCACAAAGGCAAAGGAAAGTACAAAGACAAGAATGATTTCAAGAACTTCAAGGACTACAAAGATAAAGGTAAGAATTTTTTTTTATGGCTAAAGATTCAGATAATAGTGATGATTATGAGATGGTCTATATTTTTGTAAAAGATGGATCTGATGATGAAGAAGATAAAGTAGCACTTATTTCTCATGTTAGCAAAAATGATATATAGATTATTGATAGTGGTTGTTAACATCATATGACTAGTGAGAAAACAAAGTTTAAATATATGGAATACTATGATGGTGGAAGTGTAAGATTTGGAAACAATGAACCATGTTGCATAAAGGGAAAAGGTTGTATCTCACTAACCAATGAACTTAGATGTGATAATTCTTGTTGGGTTGGACTAAAGCATAATCTACTGAGTGTAGCATAGTTGAATAACATTGGATTCAAGGTAGAATTAATGAATGCAAAGGCCAAGCTACTAGATGGAAAAGGAAATCTAGCTGGGTCTAGTAAACAAACAAAAGGTAACTTATTCTACCTAGATCTTAGTGAAAGTTCATGTTTTATTGCTCAAGTAGAAAAAAGTTGGTTATGACATAAAAGGTTATGTCATGTGAAATTTGATAATCTAATCAAGATAAGAAAAAACAAAAGAGTGAGAGGTATTCCTAGTTTGAGGAAACCTGATATGGGCCTATGCAAAAATTGTCAAATTGGTAAAATGGGCAAGACAAGTTTCAAAAAAAAGAACTATCATTCTGAAGAAGTCTTAAAATTGGTTCATATAAACTTATGTGGACCTACTAGAATTGAGAGCTATAGTGGAGATAAGTACTTTATTCTTTTTATTGATGATCATTCTAGAATGATGACTGTAATGTATCTGAAAGAGAAATCAAAAGCTTTTCAAAAGGTTAAGTGGTATCTGGAAAGAGTAGAGAAGGAAACTGAAAAGAAGCTAAAGTGTTTGAGCTCAGATAGAGGTGGTGAATTTATTTCTAATGAATTTTGCACTGAAAGAGGAATCAAAAGATAAGTATCAACCTTGGTACACCACAAGAAAATGGTATAGTTGAAAGAAAGAATAGATCCAAGATGGATTGTGCAAGAACTTTGATGATAGAAAAGAATGTTGCAATCAAATACTAGAAGAAAGCAATCAGTATTGCAGTGCATACCATGAACAAATTACAACTAGAGAAAGATGGTATCTACATTTCTTAATCTAAATATATCAAGGAGATACTAAAGAAATTTGGAATGGAAGATTCAAGATCAGTTGGAACACCTATGTCTACTGGACATAAGCTTTCCAAGAATGATGATTCCAAGGAAGAAGATCAAACCACAT